>JANBPQ010000016.1:600000-1019281 GCA_024712875.1 Inonotus hispidus | reverse complement strand
GCCTAACCCTAAGCCTAACCCTAAGCCTAAGCCTAAGCCTAAGCCTAACCCTAAGCCTAACCCTAAGCCTAACCCTAAGCCTAACCCTAAGCCTAACCCTAAGCCTAACCCTAAGCCTAACACCGGATAGGATCAAATCGGTCATCAACCTGACACCACCCGAGATAGGATCAATGTCCGACACTTCGCCCGTGCCCGACCAAACCCGACGCTTCTTCAATACATTACAAATGACGATGAGGTAAGAAGCCCGAGTTCTCTGATATACAGCGCTCTACAAACTTCCCCGAGCCAATAAGAACTCAGGGTGTGTAAGCAATATTGACTACTGGTTACTAACACCCGATATCGGACGGATCGGAGTGCGCTTTACTGACTGACTAATACAGGTCTGACCAGCTCTATATAAAGAGCGAAAGAATAGTGCATGGTTTCTTAACCACCCTTCTAACTAACTTTCAGTCAGTTTGGGATTATTTACTGCCCTGCCTAACCCTAAGATCCTTATGCCCCAGGAAAAAATAATTGAGAGAAAATTCATACATAAAATCTCATTCAGAGTATATTTGAATGTATTTGAGCCCTTTCCAGAGCAAATGGGTATGTTGGGAAGTTGGAGAAAGGCAGGAAAGTGTGGGGCTTATGCCCTGTCATCAATGCATCAATCTTAATAGCAGATATGAGAAGTACTCAAATCACTTCCAATAGATATGGTATGAATTTACATGTATGGACTTGGCCTCAGATATTTTTTCCTGGGGCATAAGAAGCTCAGGGGAGGAGGGGTGATTTCTGCATTTCAGACATGCTCCAGACCAGCACATACACCTTAAAATACACCTCAAATGCAGGCCCTAAATTCACAGTGATGCTATCTGAGTGTTTTCAGACACTCATGGGTGCTACAGACCCAGAATTGAGTATAGAAAAAAATGTACATGGGAAATATACAAAAAAATGATATTTTGTGCCATTTCGGGGTCACTTCTTTACCGATTTGCTTGTTGTTATTACATTTGGTATGGCACAATTGAGGTGTGAATTTAGAAACTTAGATGACATGAAACGGTCAAGAATTGGGTAAGCTATGATTTATTTTGTATTCTAAGGTACAGGAGAGACCAGTTATGATGAAATCACAGGTGTGACAATACTTCTGAAAACGACTGTAACTTGATCATACTCAACTTAAATATTTATTTTCTATACAGAATCAAATTTTTCTCAAAATTTCAATTCTAACAGTATCTATCTTATCATAATCAGTCAAGAACTGTCTAAGTTAAACCACTTTTATATCTTTTACCATCACATCTCAATTAGTATTTCTTAATTTTCTCCTTAAATAGCTTATTATATAATGATATATAGTCATGGCTAGATTTATACAGAAATTCTGTGTAGAATGGTATAGCTGGGTGTAGTTGATGGTTAAATTATGTGAATTATATAAGGATCAGCCTGTCTATATAGAGGTATTAAGATGAAGTTACTACATCATCCTCTGTACAATAATGCTATATTAGGAAATAATCATCCTTATATAAATTTTTACGTGACTTACAGTGTTTCTGGAAAACCTTGTCCTGAGGGTGTCTTTTTACCTTTTCTTTAAGTAATGCCCCAAAACGGATGAGTCGCCCTAATCTGGTCAAATGTATCTCCAGGCGGTAAGAGCAGATCGACGTCTGTGTTTCTAGAATGCTCAGCAAAGCAAACATTTCTGATTGCACCTTCCAAAGACCTATGAGTGCTAAGTGTATCTTACCATTTAGAGCTGACTTGACTGGATTCGTACATCGCTTCTCATTTTGGTCCTTCACACAAAAAAGAGAAAAAGTTGTTAGAAGGAAATAGACTGATTGCCATTCTAGGACATACCATGGCCGATGCAGGATTGGCACCCGATCGACGATACCATATACAATACCGCTACTGCCCCTTTGGATCAAGAAGGGCAGACCACCTACCAGTACCTTCCTGCAGGAATTGCCAATGGGCATGGAGGCAAGCCTGGGAATGCGCACAAGACATACTGGAAGAAACAATGGGAATAATCGAACGAACAGAACCAATCACAATTCGAACCAACTATGGATACTCGCCACACAGGACGCAACACCAAGTACTCCACAACCACTACCTTACAGCATTCGAGAATGAAGTAGTAGTGTGGTCTGGAAACGAAGAAACGTATTACGCTAATGCCACAGCCACAGCATGGATCTGTCGATCCCCACATGTCGAAGAATGCCACAGGGCGGCGATACAGGTTACATGGCCACTGACACTCGACGCCCCAGAATATCTCAGGCATGTAAGGGACACAACAATGGGACAGATCGTGAGCGGCTGGAGGGGCACACTAGAGGGAACAA
The DNA here is from genome assembly GCA_024712875.1 of Inonotus hispidus. Taxonomy (NCBI): domain Eukaryota; kingdom Fungi; phylum Basidiomycota; class Agaricomycetes; order Hymenochaetales; family Hymenochaetaceae; genus Inonotus; species Inonotus hispidus. The sequence continues at coordinate 1,016,903 of JANBPQ010000016.1, read as the reverse complement.
TCCTCATTAGCGGATGCTTCTCGAGCACAGGAATCGACGGAGCGATCGCCACCTTCTTGATCGGCAGGGATACCGAACCCGATGAGATCATCACCCCCGAGGAATACGATCGGGGAATGTTCTACCAGAACCCCATATTCTACCCTGGACTCAATACCCGAGATCTAGCGATCGAAGGAACCCCATCGGAACAGGAACGGCATATCATTGGATGGATCCAGGAACAGAACAGAAACGGATCTCCGATGAATACAGATAGCTTGGTATCGGAATGGAGCTACACCCGAAACCTTCGGGAACTCCGAGAACACCGGGGACAGGAATAGAAGACGGGTTAGCTCGGAGGTGTACAGCCACAGGATTGGCAGGGGATGGCGTCATCATTAGCACTCGACAAGGACCATGTGGAGAAGAAGGATCTAGAAGGCCGGAACGGAGCGCAACGGAATTGCGGGGTTCCGCACAGCCACCGGATTGGCTAGTGGCTGTGCCGAAGAGGCGTTGGGGGCTGTGCCGACAATCGGTTGGGGCTGTGCTGCGGATGAACGGATCAGGTGACGGACTTTCTAGAAAGTATATAAGTAGCGAGCACTGCCACCAGAAGTTCCTCAGCGAAATTCTTTTGTATTGCCTACGACTTCTTTGTACTGCCCCTTAGTCGCCTTAGGCACCACTCAAATCTATCTTAGGCATCTAGTGCACGGCTGGTCCCCTGACCCCTACTAGTGCCTTATTGTTTACCCGACTATCCCTATCTCGCACTTCCCCACGATCAAGATAGCTTCTCAAGATCAGCGGAGTAAGTGGACTTGTTCTGGTGCGTCGATCTGAGGGATCTGCACCTGATCTTTCACCCGGCCATTACCAAGCCAAGTGGAACGTCAGGCGCCGATCCCTGATCTGCTTATAGCGATCCGCACTGGTCCTAACAAAAGTACCCCCCCTGGACAAGGTTTTCCGGAAACACTGTAACCATCAGCTACACCTGGCTGTATATAAAGTGTCACATGTCACAGATTATGTCATATCTGTCACTGTCACTCTACCATTTATAGTATTGCTAATCTCCTTCCATGTTTGGTCTAGCTGATCACATCTCCTTCCTTTTTCGGACCAACACCATCCTTTCATGCCACACCATGATAGCATCTGCTCACGTTCTACCATCTTCAATTCCAAACATAAACTAACTGGCGAATAATTAGCATGAGCGCATTTGATGCATTTGGCCCCTTGGACGATCTCATCCAAGTCATCTACCAGGCTTCTCACCGGTTTATCTTTCTTTCACGGGTCGAATTTGATGAACCAGATCCAGCATGGAATGTACATGTTGGTCTCGCGGATATAGGTAGATGGTGGAAGGGAAGATGGATAAAGAAGGATTTAGAGGAGTCTATGGTACATTATTATGCATATTTTGTTTGACTCGGAAATGCTGATGCACGTCGATTCGATTGACATTGTAGGGAAGGGGTGTGTCTGAGCAAATGATCGAGGCATTCGTTGATAACATCGAGAGAGCGGTGACACAAGGCCACTTATACATAGAGGGGATGGTGGGAACAGAGCCGTGTCCGGAGATGAAAGTACGGTAGGCTGAACGTTCCCTCTGTACCTACTTCATCACTCTGATCATTCTGTTTGTGTATAGATCTCGTTCGACCCACATAGCAAGGAACCATTGCTGGTTCCGTTGTCGGAGCGTTCGCCTCACGATGCTATATTATTCGTCACCAATGAGTTCTTTCAGGTACATTCCCCTTTCAAGTGTTCCGATGCCGTGCTAATGGTTATGTGTGAATAGCTCGGACTCAACGCACAAAAACGCAATTGTAAACTCAACCCACCTACCTTCCAGACGTTCGCAAGTTCACCGGTTACCGTGACGAAACAGCGACATCGAGAATCCCCACCTCCATCAATACCCCTGAAAAGTACGTTTCACAACCTTCCTACAGTCCAATCTTACTTTTGATTTCTATTTCACAGAAACGAGAATGGCATCTACTTCTCCTCCAAGTTCACCGCCCACATTACCAAAAGCCAGCGGTTATAAGACACAGGCACGAAAACCTCTCGGAAAGGAGGTCAAAGCTAATGTTCCAGGTAAGGCTTTTCAGCAGACAATTACTACCACGTCACAGCTCATAAGATTGCTTTTCTTCAGAACCATCCGGGACTGGGACTGGAAAGGCGAAAGTAAAGGCAGCTCCTGCCAAAAGAGCACGAAAGATTCAAAATATGGAGTTTGCATCCGATGACGAATAAACAAGCGATGAGCTCTGTGGAATAGCGGGAGGACTATAGCGTACATTATCTAAGGGTTGCGATTATTGAACAGATGGTTCCGCGTATTATATGTGCGACAGGAAGGAACACGGTGATTGAGTAGTGCTTTCGATGCCCGAGAGCAAAAGTCAACTCTAGAGAACCATTGACAGGATCATGCAAGATGAATATTGTAGCAAGGCGCGAGACCGTGCTTTTTCAGGGGCAGTGAAGCAGGATGTCATTGAGATGAAGAGACAATGCCCGAAGGTGGTACCGCAACGGGATCAGGGTCCGATATGGGCTCGCCTTTAAGAGGAGGAGAGTCTGTGCCAGATGGTGAGCTGGCGTCTCCGTCGTCTTCGCCTTCGTCCTCGGACATGATTTCTGTACAAATTCGCATTTAGTCGTATCGCGCTGACACAAATAACGGGAAATATAGTTGGTCAACGTACCTTCACCATACACTTCCGGATGCCTACGAAAACAATCCTGCATCGCCTTGAACTTCTCGACGCAATTAATGCCCTTGGGTTCTTCCTCGCTGAAAACGAAACAGGAGAATGCATCACGGAATTCCTGGCCACAGGGTCCATGTGCCATTCCTCCGAGGCACGGGCAGTCCCAGTTAATCTCGCCCGTTTCGGGATTGAACGCTCCGCCATTGCTGGTGTCGTCAGCTCCGTCAGCACTCGATTCACCCTCTGACACCGGGCTGCTAAAAGCAGTCCCAGCTCTAGCTTCTTCCTCTGTTGATTTCAATACCTCTTCTGGCTTGGAAGATGCCTCGATATCTGGCGTCGGTTGCTCCTCCTGCGTCCGCTTCACGATTCTCTTAGGTTTTGCTTTCGTGGTACCCTGATCTAGTTATACACTTAGTCCGCCGTCAAGGAAAAGCAGAAAGATAACACACCTTCATCAGCGTCTAGCCTTACCGTACCATTGAACAGTAAACCAGTTGAAAGCGTGAGCGTCCCCACCGCTATTGGCACCCATACAGACCGCCCCATTCTCCTAGAATGCGTCGGGACTCGCGCTCCGCTTGAAATATTGGCTCGGTTGGCGCGTAAAACAGATATACTTGCAAGTTGAGGCCTGAAACTCCGCCGTAAACGTAAAGCTGAGGAGAACATGACGCGACCGCAGCCAAAGGTAAATAGGATGTGGAGGGTAAAGTAAATAAAGTAAAAGAAAAGAAAAATCGAGAATTAATCAGCAGAGAGATTATGTAATAACAGATGGCGACACGGACAACTAGTACTGTACTGGCTGGCGTTGATCACGACCCGACCCGCAGCTTGTGTGTTACACGGCAGATACGCAGGAATACGCGTTCGGCTATTCGCTCCTTGGAACTGAAATCTGCTGTTGGTCCAGCACTTACTACGAGGACGAAACCATTGTAATATCAAATAAATCCGATACATATATACTTGATTTTGCTGCCGTTTACGGGACTCCGTTCTTTGGAAAGTCTCTGTCGGCTCGAGTCGCCCATGAAAGTGTTGTCTTCTTGGAACATGCGGTTAGATAGTAACGGAGATACGCGCAATAGTTTTATTTCTGCATTTCGGTGCATATGGCACATACTACGAAGCAAGAAAATGTGACGGTTATGTAATCCCCCGATTACATCACTTGATCGACACTGTCATTCCTGTATATAAGACTCTTGTTTGGTGTCGCTCCTTCAGCTTATCCACTCTCCATCCTCTATATTCTCTTGTACTCTACTATCTCTTAATCTACCTAATATCAGAGTTCGTACCCGTTCTGCTCCAGTGTGCCTTTTTTACAGGTTACCAACGTTTAGCGTAGACGTCGGTGTCGCTTTACCATGAATCCATCCCACAACCTTGGATTTGTGACATTGGACTCGACTGTCACCCGACCAAGCATCTGTGATGCTCCTGATAGGTAATTACCCTTTGGTTGCCCCTTTGAAGCTATTGTACGTTATACATGCGTCAGATGTTGTGCTGATAAAAGGAGGACACCAGTCGAGTTCTTCGTGATGCTTGGTTTGCTTTTGCCACATCTCATATTGATTAGGGTCTTGTTTGATCTTCCATCGAATCGCTTGGCCCTTTTATGCCACTCCCTTGGAGCATTCCAGTAGTATGCTATTCGGACATTGCATTTTCTTCGTCTTTGCATCACTATTTTATTAATAGAACTATATCATTGCAGCTCACTCTTCGACATCATAACATTATTATTGAGGGTAATCTCTACAGACGAGCTATTCATGCGGTGCATGTTTCATACGCTATTCATCATTCCGATTCCGATTTGTATATACATGCACGTGGGAAAGGGAAAGGGAGGTTATACAGCAAGGAAGCAAACGATAAACAAATTGGATCAAAAAATAGGACAAGCTAAGTACGATGCGAAGAAGAGACGAGGAGTAGTAACAGATACACGAACGTACAAGGCTTATACAGACAGGGTCATCGGGGATGGGAATCCCCGTTTGGCTGCTTTTCCGACTCCGTGTCTTCCTTTACACGTCTATCTTCTGGCTCCCTTCCATCTTCCCCAGAAGACAGAGCGTCAGGCACGAACTTTACCCGTACCTCCGCAATCTCTTTCCTCACTTCCCTCAGTGTCTGGACGATCCGCTCTTCCAACTCAGCAACCTCACCAATCGTCAGCTCGTTCGGAACGCGTACTCTGACGTCAACAAAGAGAAGTGCACCAGCTCGCATTGCTCGGACTTCTTCTACGCTTTGAAGCGAACCTGCGTCTCTGAGTGGTTCCAGTGCTTTTTCTAGCGAACGTCGTGTACGAGGTTTCACACCTGCGTCTGTCAGTTCTCCGAATGAACCCAGGAATAAACCGACGCCTTGTCTAAGAATGACTAGAGCAACGAGGAAACCGCCTATGGGATCGAGGGGGATCGCAGGGAAAGCTGATGAGCCTAAGATTGCAACGAGTGCCACGGCAGATGTATATGCATCTGCGCGGTGATGCACCGCATTCGCCAGCAGGACACCGGAAGATTCGATGTCTGCAACGCGTTTTGTGGCGCGATATAACCATTCTTTGATTATGACAGACGCGGCGGCGAACCATGCGGCGTTCGGATCCAAAGCCAACTCTTCCGGGTGAAGGTGTCCATGACTATGGCCGTGACTAGCAACACTCTGGGCTACTTCTGTTACGTTTTGTATGAGAGTCTGTGCTGGGCCAGGAGGGAGTACTTGAGCAGTTTCTATGAGGTGATGTGTAAGGAGTGTGAGTGAATGTACGCCTATGCCCATTGCTCCGCCTATGAGGATGAGTGCGACTGTTGTTGTACCGAGTGTTTCGAACTTGCCAAAACCGTACGGGTAAGTGAGAGTGGGTGCTCGACGAGAAAACCGCCATGCAAAGAGAGTGACGAGGTCTCCGAGTAGATCTGGATTGTGCTGAATACAACCCGACTCGAGAAATATTGGATTAATATTACGCACCCGAAGCACTGTGCCCTGCCTCAGCTAACAAGGCAGCAGAGTTCATATACCACCCTGCAACACCTTTTGCACCGGTCAGGCCGACATTGGTCACCAAACCAAGAAGTGTGATTCGACTCCCACGGTCTCCCTTTCCTCGTAATGCTTGTAAGATTCCTTCGACGTCCTGGCTGGGTCCGTCGTCTCGTGAATGAGTGTGTCCACCAAACACGGAATGCGAGTGTGAGTGTGAGTGTGAGGAAAGGGAGTGAGAGTGATTGTGGTGCCCGTGCTCCGAGTCGTTTATTGTCGACGTAGACGAGACGTGTCCGTTCTGCTCTTGTTTTTCCTTCGAGTTTGAACTGGGGCTGAATGCGCGTCTATACGCCATGCAATGTCGTTCCTTCGCACGACAAGATGATAACGAAAGCAAAGGAGAGCGGATCGGGGAAAGAGAGGGTGGATGTGTAGAAGAAGAAAGGTACCGTCCAAGTAATAGTAATCGTTTCAGTTTGACGCACGAATGATGGCTATTGCTACTACTGGACACCGACGCCGTAGCTTTATAGTGAAAGCAAGAGCTGATACGGCGGCCGAGCATGAGCGACTATGCGGTGGCAGTTGCGCATAGGACGCGGTGGGCGACGGAAACGGCGCGTCGAATAATTTCCCGCAGCTTACTACTTTATTTTTCTTTTCTTTCTCACTGTCTCTATGGCGTGCTTTTCTCTTCCGCTTCCACTGGCAATACTTGTATTGGTACTGTACTTCTCCCCTTACGTTTCTCTATCACGATGTCAAATTCACTTTCCCTTCCTCCCTTCAATCCAGCTCTAGCTTACCGTCTAACCCGTAATCCAGATGAAAATTGGAATTTCGGTGACGGTCTCCGTGAAGAAACCGAGCTTGGAAAGAAATGGAAAGAGGGAGAGAAACAGGGATGGAAGACAGTTAATTTGGAGGAGGTCGATAAGCCGTGAGTACCAGAGAGGTATTAGTTTTAGAGTACCACTACAGTTACGGTGGCTAGTCTTGCATACAAGCTGTTGATATCTGCCGTCGTACCTCGTCCCATCGCTTTCGTCGCTACCCTCTCAGAAACAGGTATTCAAAACCTAGCTCCATTCAGGTGTGTACATGCTCTCTCTGAAGTAGCACACATCTTATCAATTATATTTATTATAGTTACTTCTCTTTGGTGTCACACAACCCGCCTCTCGTCAGTATATCCTTTACAATCCCGTCGAAAGGTGTCAAGGATACACGGGAGAATATAAAGGCCACCAAGCAATTCACGGTTAATATCATTAGTGAATCGTATGCCTTCTTCTCCTGACCTTGAATAAATTGATGCTGATACTATCTCAAGGTTTATAGAAGCCGCTAACGCTACGTCCATTGATGCACCACCCGAAGTGGACGAGTTTGTTGTTAGTGGACTGACTCCTCTACCTTCAGTATGTTTTGTCTCCTCCACTCCAGCCCCATTGAAATCACATGCTGACCTGGATTGTCCCGGCAGGACGTCGTGAAGCCTCCACGCGTCCAAGAAAGTGCCGCAAGCTTCGAATGCGAGGTACGTTGATTGAGCCGGATCCTTCAATGTATGCTAATTCCATAATAACCCTTCAGCTTTTCCACTTCCTTGACGTATCTCCGTCTGGAGTCCACCCCGTCCCTTCATCCTTTTCACCAGCAGTAACAACCACAGTAATCCTAGGACGTATTCTGCGCGTTCATGTCCGTCACTCTGTTCTATCTTCCGACGGACAAACGATCGATCCGGCTTTACTACGCGCTGTCTCTCGTCTCGGAGGAGTCAAGTATGCGAGAATTGGGGAGGGGTTCGAGTTGGCCAGACCGAACTGGAAAGAAGATGGTAGAGCTGCTAAAGATCTATTAGATAGAAAGAGAGGTGAGGTTGAGGTTGAGGACGAATTGAATGAACTTTAGATGTCAGTGATTACAGAAGAATGTTCATAGGAGCAAATTGCTATTCATGGTCTGCTAACATAATACAGTAATCCCGCGTGTCTCGTCTCCTCATCTTCTCTCTCAGTAGCAGCCTGATTCCAACGCTCTCCGTGACAATCTGATCAATGATCTCAAGGATACGCTCGAAATTTGGTTCAAGACAAGAAGCATTTCGGGTAGTTCAGTGGGTTAATAGGCTTATAAATTCCTGCCCCGGAGTTATCAAACCCCTCAAATAATTTCCTTCCCAGCGACCACCTGTCTCAACGGCGTATTGCAATCCTAGAACTCAAACGGATTCACCTCGATGTGCTCTGTAAGCTTTTGGTCTGGGCAGAAGGCGATTGCATTTCGATGCGACCACAAGAGGTCTGCTTCTTGACCCTTCTTGTTGGATCCCATACGATAATGAAACTATCGAACTTTGGAGATACAACTCCGAGTCCAGTCAAGATGAGGATTCTGAAGATCGAGGAGCAAGAAGTCTTGCTATGATGAGACATCCCATTCACGACGTGCTCCTTCCTTTAACCGCGCTTGATCACCAACCGTTCGCTGAACCTGTTCCTCCGGCAAGATACCGAGTCGATTTTGCTACGGCAGAATCAGCGTTCAAGGATTTGTTTCAGTTTGTTCGACAACGTCCAAGCAACGTGAAGTCTCTAGTCATTGCGAGCCACCATCAACTAAATATCTGCGCCTCGGTCCTCCACCACCTCGAACATTTCGGCTGCGTTCTTTATCCCAGTAATAAAGGCGAACCCGATAGGCCGCATTTAATACAAGAAATAGTAAGTTGGAAAGACATGAAGCAGCGTTCGGTGACGTTGTCACCTTTCTCGCTTCGTAAATTCGCAGTCTCGGACTTTCTTCGAGGTGTATCCCACCTTTCTCCTGTCATCTTGATCGAATACTGTCCCGATGGAAATCGAAAAGTGTCAGTATAGTCTTTTTGGTCGGTCTGAGCCCGGAATCAACAACGCGTGCTTCTCCTGATCTATTTTACTAAGGGCATTTTGTTGGTTCTGTGGTGACCGAGGGAGGAGATAGTGCACTAGAAAATAATGACGGAACACTGCTTTCGCTCCGTCGGGTGAAACTCGATTGTATGGGATCAGACCTCGTGTTGCGCCCGCATCTGAAGATCCTTCATATTCCAGCGGTACTTGTTTGCCATTCACGTCTCATGCAAATATTTGACATGCTATAGGATAAATTCCGCCAGATGCTGGTCAGGGAAGAGGGAAATGACACCAGCACTATACGGAACTTTCCACAGCTTCACTCTGGACATAAGCGACGGATATTTCGAGGACTTCAAGCCCCTTTGGAAGAGAAAGTTTGACCTTTGGACATGACTGAGAATATTAAAGGATGTGCCAGATGTTCTGTGCAAACGCGCTGATGCGGCTCAGCGAGAATCAAACCAGCAAGTGGAGCCATCAACTGCGTTACTGTAACTAAGGTCATCAACTATAAAGCGCTCAGGGAGGGGGAGGGTTATTGTTTCCTTTGTTTCCAAGTGAAAAACGGGACAGACACGTACTCACTGGTTCAATATGGAAGAATTCGATTGGATCGGAGGATTGCGCGTATATCCGTTCGTCATGAATTAGAGTTAATTGTACCGAGTCTGTATACGAAAGGCTAGAAACAGAGGGAGTCTGTATGTACCAAGCAACCCAGTGATTCAATCTCTTCTTTGTTGCTGCCCGTAGTGGTGCGATGGTTTCCTGCAGGTTTGACGTTATTGAAGCCTGGTGCAATCAGCCTCACTCCCGCCATTCCACATTCTTTATCTTACCAAGTTCTTGTTGTAGAAGCCCCAAACGGCTCGCATGAGTGACTGAAAACTCTAAATCGGTCACAGCCCATGATACTATCCTTTTCAGCAAGTTCTTCTGCATTGGGGTCGTTATCAAGTACGTTACAGTCCAAAGATCGATCCGCAATCGCAAGGGTGCATTTCGTCTTCCCTGCGATATGACGGTCACCGGTGTTATCTAAACATGGTTTGGGGGGAATGCAATCTCGTGTTATGCAGCTTCTACATGCACCCAATGCACGAATACCCGCTATCTTGCAATATCGGGCCCGTCAGTTAGAATACAGGCCTTCTAGGATCTTCACGACGCTGTCATACTTCGGATCTTCCTTACCTTTACCCAGTGCCCCGCTCAATGCGCCTTCAGCAATTCTCGGCAGATCCTCTCTCGGGACGCTATACGACCTCAAGTCCGATTTCAACCCGAGCTCGATGACTAGGTGTTCAATTGCGTGAGCCAGGAGTTGGACATCTTCATCTTCGTCTCCCACTGATTCGATGTTCAAGTAGAACAGAGCGCGGGAAAGGGATTTCTTATGCTCTGGAGAAGCGAAACGTGCTTGAAGTGCGACGACAGGGGCGAGGGTAAGGCACGACGTAATACCGTGTGGGATTCCGTACCTTGCTCCGAGACGATGACCGAGGGAGTGTGAGAGTCCGAGAGCGGAGTATGTCTCTTTTTTGAGAGGCCAGAGGGACATCCACGATGCAACCTGGAGTTTTTGACGAACTGAGACATCGGAGGGAGAGAATTTGGAGAGGGGAAGATTCGTGAACAGAGACGCGAGTGCGTCGTATGCGAGGACTTTGAGTGGGTGAGGTACGCCTGGTCTATAGAGATTCTCTGTTAACGATATGAGTGATATATTCTGGGTATATGCGCGGATAATGACGCGTACCAACTGCATGATCTACTGCTCGCATTCCTGTCGACAGCCTGGGGTCATTGAGACAAATCCCATAAGAACATATCGACAATTGCACCTACCAGAGTCTCTCAGGCGTCGCCAGGGTAAGCTCGGCGTCGAGTATGATCCCAGCCGGGGCCAGCGCTGGGGCGGACACAGCAACCTTCTCGCCCGCCTCATCCGTATACCCAGCACCAACCTGCCGCAGTACTGTCGTGAATCTGCCATGAGTATAATCAGAGAATTCAACAGCTTACAGTGTACTCTGCAGCGCTCAGAGTTGTCGGTATCGCGATTTGCTTTAGATATTCTTTAGTTGGATTCCTCTCGTGGTGCCGATATATCATGGCTTTGGCTGCATCGACAGGACTTCCACCACCAACACTGACGATGAAATCCGCATCAACGCGAACGAGAGCGTCTATCCCAGCATTTACGCCCGCAATGGGAGCGTGTTCACCAATTTCCCAGAAGGTATCGCCATATGCATTCTGCGACTTGAGCACTTCTTCAACTTTCCGAACGACATCCGTCTGGTGGGACAAGCGCGGTGAGCACCCTTAAGGAAGACGAAACCCCCTGGGACGTCGATTAGCTAACCTTTGTGTGGAGGCTCTTGCCCGTGACGACGAGCGCCTTGTTTCCGCCAAGCTTCTCGATCAGCTTCGGCAATGCATCTTTCAGACATCCAGGACCGTAGTACACGCCCTTCAGCGAGTCTGTATACGCGTAGAATCCATGCAGCTCAGCGTCGTCGCTCATGACTAAGTCTGGCGAGCCAATGGAGATGGTGACGAGGGAGCGAGGTCTGAGTCGGATGAACGGATGAAGCGGTACACACACGTATATATTGTCAATTCCTCTGCTTTACTCCCTTTCTTACGCGGGACGCAATGTGCTCTATCTTGGTAAGGACAGCTTCGAGAGCGCTGTCTGTTGCTGCGCGTCGGCGTACGGTGCGACTGTCCTCGTCTTCAGCGAAAGTCCTGGACGACGCGAACCAAGACACACGGCCACCATTTAACCCTTCCCTAGCCTGTCGCAAAACGCGGAATCCGGACGAAAATTGGAAACTTGGCGATGGATTGCGTACGAAAACAGAACTGGGTGCTCGTTGGAAGGAAGACGAGAAGATTGGGTGGAAGACGATGAACTTGGATGAGATGGATAAGCCGTGAGTCCTATCGTCGCTTGTTAGGATCGCTGTCGCTTTGCTGAGCGATGTATCAAGACTCGTTTACAGAATGTTGACCTCTGCTGTCGTGCCCCGACCCATTGCATTCGTGTCGACATTGTCGGACTCGGGCATACCCAATCTCGCTCCTTTCAGGTAGGCACTCTTCACCTCAGTTCTCCAGATAGACCTAACGTCGCTCTCCAGTTACTTCTCATTGGTGATTGTAACTGCCATCTGCCTGCGCGTTTTACTCAATCGGAAGACTTAGGTGTCTCACAACCCACCATTGCTCAGCATCTCTTTCACTCTATCTGCCAACCGACCAAAAGATACGCGCGAGAATATCAAAGAGACGAAGGAATTTACGGTCAACATCATCAGCGAGCCGTGCGTACCCTTCTTATCACACCTAATTTTTGAAGACCTATTCATACCGTCCTATAATGAAAGGTTCGTGGAAGCAGCAAACTCAACCTCAATCGAAGCTCCCGCGGATATCGACGAGTGGGCTGTGAGCGGACTCACACCTGAACCAAGCGTATGTGCAGATTTTATTTTGTTCTCACTTCAGGTGATCCCACCCAGCTTCTGTATTCAGGAACTCGTCAAACCACCTCGCGTCCGCGAGAGCTCTGTCAGCTTCGAATGCAAGGTTAGTTGCAAGGACAAATATACGTTTATCACCGACCGTTCTCTTTGTGTAGCTTTATCATCTGTTAGACTTGTCTGCCTCGCACGCTGTGCCTTTTCCGTCTACCTCACCTCCCGATACGACCCATACGCTCGTTCTGGGTCGAATCCACCGGGCACATATACGCAATTCTGTTCTCTCCGGTGACGGACTCACCGTAGACACGGCCACACTACGCGCCGTATCGCGTTTGGGCGGTATGGCGTACGCGCGGATCGGAGAGGCATTTGAGCTTGAGAGACCAAGTTGGAGGAAACAGGAGAATGTCGTCAAGGATCTCATGAGAAGGAAGCATGTCGCACCGTAGGGGCTGAGCTCATGATCAAACGGTAGGCGAGTAGGTTAAACCAATTTTTTTTGGCCCGGTTCTCATGTTCGTGGACGAATAGCTCTTCGTTAGAAGCGGTGTAGTCTTAAGCGCGAGAGATGCGCTAGAATTTGCACGCAGAACAATAGCAAGACTTCGATACTCTTCGTCAACGCATTGCGTTCGGCGACTCGTCTGCTCTTGGAACCAGTATTGGTTGTGCACACACAATCTGTCACTGCTCGACACGTCAAGCAGTCGCGAGCGCAAACTATAAAGCAGGAACCTGCTTTGTGCTCAGTTTGTGCAAACGAGGCGCTATTCACACCCACGCCTCTCTCTTGCAATCCGTCTCATTAGGATTTTCCCAAGACGTTCCCAAGGAAGAAGGGGATACGTTGAGTGACATTCAATGCAGAGGGATGGAGTTATTCATGTCCTCAAGCGGTAAGGAACCTCCATGACTCGAGGCAACGCATTATCAAATCTGACAGAGCGACCTCATCCGGTAAGTAGAACTCAGTGCTAAGAGCTCGGAGGTGAGGGTGCCACTTGTTTCGGGCCTGCATGTTGATAGAGTACTTGCGAATGCCCCTTTTTTTTCACTATTCCCGACGCGAGAGTGCAATTCATTTCTTGTGTGCGGACTGCACAAGGTTGTCACGGAGCACTTGTTGGTTGGGATCAATGTAGGTAGACAGACCTGCAGCCGGCTCATATAGTAGGTGCAGGTAGTATATTGTCAATGTCATTTCATTATTTCATTCAAAAAGAAACTTAGAAAATGCATCCTATGTGATTTCACGTGACATGAAATAATGCTTAAAATTCGATTGGACCACGACGCTTCCTCCTTCCCTCCTCCCGCCGTCGTGTAACCAGATGGCCACAATTCCCGTTAGCGAAGGCTTATAAGACCCAGTGGACCACGTTTTAAAGCCTCCTTTCTTGTCTCCAACCCGTTGACATGAATTCAACAAAGGCAGCATTGCGTTCTCTCGGGAGGAAGTATGCCTCGGTCCACACCGCATCTGGGAGGCCGTAAGTCCGTGTCATTAGACCTGACAAGTTTTCGTGGCTAATCTTGATCAGACCGACAGGTATGAAAACTCAAGCATGTCAACGAAGCTATTGTACTAAGAAGCTCATCAACCAGCGGTTATCATGCTTAACATGGGAGGACCTTCGACGGTATGATATAATTTCCTTCCTGAAGATTGGAATTCTGGACACTACCCACGTACAGGTCCCCGAAGTCCATGACTTCCTAAAAAATCTCTTCCTCGACCAAGATCTCATCCCACTCCCCTTCCAGCGTGTTCTCGCTCCGCTGATTGCGAAACGACGTACTCCCAAGATTGAAGAGCAGTATTCTGCCATAGGAGGGGGGTCTCCCATTCTTCGATATACAACATTGCAGGGAGAGGCCATGTGCGCCCTACTTGATGAACTCGCGCCAGAGAGTGCACCGCATAAGAGTTATGTAGCGTTCCGGTATGCGAGACCCTTGACGAACGTCGCATGTGCGGAGATGAAGAAGGACGGTGTCAAGCGGGCAATCGCGTTCACGCAGTATCCACAGTATAGCTGCAGCACAACAGGTAGCAGCCTGAACGAGTTATTCCGCCAAGCGAGCAAAGGTGCTGTGGGAGAAGAAGTTGAATGGAGTGTAATTGACAGATGGGGAACGCATACAGGATTTGTCGAATCCGTCGCACAACGTGTGGAGGCTGCATTACAGAAATTCCCGCCTGAAAGGCGAAGGGACGCTGTATTGTTATTCTCGGCACATTCACTGCCAATGGAAATTGTGAACCGAGGGGATCCGTACGTTCCTGAAGTAAGCGCATCGGTAGAGAGGGTGATGGATCGACTGGGCCATTCAAATCCATATCGGGTCGTATGGCAAAGTCAGGTTGGTCCACGCGCGTGGATGGGCCCTCAGACGATTGATGCTCTGAAGGGGCTTGCAAGGCTCGGGAGGAAAGATGCAGTGCTCATACCGATCGCATTCACAAGTGATCATATTGAGACTCTCTATGAGCTCGATCACGAGTACGTCAGGGAGGCGGAAGAGGAGGTAATACGTTTTTGCTTTGAGCTATTATCTCCGTTTCTTATCACTGACTACCTGTATTTCGCTGTTAGCTGGGAATGGAAGTACACCGCGCGGAATCGCTGAATGAGTCACCTGTATTCATCCGAGCTCTTGCGGATATTGTCAGCGCACATTTGAAGGATTATGCTTCTGGAACGATCGGACCGACGAGTGTCCAGATGGCTTTACGTTGTCCTGGGTGTATGAATGCGACGTGTGGGCAACAGAAGAACTGGTTCGGCAAGGCAGGGCTCGCGTGATTGCCCAATCCATCGAATCGGGTCACAGTTTATTCGCTGCCTGCTTTTACTGAGCGGTGATCGGTAATCTTCTAGTGTTCCTCCGCTATACTCCTTTCCCATCCATTCATTTCGGTAACCGGATTGTTTGTAATCATCCCTCCATAGATGGCTTCAATACTACTCCGTGACATGAGGAAAGCAACACGAGGTCTCTGCCGGAAGAAGTATAAAATCCTGCCTCCCCCCCAAGTGTCTCTTCTCCCTCCTCATTCCACACTTGCTTGGCTCGCATTTGCATTTGAGTTCGTCAGTTCGTCATTTGAAAAATGTCAAGCGGAAAAACCGAGACGACTCAGCCCCCTGTTGAGTACCGCCGTCTGGGCAAATCAGGGCTGCGTGTCTCAGTCCCGATCGTCGGGGCGATGTCCTTCGGAACCGACAAATGGGCTCCGTGGGTCATCAACGAAGACAAAGTCATCCCTCTTCTCAAAGCCGCGTGGGATCGCGGCGTCAGTACCATCGACACAGCTAACGTCTATTCCAATGGCGAGTCCGAGCGTATTATCGGAAAATTTCTCAAGCAGTATAACATTCCCCGGCACAGAATTCTGATATTCACCAAGTGTAACGGGCTGGTGCATGATGACCCGGGAGTGAGAACGATTTTATTCCCGGAGTTGAAAGATACGAGGGACTATGTCAATAATCTCGGTTTGAGTCGGGCGGCGATTTTTAATGCCGTCGAGGCGTCGCTCGAGAGGTTGGGGACGACGTACATCGATTTGCTACAGGTGAGGTACCCACGGTCATCTCTTAATTCATATAAAGGGAAATTCTAATGACCGGCGACGATAGATCCACCGCTTTGATCCAGACACGCCGGTGGAAGAAACGATGAAAGCCCTACACGACCTAGTACAGAGCGGGAAGGTGCGCTACATCGGCGCGAGCTCGATGCGCGCGTGGCAGTTCTGCGAGTTGAACCATGCCGCAGAGAAGAATGGCTGGACCCAGTTCGTCAGCATGCAGAACGAGTATTCGCTACTTTATCGCGAGGAGGTACGTTGTTTTTCCCTTCGTGCCCCCAGTCTCGGATTTTGACTTTGACGTTCACAGGAGCGCGAGATGATACCGTATTGTAACGCGCACGGAATCGGACTCATCCCATGGGCCCCACTCGCAGGCGGCGACCTCACCCACCCTCTAGGCACCAGCACAACCCGAAACGAATCGGCCAAGGGCACAGTCTTCGAAAAGAAATACTCCGAGGCCGACAAAACGATCATCGCGCGCGTAGAGGAGATTGCGCAAAAGCGCGGTTGGACGATGAGTCAAGTTGCACTTGCATGGATTGATAAGAAAGTATCAAGTCCGATTGTTGGATGTAATTCGGTGCGCGTACCCTTTTGCATTTGTGTCTTTCGCTCATTTTATATTTATTGATTCGTTTGTAGTTTGAGCGACTCGAGGCTGCTATCATTCGCGGAAAGGAGCTTACTGAAGATGAGGTCAAATATCTTGAAGTACCGTAGGTCTTAATCATTGTTTTCATCGGGACCTGGGTTGATACCTTTTGATATAGATATGCGCCAAAGCCCGTCAGAGGGCACGCATAGAAATGCATTGTCAAATTGATGTATCAGTAGTCGAAGAAAGGAATAGTCTTGAATGATAAGGCGTTTCTACGATCGCAAATTTTGTCGAAGCGCAAACACCAGTCCGAAGATAATAGTAATATTAAGTTGTGTAGGATGCATATGAGACAGCATGGACACGAACAGCTGTAGGAAAAGAAACAGGGACGGACTACATGAGCAGATGTAAAACAACAACCATGATAGGGATATAGGACAAGACCGTTACAGCAGGTTGGGCTATTAGTTATAATGCGGATGAGCAGAAAGCCAAATTGATAATGAAATAGAAAGAATATGCATGTCGAAAGAACGAGAGGGAGGAAAAGGAAGTTGAGAGCAAGTCAAATCAACCATCCGACAATTTAAATCTGGTAAGCCGAAGATTGAGAATGATTCCTCTGCATGGGTGTCGCAGAGTACTGGGGTATAAACAGAGCATTTCCATTCACGTTTCCATTCCCATTGCTGTTAGGCTCTTCATCCACGTCGTAGGGCAAAGCAGCTTGCAAGAAACTCAAGACCAATGCGATTGCACTGTTTTGCTGACACACGAGCTCAAGTTCTGCACCTGTCCACAGCCGCGTGTTCACCTCCGGCACAGCATGATCATCGAGCAAATCCAGGTCACTCGGCGGTCTCTCCCCCGCAGAAGCGTGACCATTGAGCGGTTCGTACTCGTGCTTCCCAGCACCGTGTCGATAGACTTGGCTACGAGAGCGCGAACGGACATGAAGGCTCTGGTTGCGATCTGCTACATTGCCCGAAGAAGACGAAGGCGAAGACCAATTCTGCTTGTGTATTTGACGCACGGTTCCATTGATCGAAGGTTGCTGAGACAGTAATGTATCTTGAAGTACGTTGAACGATAACAACTCGGCGGCACGATACACCTGCATTTGCGCATTTGCATTGCCAGGTATGTCAGGAGCAAGGCCTGTGCGTGCCGCCTCGATCTGACGTTTTAGCGAACCGGTCCATTCGTGTCGGATCACAGGGTCATCCACACTGAACATGTACTTCCGCTTTCGTCCACGAACGTCTGTGAATGCGAGCTGGAATGTATTGCGCATGAACGCGCGCTCAACCGCAATCGTCGTACTCAACGGCATTCCTGAATAGTTAGGTGCATTTGGACCTGAGCAGGCCATAACCATCGTCTTCTGGCCAAACGCTGTTCCGGTAACGCGGAACGACGCCTCTGTTGACTTCGCGAAAGTCAGCACTGGTGGGTCGAAGATCAGATCCTGACCAAACAACTGAATCGTTAGAAGTGCATCGACCTGGGGGATGCGGACCACGATCGGCTCCGACTGTCGACGGTACGTAATGCGCGACGGCACAAGCCTCTTCAGTGAAATAGGCAAGGGTGCACGACCATTCGACGGGTTCCGCGCCTGACATAATTTCTCATGCCGCACAGACGTGTATATCTTCTCTAGCGTACTATCCGGGACTAGTCCTCTCGGGTCATGACGCCGGAACGCTTCAGTGAAATCTCGCGCGGTAACATGTGGCCTACTGTAGCTTGGCAACGCGCTGTCGCTGGACATAGCTGCGTGTAATGCCTCGTTGAGCCGCACGATAGCTCGAACAAGGCGCAGAGCCAGATCCCTGTCAAAGGCAACAATACTGGCATTGGCCTCATACCATCGCCCTGCGAACATATCCAGGAGCGTCTCCAGTGTATTTGCATGACCAGGTCCAGATGGGATGTGGATGGAGAGTAAGAAGATACGCAGCGCATTGTCGATGTCGATTCCGGTGAAGCCGAATGCATCGAGGTAGGCCCTCAGAATACTCTTTGACGTTCGCCTAGAAAGGTACTCTCCCAACTTTGCACGATCAATCTCGGGTAGTTGCACCAACAAACGACCCAGTGTTGCGTGTCCTTTCGAGTCGCGCAAGTCTACAAGTTTCGCGACTGTTGCATCTGGCCTCTCTGTAAACTCGCGGACAAAATTGCGAATGAACTCCGGACGTTGTGATACTACCGCACTCGTTGGCCTGTGCGGATCCTCGTCACGGTCAATGTTCAGCCGTACATCCTTGAGATGAACTACATTCTTGATAAAGAATTTCCGATCTGGTGGGTACACCCTTTGTGGATCAACCAGTGAGTCGCGGTCTGGGAGCATTGGCTTTGCAATGACGAGGATGTCAGTGAAGAGGAAAAGGAAGCGATCTTTCACTGTGTTACAATTTGCAACTTGCAGCATTGGTGAGGATAGGAACAGTCTCCTAGGAGGCGTACTCAAAGCAGAGGACCACAGGCGATTATGATACTCTGCGTGAAGAACCTGGTCAAGCCGTTGTAAGATATCCACCGCCTTTGGCGTTGCTTCAGCGATCTCCTCAGGAGAGTACAAAGAACCCAGTGAAGAAGTGGATCTCTGTGACGAATGTGAAGGCGATTCCTCTGACGAGGCAGGATCGGGGTGGCAGAAGATGGGTCATGCGATGAGGACAATGGCGCGGACAAATGGCGTGACTCGTGTTGTTCATGTGGGTCATATGCATCAACCACGCCGTCCATGTCTTGCTCTGGTACCCGAGGCACCCGGGGAAATGCATTTGCGAAGCGGTAAGCTTGAACAGGATCTTCTGGCGACGACCCTTGTATCTCACCCTCTCTGGAGGTGTCCCGTGAAGACGATTGCATCACCGCGGTACCAGTGCTCGTACTCGTGCTCGTACTTGCATTTGCTGCGCGTGCTTTGTCCATGTCATCCCAATCGCTAATGTTACCCATGTCTCTCCGACCAAGCAGATCGGACAGGGAAGGCTTCTTTGGCGTCTCTTGCTTGTGCCTGTGGTCCAACAAGAGAGGCTGAGCATTACCACCTTGTTGTGAAACAGTCGGGAAAAGCCGAGCATTAAGCCACTTCTTCACTCCTTCCCTCGTGAAAGGCAAAGTACTTGATGTAGTTGACGAGCTCTGTGCGGTAGGTGGAGGTCGAGGGATATTAAAGTAGTCGATCTGAGCACCCCCTGAAGATGGTGCACCAGAAACCGTACCCGGGCCAGGGACCAATTGATACTTGGTTAATAACCGGCTATCTGACGCCTGGTGCGATAAATTGCGTTCGCGAGAATTGCTCAGTGCTTGATTTGACATGCTTGAGTTGGTACTAAGTATGAGACTCTCCACACCAGCACTGGCCGTCGTCACATCCGGCGAGGATGCAGAAATCCCGATGCCTCCACCGGTGCTCTTGTTCCTCAATGATTCTTCCTGTAACCTCACCATTCCGGGGAACGGGAACAATTTGGGGTTGCTGTACTTTGCCGTATCGGTGTCCGAGGGGGGTGGAATTGGTGAAGCGCCCGCACGGGGTGGAGGCGGGGGTGGCGCGAGCATCGCTGCAGGTGCAGGTACATTTGCCGGAGACGGAGCACGCTGGCCGTGCCCTTGTCCTTGCTGCCATTGGCCATCACCTTTCGATTCACGCTTCCCACTAGTGAGGCTTGCTGCACTCTCGCGACTGGACTCTGTGTCTCCCCGTTTATCACGGGCAATGCTGTTCGTCCTTGAGCGACGGCCGAGGCTTGAACCGCTCCGTGTGAATGTATTTTTCATCCGGCTCCATGCACTTGTACCTCCACCAGTACTATCCGCTGATCGTTTGGATGTGAGGGCAGGTGCACTCGACTCTGCAGCACTGCCCGGGTATTCACTCCAACCCTGCAACGAGTCTGCTTGAGAGTGAGTGCGATCGAGCGGAGAAGTCGTGCCCGCTCGAGCAGGTCCCCCAGAGATGCCAGACACGTCCGACACATTACTCTGCCGCACATCGGTATTCATTGTCGCGGTTGATGCGGTTGAGTGCTGTGATGGGGCTGTAAACGTGTGTACTGGTATGCGATCCGGAGTCGTCTCAAGGTCGATGAGCAACTCTTGAGATGCCGCAGGGGCTAGAGGGGAGGGTCGACGCGACTGAGGGCGAGAAGTTGGGTGAGCCGGGACGTTGACAGGCCCAGATATTATAGCTACTTCGTTGTCCTCATCATCATCTTCATCATATACGGGCATCCTGCTGTCAAGTGTGCCTATGAGACGAATGTTAGCGTTGCGAAGCTCTCCTTGCGATATCGATATACCTTGCTCGACCCAGCTGACGTCGCGCTCCTTGGCTCTACTGAAAGGAGTGGCTTCGGGAACTTCCCAAATAGCCATGTCAAACTAAGAACTATGAATAGGCTCTCAATCGAGACCAACTGACCTGCTTCAGCATTCCAGCTTATCTCGCTATTTTGCTCAGCATGCTCGAGTGTCGGTACTAGTATAAAGAAGTAAGAGACAGGTCCTTGAAACAGGAGCAAAAATGAATACCCACCAGGATCTGCGACCCAGCTGATCTCACGTTCTAATAGGTCGTTCGCGGCTTTGGAGCTTGCTCTGGAATCATCGTTCCCATACAAGACATGTTCTTGCTCTTCATCAGGCGGCTCTTCTCGTGGGCGCTCAAATGGACTCTTTGGAAGCGGGTCTTGACGTAATGGACTACGTCGCAATGTATCAGGAAGAGTAAGTGGCGCACGCGAACCAGTCTCATGTGACGGCGAAGACCGAGAAATAGTTGCAGAGGGATCCGTTACACCTGCTTGCGTTGCGGGGCGGGCGGGGCGAGGCGGTGTGGGAATGGGGTCGTCGTCCTCCTCTTCTACCACGGGACCACGATGCCCCATGGGTGAATCATATTCATGAAAATGAGCGGCAGGTGTTGGCGTCCGCGAGCGAAGAACACTTTTGGTATGAGGGTCTGGAGTTACCTGACGTTCTAGTGGTACACTTGGTGTACGTGAAGGTGGAAGTGCTATGAGCGGCGGATAGAGCTCCCTAAGTGCGGGTGTATTCATTCCATCGCGATCATCAACAACACCGGAGTTGCTCTTCCGACGTGATCGTCTCCTCTTGTTCTTCGGTGTTAACGTGCCAGTCGATGAAGCGTCTTCTGGGCCCGAAGTCGGCGTTAGATCAACATCTCCGTGAATCCTTTCATTCAATCGGCGCAAGAGTTGCTGGCGCACAGCGACACGTTCTTCGCCAGCAACGGTGTTGTTTCGCGTTAAGCCTCTGCGCACGGGACCTGGACTAGGGCTCTGACCAGGAGATGCTGACGGCGCTGCTGAACCAAAATCGATTGGTTCTCCGGTCAACTTGTGCATCGCCATCATACGTGCTGCTGCGCTATTTGAGCGGAATAGACCCTGCAGATGGCGCGTCTGAAGTGCCTGTAAGCTTGGCATCCCCGTAATACCAGCAGCAGGAACCGGCGTTGGATAGCCGAACGGTGAAAGCGAAGACACGATTGGCGGCGCTTGGGCCGCCGCGGTTGCCATCTGGAGCTGCATGAGCAACGCTTGTTGAGGTGCCAGCTGCGGAGAAGGGGAGTCGAGTACTCGTTGGACATCATCCGCAGTTAGTCCCCCAGTTGGCGTCGCGTCTGCCTGTGTCTGCGAGGCCAACTCAAGTTGTCGTAGTTTAGCGCGCATGTCCTTTGAACCGCGAGAGCGAGAACGAGAACGCGATCGGCGTTTGGAGGGTTGTGAAGGGGTAGTAGATGCTGGTCTCTCAGGCTCTGAGACTTCCTGTGCGGCATCTGCTGTCTCGTCCGCTTCTTTCTCGTCTGCAGAAGTCGCAGGAGCGCGATCCTGTTCTTGCTCGGGCTCTGAATGTGACGTTGCGGGCGCTGCTGTGCCTGCATCTGTGTTACTATCCTTCTTGTCCAGAGATACGTCCTCTTCTTTCTTTTCCTCGCTGTGACTGTGCTCGCCCTCACTGACTCCGCCTGCATCTCCGTGCATGGGGGGTCGCCGCCCGTCCTTCATGCGCGGGAGAGACGCGGCGCGTCGAAGCATAGCAACCGCATTCGCCCTTTGTTCAGCAGGATCCATTGTTGAGCTTTATCCCAGAGTAATGATTGTCAAGAAAGGAAAAGCATGAGTAAATGAGGAAAGAAAGAAAGGCGTAGAGTCGCTGCGGTCAGAACAGAAGTCTCTGGCCCTGCCTGCTGGTGCTGCGATCGTTCAAATTTAGAAGTCATTTCCAAACTAGAGGATCGACTATGTCACGTACGAAATTACATAAGTTACAGTGATCGACGCTTGCGTATTGCTTTGTCACGTTAATTCTCTCTCTCAACTTAACACCAACAACTTCAGAGTCCTACTGAGCTATGAATGACAGCTACTCGCAGTACTCAATTGTTAGGCGTCTCATGCTAAATTACAAGATTTTTCTTTTCACCCTACAGCTGATCCTGGACTGTGACTGGGTCACTCTTTCAGAAAACGTGGAAGCGGGCACGACAACAGGAGGCAATGCATCATCCAGATGGCAGATACTGATGCAGGTGCTGCCCCTGGTCCTGCTACTGTCTCGGCGAAATACACATGCTTCTTTCAATCCATAGGTCACTGGACTTCGCAGTCCTGGCTGATTGACTCGCTATGCACAGTCAATACTACGAGTCAGCTCTGGAATGATTTTGTTGCTGCAGCAATGCTGCAATAATTTGTCCGTCTCATCCGTCTCACAAGAGTTCACATATTTATACGACGATTCAACAGCTGAATTTCATTGCACGCGTTACGAAAGCCTTTGAGAGAGTTGCGGTCTAATATGGTCAAGGCGAATTTATCGATATGTAGTGCGGATTCTGTCGCTGAGTCTTCCTCGTCATCTTTATCTGAAAAGGACCTCTTTGTACGCCTCTTTCTTTCCACTTTCGTAGAGTCCGGATGTGTGCACTCCCAAAATCTACCTACGCGCAGTTTTTGCTTCACACCCGCCGCACTATCTACAAGTACAAGAAAGGGTAAAGAGACTTTTGGATATGCATGCCGGTCTCGGGATATCCTTATGTGGAATCCATGCATTTGTTGTTTACTGACGTCGATTCCCGTGGCGCAGTGAGTAATATCCGTAAGAGTTCTTGACGGTGGTACAGTGAGTATGGTGAATAGTGCTTTGATAAATATGCTGAATACCTCAGCGCAGATAGCGGTGATTCGGTAGATCTGAAACAATCCCTGGGCGTGCATTCGATGCATCTCTTATCCTGTCCTGCATGATGAGCGGCATCTCAGCGTCGCAGATTGATGATAAGCTCCGTTTGAAACAGATTGATCGATGATTACTTGTACTAGTATTTGGCACCGTGACTGTTTCCTGTTCATGGTCTTTTCGCTGACCGACCACCGCTGACCAGAAGTCGACTCTGACTCTGACTCTGAGTTGATTTCACTCTAGATAGAGTACCGAGTCATTCCACATTGAGTGAGCCGATATCTCCGTTTCTACATACAGTAATGAATTAACGTTTGACTCGGTATAGGCTTTGATTTTCGACTCTCACCCCGAGCCCGAGAGAGAGAGAGATCCGCTCTACGATGGCAGTGTGAATGGGACAAGGTATCTTGATCAATTGATACCAAACCTCCGACCAGCAATCTTCTCGTAGTTGACAGTCGCGCACAAGTTAGCATTGTACTTCGGGCCAGGCAGGCAACAGTATCCTAGTACTTGGTCGTCGTCGAAACACTTGGTCGATGATTCCTGCCGCCCGACAACTCGCGCAATTTCGTCGTGGCGGATCAGGCCTCCGACAGTTTTGATGATCAGGATTTATTGCTGTTTTAGGTTCCATCTGATTCGGCCATCCTCTTATTCCGACTCTTCACTTCTACTGGTACTGGTCTCCGGCTTTCCTATTCTATCGTTTCACTTCTTTGGTTGTTTGGACTCGAGGAAACTATAAAATCTCGTCGAGTACGCACGTTTCCAGCATCCTTCATCTCCACCACAACCATGTTCCGACTACTTCCTCCAAAACACCTGACTACACCAGTCTTCATCTTCTTCTCTATATGCGGCTTCTACTTCATCGTGCTACAGATGCAACTCTCACACGCACCAGACCGTTTTCTTGAGGTGCACAAAGCATCCGGGGTTCCCTTATCCCTGACGCATATACCCTTGCTGGACAAGGTCCTTACGCCGCTCATCTCATTCTTCATCGCTGCGTTTGGAGACACCTCATCAGTGGCATACCCAACCGTCGTCCATTTTGTTTGGTCGTTCGGATGTGCGATACAGGTCCCCTTGCTCGAAGCCAAGAGGGTAGGCATGAACCTTTCGCATGGAAAGAGCAGCCTTGTTATTCGAGTGCTCTCGCATCCCATGACTTGGGGTATCTTATATCAACGACTTAGCGGGGGCTGGATAATTCCATTATGGCTGGCGGTATTCATGCAATCCGACGTACGCGCAGTAGGAACTGGTATCGAGCAGCTCCAAGCGGAGAGCGTCCTTGCAGGGTGGTGGTTTGGGCACACGATTCCGGCACTCGTAATGCTTATTCCTGGACTCCCAGCACTCAGAAAGGTGCCCATCTGGGTAGCATTCCCGATTCTAATGTCCGTCGGTCAGCGTGGCTACCTATTCGTCCGCGAATGCGTTTCTCGTTCTCGCCCCCATACTTCGACAGGATCAAGTTCAGGAATTGTTCCGGTCATGCTGTTGTATCTATCGGGATTGATCGGTGCATTTATCGCGCACGTGCATCTCGTTCTCATACCCGGACTTGCGATGGCATCCTGGGCGGTACCCACTCACAAGGTCCTCTTCAACAAATTCGTTGGACTCGGGAAGTTCCTGTACCAATTTTTCATTCCCGCTACCGGTCTTTGCACTCCGAGCCCAAGTGAAACGACCGCCGCTTCCGGAGTCACACATTTCGTGCAATTTGATGTCCTTATCGTCTTCTCTGCATTGTGGACCGCGCTCATTTGGGACCTTGCGATGCGTCGTGATCCGTTACACACGCGTTTCGAATGTTTCCTATGGGCAGTGAAGGTTGCGGGGATGCTGTTCTTTGGTGCGTTGTTGCTCAGTCCGGGCGCTGTTACTTCACTACTCCTCATGTACCGCGAAGTACAGCTCTGGAGCCACGCACCGTATACTGAGTCTGAGTGTGTGCACTCTTCGTCCAACGAACGTGTCTCGTTACTGGGAGACCGTCATCCCAGAAGAATGAACACGTACTAAAAAGTCCGTTCATCAACGTTGCTGTAGATATCAAATTCGAATTTCATATTCATCTTTTTTCCCTCTCCAGTTGCATCCCCGCATTAATATTTGCGTCTGTTATTCTCACTATCGCGTCTTCACTTCTCTTCAGTTGTTTCACCTCAGCATTTTATTTATTCGTATTGGTATTTGTGTCCATAATGCACTACACATGTTAGTCCATATGTGTGTAGCCTCGAATGGAAGGAAGTTTCTTGATCATAAGAAGTACAAAATAAATCAAGTTTGGGATTATCCAATTATACTGACAGACAGAACGATTCCTCAACAAAACTGAATCTTGATACATTCGAAACATTGGGCCGGGCTTAACGAAGTTATTGAAAACGGGCATCGACGGAGGAAGGCATAGCGCTCATCTGGAATCTGAAAACCCCGGAGTGATCCTTAAGACCCTGCGATTCCGATGAGCTTATTATAACGAAGATCTACGCTAGGCGCCCGGAGCGAAATAGATGGTTGTTAAAAGACCCGATCATTTGATACCAAAACAGTGGCAATGAGATATTACGTCTGATCTCCTATCATCTAACAGGACCGAGGAACAAAGATTAGTTTGCACTCCAGACCGGCTGGAAACGCAACCTGTGATAGATGTTAGCATGGGTGGATGGCAATCAGTATTGCAACTCGAATTGACAGATGGTCACAGACGAGGGAACAAGAGAGCGATGAAGAGAAGAACCTTGGGATGATGGTGAATACAAGAAAAGGACTTACAAAGCTGTCGCGCACTGCCATGCTCTGCTCGTTGGTTTCCGGTGGAGAAACAATATCAAAGTTCCTCGCTATGGCAGCAAGAACGACGCGCAACATGATCTGAGCCAAATTTTGACCTCCGCAGACGCGTGGGCCATGACCGAATGGGAACATGTGTCTTGTCATTTCCGCCTGGCTTGCAATGGTGTTACAGGGGATGTTCTCCGCGAACTTGGCTGGGGACCCTTTCTCGGCTTCAGATAGCGTTTGGGAGGATGACAGATCGAGAGGTTGAGCCGTCTTCAAATGCGAATGTCTTGAGCGCACTATATGATCATCTAGCAACCAACGATCCGGGAGGAATAAATGAGGACAAAAGAACACGTCGGGATCGCGATGTGAGGAGAACGCTTGAGATGCAATAATCGTTCCAGGAGGAATAGAATAACCGAGCAAAGTCATTTCTGATTCGACAGTTTCCGGGACGACACGCTCCAGAGGACTAGGAGCAGCAGAATAGACCCGCAGACCTAATTCGAATCTTCAGTCCTAATCGGATGTAGAGAATACTTCAACTGAGCAGACCTTCTTTTATCACCGCACTTAGGTATGGTAAACTTTGTAGCTCTTGGATATCGGGAATATCGTAAGGATCAAGCATGCATTCGTCGATTTCAGCCTGTAGACGCAACATGATGTCCGGACGGCGGCTCAATTCCCATAAGAGGAATGAGAGCGTGGTTGATGTAGTATCTGTCCCAGCAATGCTGGAGTTGAAGCAGTGAGCAGATGGATGATCATTGCGCCGTTCGGGTAACTTACAGATGCCCGACGCATTCGGAAACGATGTCCTCGTCCGGCATCGTCATTTGCGTAGGATCCTGCTGGTTATACTTGCAACTTTGTAGTCGCGCCATGAGCGGTCTTCGACTTCCCTCGTCAGCATAGGGTTCCTTCCCGGTTCGCGCCTTATCGAGACTCGTTAAAGCCCTCATTTCATTGAGGCGCTGGAAGGCAAACTGGGAAGTGCATGAGAACTGTTATAGTTGTGTGGGAAACAAAATACTAACGTGGCTTAGTAGGGCGTCTGACTCGCAGAAGATTCGCCATCTTTGAACCGGGATCTGCCGTAGACAGCTCCATAGCCAACCAGGAAGAGCTCCTCTCTGGTTCTTCATCAGTGAAATTAGGGAGTGGCTACAAAGTAATATAATTACCAGCAGACCGCATTTCGGGAAGTCGCTGATTGCCCGGCTGAGGTCGTCAGGTGTACCTCGGTATAGAACGTGTTGCGACCAAGCACTCAGAGAGCTGGCATCGTAATCGAATAGATGAATGCAGTTGACATCGATAAAAAAATGCCGAAAGAGGCGCAGAGTGTCTATGGCATCCGGATAGCCATTTGCAGAGGCTGTTAGGAGCTTAACGTCGACGTTAGGAGGATATATCCGTGAGATAAGATGGAAGCTTTACACTAATGAGTTCACGGGCGCAATTATAGATCTCCGGCTGAAAAAGAGACAAGTTCGCCGGATTATAGTGGGGTGCGAATGCTCGCTTCCTGAAAGCATGAGAGGGATGATCAAGGGTTGTCATTCTAGACAAAAATCAGACAAAAAAATAGAGCTTAGGATAATGTACCCATGACTTACGCGTGGTCTCTGCCATTGCTGTTAATGATAGTCGTCGGTAAGACATTATCCACCAAGTAGAAAGATAGCAGCCTACATTGCAAGACATTTGTAAAAATTACTCTTGTCTAGTTTGCTGCTAACGCCATATACGATTTTCATACTTGTCGCATCTTGAAATATCACTTTGTTCGGCGCCACTCGAACTATTGGGCCATACTTGCGCAGCAAAACGTTAATAGCGCGACAACGACGCAGGCGCAACACGTGTGTAGAGAGCCAGAACCCGGACACTGCTGCGTACCATGGACCCGGCACCGAATGCAGAGGAGAGATAGCAAGTCGGTAGATCGCAATGAATCCGGCGTAAGCCACAAGCATACCCAATGCAAGCGCATAGGCCGAGTCGGTGGAGAGGAAATTTAAAAGGTTGGGCAACATTTTTTCCAGGGCGAGAGGATCAAAGTGAACAGCGGGATGAAAGATAAGGGATACGAGAGCCGAACGTTGAAAACGATAGTCCTGCCCCACATTTAAAGGCTGGAAGAATTTTCGACATCGGCTTCTTGAATTGATGTGTGCCTTTCACGCTCGTTCCCAGGTATATTCTTGGAGGCGGATTTAATGCTCTGATAATGATCGATCGGAGGTAGAAAAAGAATATTTGTCAGGTCCCAGACGTCGGACTCTCATGGTATCATAGCAATGCCCGACGTTGGCACTGGCGCAAACAGGGAAAAAGACGGAGCTAGCCTGCACTCTGCGAGTTTCGGTTGAGTGTGTGGGGTCAAGATCTCTGACATTAGTTCCGCGTTACATCAAGCTGCTGAACTCAAAACACATGTTGAGACATATCGCGATCTGGGAAGAGACAGTGAGCGGGAAAGAGAGAATCAAATAGGGTTCCTTACTGGTAGTGCCCGCCATGCAATTGACTGTACGAGAATATAACTTGAACGCATGCTGTGGCGTAGCACATGTAGTAGCCAAGACGTGAGGTGAAAGCCAGCATTGAACGGAGTTGCACTACTACTCGATACATCGCCGAAGCGGATAATTGCATTGGCGTCCAACCAAGATCCCGGGATTAGATGCCATAGGCGGGGTACAAACTGATCTCACTGAGCCCGCAAGCCTGAGCTGAGCGTGCTGTACTGTGGACATGGTGGCAAAAGAACAAGAAGCAAGTCTGATGATCGAGTCTTTGTCAAACATGCATTACGTAATGTAGTCCACATCCCCATCCTTGGCCTTATTCTCCTGCTTTGGCGGCATTTGCCTGTTTGGTTTGGTCGCAATGGTAATGGCAAATCGCTTCGAGAACCACTCCAAGCACGCGATTGTAAAAATAAACCGCCACAGATGGGACGTCGGTATGACACACACTCGATCTCTTGTGGTCGCAAGTCTCCGCCCCACTATCTATAGCGTCCACGTTCGAGTAGCATACAGAGGTGGACAGACTCTGGATAACACATCTAATCTACTTGAATTGACATTCTCAAAACAGGGTCGGTAAGCAATTCGCATTTGGTTCCCGCTAACTACGAGGGAAGGGGTCTCTACTGGGAGGTAACAACAATAAATAGGGAGATGGTAGATGTATGGTGTCCCGCCGCCGCGGCTTGGGCACGCACCCGGAAAAACGGTCGCGCTATGAACGCAATAGAATCAAACCGGTACAACATTAATATTGATATGGCGGAAACGCGGAATCCACCGAAGCGGAGGCCTCCTAAACACAATCCACGGAGACAATGCCGACACTATTGGATATTTGACAACAATAGGTGAAACCCGCCGAACGCGTATGCGAAGTTAAATTTCGATAGACGGCTCCCTGATTATTGGACAATCAACGGTCATGCGGTGATTCTACTTCGGGTATCGTGGCATCCTCGGCGAGGGGATCTCACCACTTGCGAAGCCATTGCGGAGGCGCGATATGATCCCCATTATCCGAACGTGATTGGTGGGAGACGCGACCTCCCGATAATCTTGGAGAATCGAGCAAGTGTGCAGAATGGCCGAACGGACCGCGCAATGGGCCGCTTCTGTCGTTTCTCAAAGGGATTCCGCGAGTTTGTACCGAGCGATGTATCCTCCTTCCTCCCAGAAGCTACACGCGGAACACGGTATCTAAGGCATTCGACGTTAACTCCAGGTTTCACTGGATCCATGAAAATGTCGCAGTTCACAAGTTCATCGACAGTTCTCCGAAATGTCCACTGGATTAAATTCGTCGACTGAGGAACGTGAAGTCGGGGGGCGTTCTTGTCCCGATACTTCATCAACTCCTCGTCCGATCTTCGATGTAAACGGGGCCTATCACTCAAAACGCGAAGATGAATCGGTAGGATCTGGTTCCAAATGGTATTCGGGTCGTGTACAACACCATCATCCGATTTCTTGAACCCTTCACGCATTGCACGTGGCCATTTATGGAACGGTAGACTCTTGAATCTTATAATTTGGACCTCCGACTCACGCAGCTTGTCAGAAACCAGATGAAAGCTCTGGGTAATGGTTAGTATCGTGTCAAGAAAATGCGATGTAATCAGGGAAGTATGTACCTTGTCTCGCTGTCTGATCATGGCCTCCAGTCTTTCCAACTCGCCTATGCTCAGGAATGTCCGCAAATACCACCCTATAGGAGCAACATCGTTCCTCTCCATTGGAATGGTCATGATGGCTTGTCCTCTCCTCACGGGAGGGGAGGACAGGAGAGGTTTTGTTCCGGGAGGCCAGTTATCAATGAAACCCGACATAGCGAACGCGAAGTACTTCTGAACGGGGCTCAGCAAGTCGGCCACTTGGAATTTCCCGCCCCAACTAGACATCCTGCATACGATGTATCTTCCACCGCCGAGACGCTTTAGGATGACAACTGGCTTGCCCTTCTTCGAGAATTCGCGCTTGGAGGCCTGCACGATGGTCCATCGTTCGTCTTCAGTCAGCTTATAGCCCTTTCGAAGAAGAAAGTCCCAGAAATCGGTCGTGAAGACACCTTTCGCATGCGCTATCTCTCCCTGCCTAAGAACGCGGGGACCTGATTTCGTGTAATCGTGATAAGATTGGATTTCATGCTCGAGTGTGAACCAGTATCGTTGCCAGCCGAAATTGTGGGAAGGGGAGGAATTGGGCATTCATGTAGCCCAGCTACCTGTTTGGTTGCATTGAGGCCAAGAAGTATAGAAGGTGGAGCGCACCTACAAAGCGGACGAACGTCGCGTTGCGTTGCTGCAACACGGTCCAACCTAATGAAAAGTTGTCACGTGATACCTCGCCGAAATTTTCTGATCTACAACTTGCTTAATTCAGGATATTGATTGGATATAATAGGTAGGTAAGCTCAAAAGTTCTGCTTTACTCAATTAACGTGATCTGGCTTCCGTTTTAGGAAGCTTGATCTCACGGAAAAGGTATACAGACGGTAATTAAAATGCGAGTGTAGAAAGAGAGCGAGGACAACTATGATAAACCAGGAGCCAGAAGTATAAATTTGTCGCAGGGTTCGTGAGTTCGTGTGACAAGCCGCCCTTCCACTCATACTTTATCCTCTCCACAAGCCCTCGCCTTGATAGTAAAACAGTTAATTCCGAGGGCTTTAGTAAATCCGTCAATCAGACAGTGGGCCCAATGAATAAAAGCAAACCCTGCGGTAAGCACTGCTGCATGAAGTAGAATGCGTTCCGTTTTCGCAGACGTTTGGAATCTGAACAAGACCGATTGGATACCGCGGCGTAGAGGAAGTGGAATACTAGACGCACCCATTAATGACGCTGCCAAGGTTAACATATACAGCACCAACAGCGAGAGGCGCGAATGTGCCAAAATTCAGCCATGGGAACGATGAATGCGTAAGTCGCGCCAATATAATCCGAGGTCCCAACTTTCCGAACGCAAACATCACGAGCAATACGAGTTCAATCATACCACCAATTGCGCCAATCGTATGTGAGCTGAGACTGTGCGAAAGGATATGAGACGTCGGCGAGAGTGACCAGGCGCAAGCAAGAGTGACGAACAGCGCAAAGGGCAGATGTTGGGTGAGAGTTGGAAGGAGTAGTTGGTTGGATGAACGTCGTGATTTGCAGACGTTATATAGACTAAAAAAGGATCATAAACTATCTTTTATCAGCGTGCTCCTGCACGACGTACCATTCCGGAATATGGATAAACACCAGTGATAGAAGCGCCCTGTAGCTGGAATGGGAAAACGAAAACGTTGATAGTCGAAAACTCTTACGCGAAAACAACAATATCATATAGATGGAATTCGGGAATCCTCAATCCGCCCAATTCGAACGCGTCTACTTGACGAAGCCAGAATTTTGGACCTAGACACAACATCTCACTAAATGGCCAGTCGGTATCTGATACAGGTCCTACCAAAGATGGCAGAGATTAGGTGTATCGCGCATGCGATCAAAACCCCCTCTGTTGGGCCGTTGAAATAGCCGAGAAAAAGCGTCCCGGTGTGGTATTCTTCGCGATAATATTTAGCTTGCAATATCCATTGAATAACGATGTTTCACACCTTCCCAGGTGCTCTACCGCGAGATCAGAAAAGAGGCTCTTGCGAGAGCTGACTAGGACTTACAAACCACATAGCTGCACACGGAATGAGAACGAGTGTTATTCCTTTCATCGATGGCCCGAGGCCCAGAGAAGCAACTTGGAGCAGGCCTCCCAGTGCACAGTTCAAGCTATCGATGGTATGATCGAATATATGCCCTAGAATGGCAAACAGTATCAGCGGATGGGAAGAAAGTGCATTGAAGTCCGATTGACCTAGTGCGGATGACGTTCCTGTTCGTCGGGCTTGGCGGCCGTCAATGTCTTAATTCCGAGTATTAAACGTAGTAGCGTAGCATATTTGGCTCTGGCGCTCACTGTCAAATGTTTGATACAGAAAGAGACCGATTGAGAAAGACAAGTAAACCCAGGAAGGTCCTTGTCCTGTTAATGCCGGGAGATGTGAAGACAACAATAACACACTAAAAAGAAACTTGAATGGACATCTCAAAGGTAAGAGCATCAGATCTCACTTCACAACCATAAAGCCAAATCCGAGCGACGTTATGAGATTCGGTGCCATCCACATGGGAAACAAGTTGATGACAAGATCACACCCTGCAGTAGTTCAGACGCGGCATACACTACAAGAGGCGTCAAAACATACAAGGTCTGATTACTTATACAAAAATGAGAGGTATGCATGCATAGTAGTCCACAAGGGTGCTCACCATATTTGTAAACTAGTGACTTGTCGATTGCAGAGTATCTATAAAACCTACAGAGCGAGTCATTCAGTGCGTAAGAGAAATAGTCATAAAAGAGCGTACTTTAAGTTAGATAGAGCATCTGGTTCAAGGTAAGGTTCGTATAATATTCCTTGCATGGTCATGATGGGTCGTTTGAAGCCAAGTAGCGAGGAGCAAGGAGGCGATGAAAAAAAAAATAGCAGGTTACGTAATTTATTTACGCGTTGTTTGTTCCGGTTCATCTCTCCATATGACCGCGTTGAACACACACGTCCCTCTTCTTACCACCACCAACTTCCACTATTCTCTGCGGCGACATCCTCCCCATCGTCCTCGTCGGAAGCAGCGACGATGGCTGCTGTGTTTCGTCCCCCTCTTGCGCCTCGTACAACTTCTCAGAATTCCACGGCAGTTGTAACGCTTAACTCATTGAAGATACACACCTCCATCCTTAAACGGCCGCGATCTCCCGAGCCACACAACCTGAATGCGATACATGAGATAGCCCCTGTTAAAAGACACAGGACGCAGTCTGCAATGACGAAGGAGAACGTCGACAAGGTGCAGCGCAGGGCCGAGAAAGAAGCGCGTGAAAGCGAGTTCAGAACGAAGTACACCAAGGCGTTTCCGTCTTGGGTATTCTACTTTGACACAACAGATGCAGAGCGTGACGCTCTTGTGCCGCGCATTCTTCAGCTCAGTGGGGTGTGTGAATCTTGTTTTATGCATTAGAACTACCATTCACGGTGGCGTTATCAGAGCGTGGCCAAGTTCTTCTCGAACGAGGTCACTCACTTCATTACAAATCGACCACCTGAGAACGCAGATGCCGGAGGTAATAAGGAGAATAGATCCAAGTCAGCTTCAACTACTTCTCTCCGCAGTCCGATAAAGCTTCGTGGCATGTGCGTCATCTGGTATAACCTCCTTGCATGATCTAATGCCATTGTCCTTTAGTCCGGAAGATATCTCCGCATCTGGGTACGAAACACTTCTGCGGAAGGCTAAGCAGTTCAATATGAAGATATGGGATACTGCCAAGCTTGATTCCGTGCTTCAGCGTTGTTGCGTTCCCGCACAGGCTGCAGGTGTCTTGACACAGGTCCAACGTTCCCTGACAAGCCTCTTGGAAACCGAAAAGCGTCGCGGGATGACCACAGAACGAGACCCGACCCAGAAGCGACACGATTTCCATTATTTTTCTAGAGGCAGTTTCTTCGTTCTCGTCGAGGACATCCGACAAGAGCTTGCTACAATTGCTGCACTGGAATACCCTGTAACAAGGACCAGTGACGGGAAGGAGAAAGGTAGCTGGCCCATTCCTTACTGCGATCCCCGTGCCCGTGGGCCTTTCATCGAATATAATGAAAGAGAGGAGCGTCGCCGTGAAAAGCAAGATCGTCTTGAGCGTGAGCGGGAGGAGCAACGGGCGGGAGAAGCAAGAAAACTCAAGATGCGCCAGCTACAGCGAAGGCAAACTGATCTTCGTCGATCCGTTTCGATGAGCAACCTCCAACGGACTCTGAAGGATGACACATTTGAAGTTTACCCTCCCGATCAGCTACGTGATGAACACTGTGCCTCTGGCTTTAATTCCGTGGTTTCCGCTGGCCCTCCCAGTTACATTGCTGCTTCCGGTAATAGTGTAAGTATCGCTTCGACCTACGGCACTACGTCAACTATGGGAGTCGCCAGTTCGACTTTGAATAGCATTAATAACGCTACAATCCCGCCGGGTCTTCGGGACCGCCTTCAGACTCAGGTAGTCACTTGTCGTCGCATCGCGGAGAAGGATCTCTCGCAAAGCGCCAGTCTCAGTAAACCCTCTGCATCGTCAACCATGATGCCTCCACCCGATATTCCGCGCAGAAACACGCTTCTTCGCAAGTGCAAAAGCACAAATACTCTACGACTTGGCAAGCGCGATGAGAAAAGCAAGCCAGGTTACTGCGAAAGTTGCCGTCAAAAGTTTGAAGACTTTAAGCAGGTATGTATACTATTTCATATTGGGTGGGTCTATTTTCATGTTGCGCGCAGCACATTCGAGGCCGGCGACACCAGAAGTACGCTAGCACCGATGCGAACTTCATTCAGTTGGATTATGCCCTTGCGCGCGTTCGACGCAGAACCCGTGAGGAGGCTGAACAAGCAGAGAGAGAAGTCGAAGTACAACACGAGATATTGCGGAAAAGGGCACTGACGGGACCAGGTCATCAGGTGGTTGATGACATGCTCCCGGATGAAGGATTCGACAAGGAGAACGAGGATCCATCGTCCGCGACTCTCAGAAACGATAGCGAGCGGTACATCTACCTGTCTGATGATGATTGATGGATTATAACGGGAAACCAGCTCGACCTTCATATTATTTGGTTCTCAAGTTCGCCTGCGCCCGTTTGCTTTCATACCCAATGCCGTATGTGGATACTCGCTCATAATGCTATGGTGACACCACATCGTTACACCTGCTATCGAGGGGAAATAGGATACCTGCTGTATACATCGCTTTCACACGGCTACGCTAGTTCTCTGTGCTTCATCGGTCCATTGCCTAACGTCTCCCTGGTGCTCACCCCGGTCCGCGTCCAGTATTTTCTTTCGCGCAATGTTCATCACTTCGAATCGATTCGACCTGTTTCCCTTTATGTTAGCTAGCAAGCACACCCCGACCCTGATTATTAGTAGTAACAATAATGTACTTTATAGAGCGGAATACATCATCCTCGCGCAGCGTTTAGACCGGATTGTGGAAGATGGTTGTATGGTTTTGGCGAATTGAACTTCAAACTTGGAAGACCACCTGAGGAACGGAACGGTCAGGCAACTTTCACGTGACAGTCACGTGTAACTCTGAACGACCTGGATAACTTTATAACTTTCATTGTTCAACGACGTCCATCTGTTATTCTTTACCCTTCGGAACATCAGTTTATCGGCTAAATTATCTCCCTTGTGGCCTCAGGTATACTGGTAGGATGGTTCTTGGTTTTGGGACACATTGGGATGCCAAGGAGAAAGTACGCCTATGTTCTCACTTGATGGTCATTCTTAATTGGGGATGACTGTGATAACTGTGTAGAACTGCTACGTTACTGGTGGCTCACAAGGATTAGGGCTTTCTGTGGCTGTTTCACTTGCGGATAAAGGAGCAAACGTGACGGTCGTTGCAAGAAATGTCGACAAGTTGGCAGCTGCCGTCGAAGAGTTGGAGGTAAGAGCTACGTGATGCCTTTTTAACGTTTTCGTGCAACTAACGATTGTTTTTCGACACAAAATAGAAACATCGTCAATCACCTGGACAGAAGTTTAGATATCACTCATTTCCGCTCAATACTTGGGACGGGTCGCACGCGGCTCTGGAAGCGGAATGTCAAGCCCTCGTGCAGGAGAGTGGAGGTGTCAACACAGTTCCGGATGCGTTCTTCCTATGCGCTGGTTCTGCGCGACCTTCGTACTTCATAGAGAACACCGAGGAACACCTTATACAAGGGATGGAACAGGCGTATTGGGTCGAAGCTTGGAGCGCTCATGTTGCCATGAAGAAACTTGTTTACGAACAAAAACCGGGAAAGATCGTCTTTGTGGGTTCGACGGTCTCGCTCATGTCGTTTGTCGGCTATGCGCCGTATGCACCTGGAAAGCATGCCCTGAAGGGGCTAGCTGAGTCATTGCGCTCAGAGGGTCTATTGTATAACATCGACGTACATATTTTCTTTGCGCCTACCATGAGCTCTCCCGGACTCGAAGAGGAACTTAAGACGAAGCCGGATTTGACGAAAAAGTTCGAAGACGGAGATGAGGTTCTTACGACGGATGAGGCAGCTGCAGTGCTACTCAAAGGTAAAGTGACTAACGTACTCCAGCATAAGGCTGATGTTGACAGTTTGATTTAGGGGTAGAACGAGGCGACTATTCTGTTACAGCAACACTGCTCTCGAGAATAGTTTCCAACGCTACTCGTGGATCTGCTCCGTTTGTGGATCCTTTCATCGGTCCCATTATGGACTGTATTCATTGGGTGCGCTTGCTTTCATGCCTATGTTTCTATTCTAACTTTCACGCAGATTGTTATGCCCTTCTGGAGGCGTGATTGCGATTCGCAGATTCGGAAAGCCCGCGAAGAGCACCGAGAATACCTCAAGTCGAAGGATCTCGTATCAAAGGCGAAGAGAGACTAACCATATGTTCATTAGCATCTATACCCACATCTTGTCTTTCCGGACTCTTACACACATATAATCATTTACATTGCGCGATTGAACGAATGTGGTGCAACTGCGGTAAGATAAATTAACTACTAATCTCAAACAAAAAATCATAAAATAGTCGTGGCATGACACCTTGAGCGTAAGAAAGACGCGATAATAATGATAGTCACACAAAACCCCAACGAACATAAATCACCCGTCATCAAAGTAGAGTGAAAATAACTTGTTATAAGTGAGCTTGCGGCGGATGAAGGTCGAAAATAGCCCGCCGCAGCCATGTAGCGTGCACTTCTGTGAATTTGTAAGTGGTCATCTAAATGGAAAGAAGTGCGGAACGGACTATGCAATGACGCAGTAAGGACCTCCGTCTCCGTCACCCGTCTCATTGTCAGTCGGGATTGAATCAGGGACGTCGCAAGGTGCGGCAGAAACAGTGAAAAGCGTGAAGAGATCCATTGCAAGCGTTTGGAGTGCAGACGTTTGGAGTGAATGCGGTATAGGTAGTTCAAACTGCGAAGCGATTTCGAACTGAGGCACCCACCTGCTGGACATTGGCATGTTTATACCCTACGGCTTGCATTCCAGGTACGCGCATGTCGCACAGCAAGTTTTGCTCGGTGAGCAGTGACAAAAATGCAGAGTACTTGCTCAGTCATAGAAACAAAAAGAAACTGACGAGAGTCAGGAGGGACTGTAGCCTAGCCGGTAGGAGACAGGTTGGACCAAGAACATGCTACACTTTCATGACTTGTTTCGAGCACCAAGACGAGCGCGGCCAGGGGACGGATTGCAAAGAAGCGCATCAGTTGTAGCTGGGACTCTCGGACAATTAGTTTAAGAGTCGAGCCATAACTCCAGTCCGGCATTAGCGATGTCTGGGGAGATTCTACCGATAGTACTTGTCTAGTTTCCCCTTCCTGAAAGCACGCTTCAATGAAAGGATCTATGTGTACTTAGAGGCTAGCTCATTCCCGCGGGAAGAAGCTTAGACACAGTCACACCAAAGGGAGGCACAGGTGTGGCTGATCGGTACGATGGGCCAGAATGCTTGGTTCAGTTCTGGATCGCCCTGATGGGACAAAAAGATTGCCAGCCAGAAGTTGGGAACGGAGAGAAATGCTCTTATGCATCATACCGAACAATTAGACGAAAGGACCGAGCAAATTAATTAAAACATTGCGCCGCAACCCGATCCTGAGGGACAAAAAAGATTGAATCATGCTGCATTCGGATTGCCGTCCGAATGTCCTTCTCGCTGTGATGTGAACAAGACCTACCAGAGCTATTGACAGTTGATTTCCGTCTGAGAGGAAGTGACAATGTGCTTTATAGAGACCGAGAAATGGAAAGGTAGGACACTACCCTTCAGGGTCCGTGCCCTGTCGATATTCATTGCATATCCCTGCATATTCAGGAACAAACTTCGGTTTGTGTGCTGCGTGTTGGGAACAATAAAGCAACTTTCCCACGGCCTTGGATGGATAAATTACTGAATACTTCACCGTTATAATTATTCCGCTATTCAAGAAACATGTGTGAGGGTAGCACCACTGGTAGAAGACTGCGCCAGTTATGTGGGACCCTCCTTTGAGGGAGACTGAGCTTGCTCTAGAGTAGAAGAAGCCGCTGCAGCCGCAGCGAGGCTCGTAATGGCACCGGTGAGTCGACTTGGATCTTCTCGCCTGAATTCCATTTTAGAGAGGCAATCCAGTTCGCAAATGAAACAGTGAAGCTGACCATGTTCTCCAATGGTCAAATTGTTTTTGATTAAGATACTCGCGCCACTCGTCTTTACCGATCTCTGAGCGAAACTGGGTGTTCTGGAGTAACTCTAGGTGGTGTAGGGCATGTGGGTAACTGTCAAAGCATTAGTTCATCTAGCAGATATTTGAGGGTAGTATTCGTGGCTTACTGAAGGAAACGGGCATAATTCTTCTCCCTCCAATAGAGAAGGTAAGCCAAAAAGTTGACGAATGCAGGTTGTGACAGGATGTTTTGTTGTGCAAGCGAGTGTAGGTAGAATGGGTTTGCCAATGCTTGCACGAATTCTAGCTCAAGTTCGAATCGTGATCTATTCGCTGCCCGCTTCTCGGCATCCGGTGCTTGTGAAGAGGTTGGATTTGGTGTATCTGACATTGTGGTTTGGTTGAATGGCTGAAAGTGAATTGAACTGAATCCTAATAAGGACGCGTCTCATTTCCCTGCCTGATGCTTACGTAACACTTCAATTCTCACTCCAGCCATCTTTGCACCTTTTTTCCTTCCCAGTATATTTCAACCGAGTACTGTATTGCATTACTTTATCCATACAAGACTCCAAATTGCTACGTCTCGAGATTTATTTCTTCCAGAACGCATGTACTTCGCCTATGAGACGATACAACAAGTGATCGTCTTCAACAAAAGAAAGCAAAGGTGTGGCACAATAAAAGGAAGGAGTCGTGCCCCCGCCTCATGTACGCGGCGTTCACTAGCCATGTTGGGTGACTCTTCCGCCCGCCACTGAGAATTGTTTTCTATGAATGGATCAATCGGCTTTACCTTGAGCAAGAAAGTAAATAGTGTTTTCAGGCTCACGGTGGAGTCGGTGGATAGCTTTGATCGCTTCCATTTTGACTCTTTAATTCGAGTGACCTTCTTGTGCTCTGCCCGAGTTCAGTTCGCCCGGGAAGTCACAGCGGGAGCCGATCGAGTAAACCGCCATATGAGGGTTTATCTCTTGTATTTCCTGGAATGGAAAGCAAACACGCATGCAAAGTTGGACATGACGCAAAGACGTAGCGGTAGAAGATCAAACGGAGTTCGCGTTCATGGTTCGGGAAGAGGTGTTGGCCGGCATGAGATTCTTGAAACTCCAAGGGATCTCATAACCATCCAGCGAAGGCGAAGAAGAACTGAAGCGTAGCAGACGGGTATGAAATGCCTCAATTCGCGAGAGTACGACTGGATTCTGGTCGGGGAACTAGTTTGAAGAAGCATTCTGCGACGAGTCGGACGCGAATTTTAAGGATAGACGACGTAGGCAATCTCTTGCGCTCATCGACGCTACCTTTTTTGAACGAGACCGATTATGCCGAGAGGCTTCGGCCTTCTTATAACGATCGTCTCTGCGTCGCTTCCCTAAGTCCGTTCAAAATTTGTCATTGAAGGATCGCTGGGATGAATGTCGACAACGCCAATATTAATCCTTTTTATCCACGTTGATTCTTCCATTCCTTGATAAAGCAGCGCGAAGATCCGGGGTTAGGTAACAATTGTTCTCAAGGAGCTTTCGCGCGACCGTCTACGCCTCAGCATCGGAAGCGATGAAGCCCTCCGTACGAGGCAAGTCAATCTTCCACAAGTCGGTGATTGCGGCGCGTCTTTGGGAAACATTGAAAAGATCGTTTTGATATGTTACGGCCGCATGGAAAATGTCCTATGAAAAATGAAATGAAATTGCCACCTAGTAAAATGGAGATGAGATGAGATGAGAGAAAGAAAGAAAAAGTCAACAAAATGACGTCCAGCGTGGGGATCCGGATTGGATTCTAAATCAGATCGACCAACCACTAGTAGGAGTGCTAGTGCAGTGTGAACCGAATACACCACCAGCGCACCAGCGTGTCTATTGCGGAAAGTCCACTCTGGTCAAAACCCACGATTAATAATAGGCGTCCTCAGCATATGCTAACAAAGTTCGAAACAGCGTCCTGTACTCACTTCGGCCTATCACGAAGTCTTGTCTTGATGATTCGTAACACCCCCTAAGCAATTGAGTCAGGTTTGTGTACCTGTGTGAATATGCGCAGCCGGCGACGAAATGGGGGATGAGATGATACATACACAAGAATAACAACACAAGAATGTAGAGACTCACCAGACGCCCCCAAGAGCGTCGTCATCAATCAGGCCCTAGGTGGACAATGGACATATCGTGCGATGTTGCTACCTGTTGCCGTCTCCGCTGACCCAAGTTCCGTGATTTCGCACACGAGTACCAAGTGAAACGCTACCAACTGCAGTAGAAATTTCCCATTGAGCTAGCCATCATGTGGTGTTGCAGTTCGAAGAGGTGCATTTGGGGTGCCGGTGGCCACATGCGAATTGACAGCACAGCAACGACTGAGTTGTGACGAGTACAGAGTGGTACTACGCCCGGTGCATCGCGGTAGCAAATGTTGCGAGGCTCATCGTAAACCCAAAAATGTGATGGTTGCATCCCAGACGACGCTCCGGCTGTTGCATATTGTCTCCGTAAAACTTGTGCCATCCTGTGTCGCCAGCGTTTCGAATAAAGACAAGACGGGTTGCCG
Source organism: Inonotus hispidus (assembly GCA_024712875.1). Classification (NCBI taxonomy): domain Eukaryota; kingdom Fungi; phylum Basidiomycota; class Agaricomycetes; order Hymenochaetales; family Hymenochaetaceae; genus Inonotus; species Inonotus hispidus. The sequence goes on along the minus strand of JANBPQ010000016.1, from coordinate 975,145 downwards.
TCGAGTTGACGGTGACGCCCTTGAAGCGCGTTTGATGTGGCTATGCAAAAAGTCGATGAATATTGTGTCACACAGCATATATGCAATGCGCAACAAAGTAGTATGGCGAAATGTCGCATTTCAAAGAGAATCGAAGAAGTAGTAGTAATACATGAGCAGTTCCTTGTGCTGCTTTGTAAGTAACAGGTGTATCCAAGATGTCAAAAATTGGTACAGGTACCAGTGGGGGATGAGAACGAAGTGCGAAGCAGAACGAAGAGGCTCGAAAAAGAATGTAATGTAAGCAATTTAAACAGGAAGCGTCTAGTCTAGATTATAAATCAGTCGTAAATGGGTACTGTGGATGGGGTGAGAAGACAGTTTTGCCGAAGTTGCGGGGCGTCGCAAGGCGTGAACGAAATAAGTTTGAAGAATAAATACATGTGAATGCAGATCGTTGGGCAATGCAGGGTGCAAAGAGTCAGGATAGCAGGGGATGCCAGAGAATCGAAGGACTTGAAGGGAAAGTGGAAGCAAATGGCACGCTGATAGCTCAAAAGATCTCCCTATCCAGTGCCTCGAATGCCTTGATCGCCTGTACCGCAAGAGCAGTGGTCCAGCCTTTGTTGCCCAGCAAGATTCCGGACCCCCCGTATTTGTATGCCCACCCAAGCGGGAAGCTCCCGTCTTCTTCTTGCATCTTCAGTAGCCTTTCGTAGTCGACGTACATCTGAACACCGACTGCTGCTCCCGCGATAACACGCATCGCAAGTGCTAATGCATCTCCGTCTGCACCTGTGCGTTCCAAAACACGCCGGGCGAAGAGCCTAGCAAAGCGAGAGCGTACCGAGGGTGCCACGGATAGAAGGCGGGATAGGAAGAACAGGAAGCAATCGCCGCCGTAATAGTACAGTGTGCCATCCAAATATGCACGGTGGTGGAGTATCTGATACACCCAATCAAGTGTCGACTCAAGTTCGGATCCCCGACCGTACATGTAGAAGAATGTGAGTACATTCACGCAGACAACCGGGTCTATGAATAAGCAACGTTCGTTCGGAGTCAGAATGGGGAACAATAAGGAAAGCGACGAGCAAGAAACTTACCGGTCCGGGCGGCTTGTGTCGAAGTAAGTTTGGATAATACCGTCCTTGTTCACGTAATTGAGCATCTCGTCCATGACTCCCATTTTTGTCTCGAAGTCGACGTGAGAGCACACTGAAAGACCGATTGAGGTCGTGTCGAGGTCGGATGGGAACTCTTCCGTAGTCATCACAGGACCTCCTATAGGAATAAAGCACATGTGAAGGACAATTAGATTACGTCGAAGCGCGTGACCGTAGAACTAGAAAGAAGCACTTACCAATGAAGAAATTGAACAAACGCGGGTGCTCGACAAACTCTACGAGAGAACGATCGCCAGTCGATTCATAGATGAGAAGAGGAGCAAAATTCTCGTGCACAGTAATCCCAGTGTCGGTAACGGAAAGCATCTTCTTCGCGTTATCCTTTAGCCAGGCCTGAGCACGTTCCACAGAATCACCAACGTAGTTGCGCAGCTGTCGTGAAAGGTTCTCTAAGTTATCGAAGACAATGCCCTTCATGCCGAGTGAGCGCGCGGGAAGAATGTTCTCAAGCTTGTCGTCGACGAAAACTGTGCGTACTGGGTCAAGCCCAGTCTGCTCGAGAACGTACTTGTAGAAACCGAGGTTCGGCTTGCGTTCTCTAGCTTCGCTGCTCGTAAACACACGCTCGAATAGATCCCACTCTTCTGATGTCACCTTCCCTCGGAGAACAGCAAAATCGGGGGCAGATATATTCGACATAGCGAACACGCGGACCCCGTGATGCTCCTTCAATTCTCGTATGAGGCCAATGAGATGCGAGTTACTCCGCAGAGAATCACGAGCAGCTTGAAACGCCGCGCGGACTTCGAAGGACTGTACGCCAAGCTCCAACGCAACGGTGTCGTACGCCTCTTGCTCAGATATATTCCCCTTCTCAAACTCGAACCACGTTGCCGACCGGAGAATCTTCTTGAGCATCTTGGGAGATACACGCATCTTGGTTTCAGCTGTCCAAGTGAAGAGGACGTCACCGAGGTCGAAAATTATGTTTTCACATCGAGTCGTACTCGGCTCCGAATCCCCGAAGTCAAATTTAGCGGAAAGAGGAGAGAGAGGTAGCTCGAAGAAAGCGGATGCGGGCGTCGAGGCGCCGGAGGAAGTGGTGGAAGTAGAGGGGCTTGTGTAGTCCGTCTCGAGGGAGGGGACGGAACGATATCGCGGAGTGAATGATGACATGACGCCGACGCCGTCGAACATAGAAAAGCACGGGAGACGAGATGCGAATACGAAGAGGAGCGACAGCCGTCGAGCTCTCTTATAAGAAACGGTCTCGCCCCACGTGTCGAGTCTGATTGTATAGCTTACCGGTACCACGGTGGACAAGAGAAGGAATCAAAGGCAATTGTGAGGGAAAATTGAAATGGAAACACGGGAGAAATGGAGAAGCGTAACGTACGCACGTCACCGCTTTAATTTTTCCCTTCGTAACGTTTCCCAGTTGAGAAGTTAGTCTTTTTTTGTCGTCACGAAGTTTCAGCCAACGGACCATCTCATGAGTCAGTCAGGGTGATCTTGTAGGCAGTAGCGAGATCTTTGTAGATTCGCTTCATCAGGAAACTGGATCATTGGTCTCTTCCTTCGGCCTGGGATCCGTGTACTTGCGTGCAAGCTGTCAGCTATCCAAATGGGAGAACAGAGCATAGGTAATACACTCACAGTCGCAATGTGCCATACACGATGCATTGAACCTTGAGCATATGCCCCACCGAGAAGACTCAACGGGGAAACAGCTGCATCCACCCGGAGGAGACTAGTGAGAGACAATTGGTTATGTTTCAGAGTATTGGACCCACGGGCCACGTAAATTAGGCGTGGCGAGCCCAAGGAAGAGAAGTGATTACACTGCAGCGCGATCGTGGATGGCGATGAGGGAGACGACGCCTCAGCTCGCCTCTGACAAGCGTTCGCTCTGTGTACGCGAAATGTCTGATTTAAATTCGGGGAAAAATCCAGAGAAGCACTGCACACAGGTCTTCCGCCCGATGCGATCGCATGTTGAACTTAAGGACTTAAGTGCGCAGCGACCGATGGCCAATGTTAGCGTTGCTGTGAATGTTGTATCGTATCGTATCGAACGAACCCGTCGTCGACGTCGTCGAACGTGACTATAGTACATTGAAACGTCACGTTAACGTCACGCGACATCGGTTACCTTATTCGGTTAATATTTTATTCTAGTTCATTTTTTGGTTCCGGTAGTTTATATTTTTTTTTCTCTCCTTCCCACCCTCCTCCTATCCGTAATTCCACTTTCGAAATCTACTAGTTCATCCTCTACCTGCAGCAGATTCGTTTATTTGATCGTGTTTCTCTCCATATTTCGTGTTTCATCGGGCGGCGTTTTGTTCTCACTGAACTAGCTTGCAAAATATCCCGAAAACAAAAAGACGACAGTATTCATTCTCGTCGTGCCACGGACCGGTCCCAAGATCCTACTAGTACTGTACTTGGTACCGCTCTGTAGCCGACATAGGCGACGGAGAGGCAATTCTTCCGTTTCCTGCCTAATGCACATCCTAATCTCCGACCGACCAATCGCCCAGAAAATAATATTGGCCGTCCTGCTGCTGCGCATATAAGGACAATATCGATACAGTTTTCCCACAGTCATCTCCTAAGCTTTGGCGTCGACTTGTGGTCCTTGTCACGCATCCTTTTTGTTCACACCTATAAATGACCTCCGGATTCTGTTATCCTGACAAAACCATGGCAGGGCCAATTTACGACAAGGATCTCCGGCGAAATCATTGAATGAACGTATAATCCATCTTTTGTTGGCCTCCCCGGGTCCCGCAAACTGACTCACCGACCGCCAACACAGCTCTATCGAGGTCGCGCTGAGTGCTGGCAACTGTTTCCCTACTCGCCACTATGTGGCTCAAACTGATGCTATGCGCAAATCAACCGATGAGTGCATCGTGTGCCTGGCACCATCAACAACATTGCACAAACATCGCTTCCTATCTATAGCCAAGATTCAAAATCTTCGCGCGCGTATAGTGGATTTTCGCCTTGTCAGACACATTTTCGTACATTCCAGTCAGTGCACTAAGGTCCGAGATGGACGCACATTCTCATGCAATTCGTCAAAGCGCCAAGCACGTACCCAGCTCGCGTCACGGTCTGTCCCTTCCCTTGGTTTTTGTTGTCTCTTGACCCTTTTCGTTGTGAGGACGACTGAGGACGAATCAGGAGGTGCATTGTATGCCTCTTCATTCTTCCGAAGTCTATCGTTGCTTTGAGGCTGGTCTTTCCGGGAGTCGTTGTGTCTTGTTCACTATGTGCGGGCCCATGATTTGCGGGTCTGAAAGTGGTGCGTGACGCCCAACTACATAATGTCCATATAGTACTGAAGGTGGTAGTATCTACGCTTGATAAGCGGCTTTGAGCATTGGTCTCGACGACATTCCGAGTTGAAAAAAAGGCCAGGAAAAGCCATTTCACGTTGCTTACCACTGTTGCCCTTATCAACACCCAGGCAACCCGTCAACACCCTGCTGTATGGCTGCATAGAAACAGTGGATAACTGAGATACGCAAGTCCGTTGCAACGGCAACTTCCACAAAATCCATCGCGACCCTCGCTTTTCTGCGGATTATGCACACCCATTCTTAAGCTTAAGGTAGAGTATGTAAATACTCCTCCTGTGCTTTGACCAAAGTAATGTCGGGCGTCAAGCACCATTGCTGGAGACGGAGGGTATCTGCACCAGAAGTACGTAATTTTTTCCCACTCGGCACATGTGGACATTAACGATTAATTTTCCGGAGCTGCTAACTACGCTCTTATCATTCTCTCTTGCGTAATTAGAACGCAGCGAGAGCCGGGTGGCGTGCCGATCGAACGGACAGGAAACAAGACCAGTTGACGCATGTACCTAAACTAGGGCAATCAGTAAGGTCGAGGGAACCCATGAGGTTCGAGGCTGTCTTGATAGAGCAGTGGCTTCGCGTCTTGCACTTCCGATTATGGAGAGATCAGAATTGCAGGCGGTACAAGCTCGGCATGGACATGCACAAGCCATTACAACAACTCGAGTCAATGGAGTTGACACTCTGATCGGACTTTTACAGCGCACTCTTTATAGATCTAGGACCTGGTTACTTATACCTATATCCATATCATTACATCTTCCTACGAGATGATGCTCGTATGCTCATCGATCAGAGGAGCCACCTCAGTTCCTCGAATCCGAGTTCTGCTCCTGCTCGGTACTCTCATCGTTTGTTCAGGTCACCGAGAATGTCCGCAACGGCTAAGAATAACGAACGTATTCTCCGGACCATCAATCATCAGTGCCTGGTTGTTCCTTCTAAATTATTACCGATTCCGTTCGTCGGCGAACCACCCAGCCCTTCCTCGGTGGTTTCTTGGATTCGACTTCGACCATTCATCGGCATCTATCGTTCCTTGCTGAATATATGCTTGCCGGTCAATTGTACTCTTTACGCAAGTTTGGTCTCAGGACAAGCTCGAGTTGATACACGTTGCATGCTCGAGGCGATAGTACTGCAACTCTCAGGCCTGCATAACCCCAAGAGGAAGTATTGGAGGTGTGTGATAATGTTGAGATAACCATTGAATTCACGGCGTTGTCACGGCGTAAGTTTTATGGGCGCAGCGAATACACCATGCATTGCCGTTGGGTCTTATTGGATAGATGCTAGACTACCACTGAGCCGTGATGATGTGAACTTGTTAGCACATGGAACAGCGGCGTTCGTGACCAATCACGAGTAGAAAGGGTCGATTCACAAAGTGTGCTACAAGTCAATTAGAGAATGTACACTTCATTCAAAGATGTCCATTCAGAGACGATCCGTGGAGCCCCTTCGCGGGAAATCGTGCCCTCAAGAGGAGTAATTTAACCAAAAAAAAACGGAACGCAAGGCAGCCCGCGCTACTCGGCGCCATTAGTCATGCCGCAGTAGTTTTTTTTAGCAATGCTTACCAATAGTTACAGTGTAACTTTCATAATGCAAACTCCATAGGCCACTTTGGTAGTGATAATTGTGCTCTTCCTGCTCCGTTGTTCGATAGTCCAAGCCCATAAAGGCCGGCGATCTCCTATGGTCGGGTCCGATTACGTGACAGGAGCGTGAGCACTACATTCCTATTCCTGCAGTAGTGTTATTTTCTTCATGTGACATTAATCACGGCTGTCACGTATGAGTCGGCACCGAACGAAACGCTGATCATTCAAAGGACGGAGGCAAATTTTCCAGTGCCGGCGCTACGCACTGTGCAATGGGCGCTCCGTATGTTTCATCCGAAATGCAGTGCCTGCATTGTGCGGCATAGTGTGGAAATAACACTTAGTGCACATATCAATATTCATACCTTTTCTCGTCCCTGACCTCGCCATTGTATCGCATCTGTCGGCGCAGATCGCCGCAGAAATGCCGTTGACCGGCCGAAATCTGCTCAGTAGCAAAGCCGAACCTTTCGGAGAAACGGATCAATCGTTTGGCTGCTAAAGAAGATGCAGGGAGAACGCGGGTTCCAAGGAGGCGATCAAAAACATTGCTCGACAATAGTTTTACATTCCCTGTGGCGAGTTCTCAAAAGGGATCTTTGGATCTCGCGAAATTTTTGCGAATGAACCGAGACTTACGGCGGTGGAGCTTCGAGTGTTACAGATAAAGTGTCGCGGATCAAGGTATATTGCAAACACTGCACTTTCCAAAGAAATGAGTCCGTCAGCGAGAGGAGAGTTTAAGCAACTGACGATCTCGGTGCTCGCCAATCCAGATCTCTATTTGAAAGGTCTTCAATCTCCGTCATCTGGTTAAAGGATCAGAATGAATCAAGCCCGAGGTAGAAAAAAAAAAGATGCCACTTAGCAGCGTCACGAAACACACGCCTCTTGACGAGCAACTTCTTAGAAAAATGAGCGCAATTCACGGAGCGCGTGTTTTCACATCCGCCTATTAGAGCAACCCTGCTGCAAGTTCAACCGAGACATCCTGTCAATATGCGACCTAACTAATGCCAGAATTCTTTCATGTTTTCGGGTTAGCCTAGCTACGAGTGTTCAGGGAACAATCAGACATGGATACCGATAGATTGAACTCACGAATATCAATCAATAATTGACATCCCGATTATTCGTCCTTAACCACCGAAGTCTAGAACTGGATGCGTTTCGAAGCCCGGGTGTTTTTTCCCGGGTACAGAAAGGGTGCATAGGAAGAGGGCAATAAACACCCGGAACCAGGCAGAGCGTTCTCAATATTGTCGCTGTCACGTGGGTGTGACTAGTCGCGTTGGTGTGACGTAGCGCGGAATCCAGCTTGTTTCACCTTTTGAGCCCAAACGTCACTTTCGTGCAATGTCAGACACACTCCGCTAATTCACCGAGTGGGCCGAGGACATCTTCAATGCGAGATACCTGATGCAGTGGGCCATTTCCCGTCGTGTCTTCTTTGACAGAATGGGAAACCGCGATAGTAATCGGGAATGTCAGTACTTTTCCCTCAACACCATTTCAAAAGGTCTGAAGAGTACTTGTGGCCGTATGCAGCTATCATAGCTACTTTACTGTAACTAAGTTACATGACCCCCAGTACCGAAAGTCTTTTTTTTCTTTTTTTCCAATCGTTCCTCATCTGCGGAAACTTCCACAATGGTCATTGTGTCTTCAACGATCTGGATCCGACGTCCATTAACAGAATCATGGATGTCACTGTAACACTTAAATCAATATTGATGACTGACAAGTCGCTTGTCTTATTCCCTAGTTCACCGCAAATGCGGTGTATGTCAGCTACTATGAGATTAGACGGTGGGCAAGGACATCTTCTGATGCGAATGGGTAAAGGTATTTATGACGTACAAGGTTCACTCGAGAAACGTTCTCGCTAATTTTTTTCTGCTCCAACAATCATGAAAGCAGGCAGAACGCTAAAGGTGAAAACAAAATAGATGCCCCATGAGCCCAACAGCTGAAGACTAGTCCCAGAATCTCTTAACAGTCTCTTGAAGGAAGTGCAAATTCCGTTAGCCCTCGTCCATTGGGCCCCTCTAGTTCCATTGGCCGATCGATCCGAACCACGATTCGGAGCTTGTCAGGTGGCGCGGTTAAAGCGTCAGCAAGGGCGGCCGAATCCAATTCGAGATCGGCCGAAATATGCTCTGAAATGCATCAACGTCAGATGGCAGCTCTAGACATGCCTCTTGCGCCTCATCGAGAGTGGAGGCAAGAAAGTCAGAACGTCCGTGGAGTCGAGAACCCAAAGCATCGAATCACCCCATCAATGGGGTCCGTGATCGGATACAAGAAAATCCATTATCATCGTCGTCACTGCGAGATGAAAGCGCAACATCGCAAGAATCCTCTTCTGACACTCGGTCGTCAATGGCAGAGCCTGGAAGAGCTGTCATGATCTCTCCGATCTCTGGATGCGCGGTATCTCAAATCTCGAGTCCATCCGTAATTGGATCATTTGAGTGGGTCGTACGATAAGATGCAGACGAGGATAAATTTCGAGCCGTGAGCCGTTCCGACTGTCTTGAAGCCAACCATAAAAAATATTGAGACGAGCGCCAGCACAATTTCTTGCAGTCATGCAGTCGTGTATTGGTATCTGAAGACGATGCAAGTGCTTCCTTCTGGTGTAGTGAAGTTGCGTTGACGCTCCTCTGTTCACAAATTGGCGGACAACGGGCTTGGTGTTGTAAATTGATTAGGAGAAGTGCGATGCCAGACGTACCGCTGCTCGCACCGCAACTTGTGATTGTTTGCGGAGGCTCTCTCGAGGAGGTACGCCGCTCGGTTGAGTTCAGTTCATGAAGGGAGTTTGGCGACAATGGGCAGTATGGGACACGCTCCAGAAGAGTGAACAGTGCAGTCTGCAAGTGCATGCTTCAGTTTTCCCGACGCCGCTGGGAAATGAAATGATACTCGCAGCCTCACATAAGGCAGCATACCAGGGTAGGGTAATCGCACTAGCGTTTGGGATGTGCTTGGTGTATATCATCGCTGTTTCAAAGCGCTGCGAGTAGTTACAACTACCGTCGTGAAGTAATTACGGGCGAGTATCGATCCTTGCTTGCATGAATCTCCTGTGCGAATGAAGTAAGAGAATGTTCGTACGATAAGCGGTAATGACTTGAGCTGCGATGAGAAAGAACCGCCGCTGTGAGGTTCGGCTTCCTCTTCACTATGATATTGGACGATAGCTAGTGGGAATGGGAATGTCCTGATTTTATAGTCCAGCTGCAGGACGTCCGAATATGGGACTTTCGATGGAGATTTTGAACGGATATCCTAACGAAGAAGTCGCGTCGTGACTGGTAATCCGACAAACGGTTCATGAGAGGACTGGAGCTCATGGATTTAGTTTTATACAGGCCATGTCAGATTCCGATAGGAATCGGGGCGTACCTCTTTCAGATGAGGGTGATTCTCAAATTATCCCGCAAAGAGGCGACATTGGGTGGTCTTGATACATGAACTGCACGAAGATGAGTAGGAAGTCATTCCGATACGGGGTATGCTCACAATTTCGTCTATGACACGCAAGGCTTCACATTTAAAGTGACGCCGGACGCCCTTCTCCACCTCAGTATATTATGAGCTGAAGTCTCGAACATCTAGATGCTCGTTAGATACTGAAACAAACCGATACGTGAAGAGGTTTACGCAGTAACTGCCAAAAACCGGAGAATAATTCTGGCGAGAAAACACATGGTTGCAGATGAGCAGGCGAGCTTACGAGTGAAACCAATATATCTACGTAGTCGATTTTATTCTGCCTGTCGTCGTCGGATGATGAAAGTGTCGTCAAATGTCCCAACAGCAAAAAACTAAAGTAGATGTTTAGACTTATAAACCTGTGGATAAACTTCATATAAAATACTTGCACGGTACTGGATAACACTGACACGTAGCTCTAGATTCGATGAGTGTCTCTCACATTTCATGCGGGCCTGCGAAATCATTGCGGCACGAGAATTGCTGACACGTCGCAGCACTTTCTCGCCATTCTCCGTGTAACAGGATCCGAAGTCCAAGTGCAACCCGATGCCCATCAAAAGGCAGAGAAGCACCGTGTTGGCCATGGAAATATTTGCGGATGGATTGTTATAGACTTCGTCAATAACGTTTGCAATATCGCTGTTGGCACGTATGTAGCCAAGTCTATGATAATCACTGTTATATGTACAGGACCATCCCATGATACAGTAGGTATACGCTCTGCCTCGCTGCACGAGGGCAAGTTCCTGAGGAGCTCTGTTCGAGCAGGATTCAGTCCCGAATCATCAAGTCGCAAGTCATCGCTATTAATTGGTTGAACTTCAATCTTCCGTTATTGGAAAGGGATATCAGTCGATCTCGCCGTGATCACTTGACTAATATTAAGCCACCTTCTGCATTCAGGACAGGATAACTTTCTTGAAGGCAGTTTCTGCGTCGTCGCAGGGTCGGAGTTGCACTATTCGCTAGCATGATGGACGGACTACACTCGACGAAGATCCCAGGTTTTCGCATTTTGTTCTTTGCTTGGTCGGTGGAGGGCATCCTCAACTTGAACTCGAACTCTAGACGCTGTTTCCGATGACATTACTATGTCTATGTTCACGCTTTGGAGGATGGCTTATTTCGAGAGATCCAAAGTTTCACACAACCAACAGAGTTAATGCACAGTACAAAGCAACACCAACACGGACTTCTCACGATCACGCACGTATAACGTGATACGATCATGGTCATTTTAGTCAGCCTTTTTTTGGATGTCTTCCTCCTGCCCTCCCTCCTGGAGCTACCTCGGAGTAGGTACTTTGGTGTATCATCGCGGTCGTTCATGTTTGCAAAGGTATGTGCTCCAATATCGTGCTTATGATCTGAACTGACACAGCACCCCCGTATCTTAGCTCGCGACGTGGTGGGGCGGTCCATCTCCAGATCCCAAGCCGGCACCACTGAATCCTTTGAACCCCCAAGGCATCAAGCCGTATGTTCACCCGAAATGTGAAATCATATCCTTGATCTCAATCTTGTTTAAGGTGCTGTGCATGTCCCGATACGAAACGCGCACGAGATGAATGCTACATGCAAAGCGACCCTGATATAGCGAATGAGAAGTGCAAGGATCTTGTCGCTGCCCATGCCAAGTGCATGCGTGGATATGGATTCGAGGTGTAGTTTCGCGGTTTGGGAGAATTAGACACGACCAACGCTACATTTGGACATTCATCTTTGTCGCACCAATAATGCGATTGATTGGCGTAGTTCAAAGTTAGTTATTCATTTCGTTATTTTACACTATGCTATAGTATAATCTACACGGCATCCCCACTCTCACTGGTAGATTCCCCATACGGTCTTAATGGGACACATGGAGAAGCGTTGCGGAGGCAGGGATGGCCGGCTTTCACTTATCCGCGAGCACATCTGATGACACAGCGTCCATTTTAACCTGCTGGTGTCATTTTCTTTCGTTTGTCGCCTGTTGGGCTAGCCTACCCGTAAGATATACCTCTCCCAGCCTTCACTATTGTTGATTTCATGGTCATATCGCCCTACTGAACACCGGCCAACCTGGCTAGCTGAAAGCCTGCAGTCTCTACAGGGTATAAAGCCCTCTACTTCGACAATGTTGAGCCCATCTGGATACCTTACAGCCCGGCTTCATCTTTATATTGTGCATTTTCAAGTTCGTTTCGGCCAAAGTTGTGGTGACGATGGGCAGATTGCTCTCGGAACGCTCGCAATACACGCGACTATCTCCAGGGTATGCTTCATTAGCCTTCATGTATTGATCGTCGTATTACTGACTAGGATCTGTATTGCAGTCTGCTTCTGCACACAACCCATCATGCGATAACATCAACTCCAAATCGGGCGGATGAGATGCGGATCATATTCAAAGGGAATAGATGTTGCTTGCGATGAATAGTGCGGTATTCTTATCATTCTCCGATCTAGTGTCCTGAATTAGAGCTATTAGCGGCGACCCGCAGTTCTGGTACCCTTCCCGATGGGAGGTCTTTTGGAAATTGTGTACCGAATTTCCACGAGTGCGCGACAACCGCAAGTCGATCGAGTTCTGTTCTTCGATACTCGACTAGCGGTCAAGATGAGATTTGAGGAATGGAGGGAACGCGGTGAGGAAGATCAGTAGATTGACTGTCGACCGACGTATCCTTATAGATATTCTACTGAAACGGTAGAATTGAACATCGGCAAACGGTCTTCATGCTCATTGGGTATCCTTTGACTGCCTGATCCCTTTGTGCATCACCTCTGACGTGCATATACCCCTCTCTACAATCCAGTTACATGTCTAACCTCTTATTGAGATATTCCGGAGACTCTTCCGACTGGGTATACGACACTTCTGGCACATTTGACGGATGGCTCATCAGTTTGCACTCCAGGGACCCTTTCCGGGCTAATGAGTGCGAACCTTCCCGTGCTTTCCGCAGGCAAAAATATGGCCGATCTCCTCAGAATAGATGAGGCACCTCAGTCGATGGTGTCCACCTAGCGGCATAATTCCTCTCTATTTAACCGGGATTATGCATATCAACTGCTGGTTAGTATAAATTACCTGATCTTTATCGTCATCATCTATCCATTATATGATTATACACCGTGCAGTCTTGTGGTCCGTATAGTTGTTCCCGTATTATTTGACGGCGAAGTCCTAAGATCCTTAGTTGCTAAACTCGAAATGGCAAAGACGAGCAGTTTGCTGGTATTATTCCTTCCCAAAGATGTTACCAGGCACGCACTGGTCCCAACAATATTATATTAGTATGAGCCGAGAGGGCCTTCTCGCGCGAGGCGGTCAAGCGGGGCGATTTGCACGATGAAGATGTTTCACCCAGCCACGATCCGCGAATGTGGACACAGCGTGTTTAACGATTGTTTCAACTCCACTTATACACAGCACATCGCTGCGCACCCGGCAGACCTCAGGATGTTGTGGGCTTGGGAGAAGTCTGAAAAGGCTGAATCAAGGAGCAGGGAGTATCCGGGATGGTTTCTTCTCTGAGGCACATATGGCGAGGAGACGAGCGCGGGCAAATGCAGGCTATAACAAATGCATTCTCAGTCGAGTTGCGTGCTACTCAATCATCTGGAGAGCAGTACATTCAGAAAACATCTATATGCCGAAAACGAAGGAGAAGCTGCCCAAGCAAGGGCTGATGCGGTAATCAATAAACCTTCAGATTAATGAAGGGATTAGCATAGAATGTGAAGTTTTCCTCTCGATGAGGAGCAGGAAGTGTCAGGGTTAGGAGCCACAATTTTCTGTCGATCCGGTCGATACAATACAGTTCATCCAGCTTGGCTACAAGGATTCATCGGATTTCAACAGCGCAGCACAGACGTCAGACGTATTATTATTGATTTTCCTACCCACTTAGACATTTGCTGGAACTAGTCCTATACTATTCGTTCATTATACTTGTTTGTGTATTTTCTTCACGTGAAACAGTCATGTATTACATAATCGACGCGGATCAATCGCTGATGCTGAGCGGTGTGACCGTGAACAGGATCGCGCACATCTCTTCCTCGGCGTATTTCTTTCACATTTCTTTTCTTCAAACTAATCTTCAATTATTGTTGCAGTTCCCTTCAGGCCCCGGAGAAATGAGAACGACTCGTACAAAAAATTCTTATCGTCATATAACTATCTTTAGTCGTCGTCCAAAGAATAACCACGTGGTTTGCCATGCGTAATGGAACGATGAAGATGTGGCGTATGGGCCACCGGGAAGTCCTCGAATCCGTCCACGATCTCAGCCCTTTCGTTGTACATAGAGTAAACCTTTACTTGAAGAGACGGCACATCTTCCAGCGGAAGACCCGTATTGTCAACCTACAAGAGCGATATAAGTCAGCTTCGGATACCGAGAAGTGAATAAAGATAAACGCACTAGGGCACAACACCACTTCAAATTACGTGTGAGATATTCTTTCATTCCTTCAACATCATTGATGTCCTTTCCCCTCATGAGCAATGTCGCTACAGGCATCCGATAGTAAGAGATGTGAAACATGAGAGATGAACCACACTACACTTACTTGTGAGCGGTATGCGGTCACCTCGTTTTACACCTTCAGTCTCAGCGCGTTGCTTGTAGTTTGCACATTCACTATTGGAAGTTTTAAAAATGCAGAAGGATCCGACTTTCCCTGGGGCGAACGGCCAGTCCTTCTCCGGCACGGACTCGGAAAGGAAGAAATGCACGTATCCACTCGTCTCAAATTGGTAAGGATTGACTGTTGCAATTATGTACCGGTCGTGGTACTTGTCTGGATATATAGGCCTGCCTCGAGTGGAACCAGATTTAGGACGAGAACTGGACGATTGCATGTTAGAGGTGAGCAGAATCTAACGGTTCGTCCCCCGCCTTTATATTAATTGTGGGGACTTACATTCCCCTGAAAGTGTCGGATATTTTTTCGTTTGTTCGGTATTGCAATTATCAAAGGTCAGTTCTTTATGGTAAAGATTAGATGATGTAACTGAGTGTTACTTGCCGAGACCGGCCTGAGCTTGAGCAGCTCCACTCCACTGCTGTGAAAATAGCGCATCATAATAATTCGAGAGAGACATCCACTGTGAGAAACACACTGCAGTTCGGTTGAGAGTCGAGAGAGAGGGGCTCTCCGGCAACGATTATGTGAAGTGGAGGAAAATCTGAAACAGAATGTGAGTCAGAAACCTCTTCCCCTGTCTGCTCCCCTTCCCTCCTCTGCCGTGAGTCACTTGATTCTCTTACTCCTATTAGCCAACTGGGTTTCACATCGCAATAACTGAGAGTCAGAATTCTTAGTCCTGAATTACATCATTTGGCTTCCCCCTTGCCATACATTGTATGTTACATATTATTCCGGAATTATTCATCCATCGGGCTCATCCCACGCTTCGTCCCAACCCAGCGCGCTCCTATCCCAGCTTCCCTCCTTCTGACCGTGAGTGACCCATCCCAGTGTATCCATCACAACTCCAGCCGCACGTACAAAAATGGTCCCATCCAACTTGGAAATGCCGGTCAGTACCTCAGCGCCGTCCTCGTGGAATGAACCTTTTACTCCCCCTGGAGGTGTTTCCCCATACTTCTGTGCTCCATAATACAAGGCTCGGATCGTTTTGACAGTATGGGAGTCAGGCGCATGGATGACATCGTTGATGATGGCTGGCCATGGGTTAACTTTTGCACTGTCGCCTCGCGCATCGGGTGGTCTGGGTGTGTCAGTGTAGGTCATGATGAGCGTAGGGTCGATGCGTGGTCGCCCACGTAGCAACATGATGAACAGTAATTCAGAGACGTAGAGACGAAGCAAGCGCGTTTTGTTTATAGGTGTTTTGATCGCATTTACGAGAGAGGGAAGGAAGAGAGAGGAAGTTAACAAATGCATCAGGAAGAAGTCGAGACGCGGCTTGCGACCATGTTTCCCTGTTGAAGCTGTAAGAAGCGTTGCGGCAAATATGAGTTCTTCAACGCGAGCTTCGAGTTCCGGTGGACTGATGTTGGTATTGACTGGACCCTGAGCGGATAGCCGACGAATTTCCTCCGGTCTGCCGTTTGTCAATGCATCCTTCATGCGAGTGCTGAGCAATGCGTCCGGTTGATATGGCATTACCGGCATAAGCACTTCCGACGTGTACATTTCCTTGATGATGGAGAGCACACTGATATTTTTCGTGACTAGACCTGGAGTATCATCGTACAACGATGATGATATGGGCTTCGTCACTGCGACTTCTGCCAAACCTTGAACGTATCGTCAATTGTATTCCGATGCAACCCATCATTGTTTGCATACCCGATGCTGCTACAGAGGGCGCATCGAATTCGACACCATACTAATTGCATCCCGTCAGCCTGTTAAAACGTTGTAAGAACTGGACTCTACTCACGCCGACTTGGATGAGTGGGTGCACGCTAGGTGACTTGTCAGCAGATCAGATTCAGCATAAAAGGAGTCTGTACTGACGCTCCGCCGACAAGTCTCAGGAGCATACTGGTTTCGTTTCCATTCGCTCTAGGAGAGAAGATGTATTCTTCCAAGCATTCCGTGATCCCGATCCTTTCCTAGATTAAAACGCGGCCATATCACTATGATGATCCAGCACAAAACAGCTGACTTACAATCTCCGCGGTGAAGAAAGTCAAGTAAGCGGCATAATTCCTATATAAGTGCCTCGATAAATGAACAGTGGAGGAGGAATAACATTAGGGATCCATACTCCTCCCGTCCAATGTGATCCGTCCAATTATCCCTGGTGACGACTAAGTCTACATTACCAACAGTTTGTGTCTGTCGGTCCACAAGATTAATGGGGCTTTGGACCTTCGCTTCCAAATCGAAAATGTCTTGCACAACTTTCTCCGGAGCCCCGAGGTCGTATAGGGCAAGAAGACTTGCGATAGTGCCGTCGGCAATTATTCGACCTTCTGAGAATACTGTTCAATAACTCACTGGTGTGGAAGGTGGTTGTGGAATCCGACTCTTCCGTAAAAGCAATGGTGCTTTCTCAGGTCTTCCTCAAGGAGACGTTTTACAAGCGTTTTCGTCCGATAGTTTGACCCAGGAAGTTTTATCAAGCCCTGGGTCATCTTAATGACCGCAGACATGGTGGTAAGGGAAAGAGTGACGCTGACGAAGCCGAGACAGGGTCTCGTGAGATGGATGAATTGGAATTGGTATGCACTTTCGGACTCCGACTCAATTTATGCCTCCGTCTATAGCCTGCGTTCAACTTCTTCTGCCAAATAAATCGTTCACTTCTTGAGCATCTATATTCATTATTCTCGTGTCATGTCTTCCATAAAATGTACTTACGTAGTCCGCCTATTACCGTAAGATTTATTCTACGGCAACGGTACACATGATCATTCAGAGCAAGCACTCAACGTTATTCTTTGCCAATTGACATGCCAAACGGTCCGCCTCATCGAAGAAGCACTTCGGTCCTTACAGGTATAAAATACAGCTATTTCACGTCATTAACACCAAACTTCGAGACGATGCTTTATGTTCTCCTTGCGCTTGCCATCCTACAACCCACTATACTTGCGATTTTTTCTCCAGAGCTTGTTCAGAATGTCTGTATACTAAAGCCAAACAAGTCGGGAGGGGACGACTCTCCGACAATTTTGAGCGCTTTTAGACGATGCTCTGAGAATAGTGCCATCGTATTCACTGATGGAACGTTTCACATCGAACATGTAATGGTCACGACAGGTCTGCGCAACGTAAAAGTTGAACAACGAGGAACTTTGTTGGTGAGTCTCTATCTTCTTGGTTGTCGAAGTTGCTGTATCTATAAGTATGTAGTGGAGCACCGATATTGACTACTGGAGAGCCAATGGCCTGCCGCTGGGTTATCAGAATCAAACAGTGGCATGGATATTTGGCGGTAAGGACTTGCTGTGGGAGGGATATGGAACCGGGACATTTGACGGCAATGGACAGATATGGTACGAAAGCGCTATTCATCAGATAACCTCAGTCACCCATACTATTTACAGGTATGATTTCGCAAATGGTGCTTCCAACTTGGCTGGAAGGCCAATCAACTTGTTCATTACGAATACGACCGATTCTGTATTCGACGGCATTCGCTTCGTTCAGTCTCAGTTCTGGACGATGGCCATAATGCACTCGAAGAATCTTCTACTCCAGAACATTTATGTGAACAGCACCTCTTCAACTCGAGTAAATTGAAAACCTACTTACGCTGCGGAATATCGTTGATGATACCGTCTACCCAGGCACCCACACAGAACACAGACGGAGTAGACACGTTCTATTCTTCTGATATCGTGTTCCGAAACTGGACGGTCGACAATGGAGACGATTGCATATCTCCGAAGGCCAACTCTTCAAATATATTGGTGCAGGATTCCCATTTCTACCGTGGAACTGGTGTCGCTATCGGATCTATTGGTCAGTATCCCGGCGTCTACGAGTATATCGAGAACGTCCTGGTGGAACGCATCACTTGCACTGAATGTTGGCGTACCGGATGGGTAAAGACGTGGACGGGTATCCAGCAAGGAGTTCCCCCAAACGGTAATAAAAATATACGCGTTTCCTGTCAAGTCTAGTTCTCTGACGCAGCTAAATGTGCAGGTGGTGGAGGAGGACTGGGCTACGTCAGAAATATCAGTAAGTTAATGCTAGAACATGCAAATTGCATTCGTTCCTGACGCACAGAAAAGCATTTCGTGACTGGGCCGTACACAACTTGACTATGGAAGCAGCGTATATTACGCAGTGCACATCGTATATTGGCTCCACGGCTGGTTGCGAGACGTCGACTTTCCAGATTTCCGATGCGACTTGGGAGAACATTCGGGGGACGCAGGATACAGACGTTCTTGCATCGCTACAATGCAGCGGAGCGGCACCGTGTCCTGGCATTCGGATGCTCGGATTCGACAAGGTCAAAACGAATGGAACAAAGAGAGAGGTTCAGTGCGATAATATCTTAGATCCCGTCGGACTGAGTTGTACGAGCCAGTTGATACCTCCGAATTAGTCCTGCAGTGGAGTATTTTTGTACGTAGCAAGTCACAAAAACGAGATGAGCACATCGGATCAGAAAATAAGCACAACACGTCCGTGCTTCCTGGGTCTTGAACGATCAGAGGTGTTTGTCGCAGAAAGATATTCATAAGCTTCTCTGCACTCACTCTTCTGGGTTCTGGGGAGCTTTAGAATATGTACACTACTTCTGTGAAGTCCATGGTCAGTTGGACGAGTAGAACAGGATCAAGGCCGTGGATCGAGTTTCTGCCCGTATAGCGCATACGGTGCGAAGTTCTACCAGGCGCGCCATGATCTTTGAAATTAAGGTCGAACCAACCCCGAGTACAAGAGGGGAGAGACAGGGCGAACATACTCGGTCGTCGAGAGAGCCCTCCAAGGTCCTAGATTACTGCAAGAGTCATTCGCAGACTCACTCGTAACGAAAAGCGTCTTACATAAACGTGTATTTCGGGGCACGCCGAGGACCACCAAAAAATAAGCGCAGAACCAAACCATACCCAATGCAATGAACCAACAAAAATCTCAGTGACCGCAATCATTCATTGTCTTGTAATGTGAGATTGCCTCTCGACTGCGTTGAAGATGCGCCGCGGCGGCCGTGTATATCCCTCAATGTCGATGCACTACTGTGCCGTGCAGCACATAGGCGATAATGGATAGGTGATGTGAAGTTATGTACGTCCCAATACTTTCATACTTCTGTGCATCAAGGCATACTGTTGACCGTGATAGTGAACAGGTTCAGATTTGCCTTGCCTGGAAAAAGTTGTGGAATAAGGTTGCAGACGACTAGACCCGGCCCTGACACGGACCTTGGCACAACGCATTGATGCAAATACTCTCCAGACCAGGCGGAAGCGTGCTTTCCCTCGTTATCCATCGCCTTACCATCATGATGCTAGCTACAGCTGTACTTGCAAGTGCAGCCATTTTCGTTCTGATCAACGTCTGCGTTGCACTTAAAAGAGCTTTTGCCAGTTTGGGGTTGGTCCAGAGACGTCGTGCCTGCTACAATGTTGTTGACAAATTTTCATTGCTAGATCATGTCCAAGAGGCGGATTCTACTGGTTTCATCCTCACGGCATTGTTTGTAACATATTTGCACCGGTTTTCCCGCTGCGGGGATGGCTGGGACATTATAACGGCCGGTTCCTCCGTGAGCGTGACTCTCAAGTCTTTTAATGGGTATAGCATATTGACATCAAGCATGATTCAAGTATACGCAAAGAAAGGCACTACGATCTTGTCAGGCATTTGGGTGTGGTATGCTCGGCCCATGTTTTGGGTTGCAGACCCGGAAGCTCTCAAGGTGATCACGTCGGACCGACACACATTCCCCAAGGACGAGGACGTTGTGAGTATCTGTGCTAATGCATTCTTTTATCCCCGCTGCAAGATCGATTAACTCGTTTGTGGTCAGTATGCAATGATTGATATCTACGGAAAGAGCTTGCTTTCGACCGATGGCAATGAGTGGAGGCGCCATGTAGCAGTCGCAGGTCCAGCTTTCAGTGACTCCACTAGTGCTCTGGCATGGGCAGAAACTCTCCGCCTTATGAACGAGTGGTTCTCTGATGAGCTGGATGAAGGCCTTTGCTGTGTCGTCAACCCTGGCCCAGAGGAGACCGTAACGGTCGATATGCTCTCCAAAATGACACAGCTCACCCTTCACGTTATCGCTGCTGCAGGTTTCGGGGTGCGCGAAAAGTGGACGACATTCAGCCATACGCATACCCGTTCCTATTCAACCGATGAAACGCTCCCCTTCCACGTTGCACTGGAGTCCACCTTGCTTTACCTTCCCACGTGGGTACTCGCCCCTCGTTTCCTTTATTCGCTCCCTTTTCGCATTCCACGGCTTTCCGACAATCTCTCCGCCGCTCAGCAAGCGTTCGGGAGTATGAAGGAACATATGGCAAGACTTGTTAATTCCGTTAGGGAAGAAGCAAATGCCAATCACGACACACCTGATAATCACGCGGAAGATCACGAGTTTGCACAGAAGCGCGCCAACCTGCTACGAAGATTAGTACAAGCCAACGAGGTAAAAGACGAATCGGGAGAACGTCAGAAGGGTACACTCACAGAAGATGAATTGTTCAGTAATGTATTTGTAAGTGATGCGAACTCACCCACTCCTTATTTCCTTGCTAACCTACGTCACAGACTTTCCTGGTTGCCGGTCACGGTTAGCTGTCTTTACGCTCATACCAGTGGCTGATGCTCATCATACGCTCAGAAACGACTGCTCATACCCTTGCTTTTGCCATTCTCTTCTTGACCCTATATCCGGACGTCCAGGTGAAGCTCCGCGAAGAGTCATATCGCGTATGGCCATCAGATGACGATGCAAAACACTCGACCTATGATAAGGACTTTGAGAAGTTTGTGAGTCAAGTTCTAGTTGATAGTCGCGTTGATGCGAATGATGAACTGTCCATGTCAGGAATATACTCTTGCAGTCTTCCGAGAGACTCTACGATGCTTTCCTACTGCGCCGCGGCTTGAAAAGGTTCCAACCAAAGACACTGTACTGACGGGAAAGCGCTTCCATCATGGATTACTTAGGGAACCCAAGATTTCGTACGATGGCGCTAACACGAACGTGCAGATTGAGCGGAACGAATCTACCCCAGAGGAGAAGCTGACGGTCTCTATTCCGAAAGGCAGCTTGGTAGTATTGGATATCTGGGCAGTGCATATGAATCGTGCGTACTATGAACTTTGGCGTTCTAAATGAAGCCTTAGCGTCGCTGATTTTTTGATAGCGTTCGTCTGGGGATCAGACGCCCATGAGTTCCGCCCTGAACGGTTCATTGATACTCAGGATTACAAGTGGCCACGTGAAGGTTGTGAGTAATTTAGTTCCGCAATCCCGCTGCGTCTGATCTAATCCTCTTTTGGACTATCATTTAGTTCTCGGTTTCTCCAGCGGATTACGTGGATGCATCGGTCAACGTTTCGCACTCGCGGAAGCTGTTTGCGCTCTCGCGAATCTAGTCCGCCGTTATGAAATCCTTCCGGCGATGGACAGCCGGCGTTTCGCCTCACACGAAGAATTCAAACGTGCAATGATGGGCTACTCGGTCGGGCACACTATTTCCCCTTCTACCAAGTCGGTGAAGCTCAAAAGAATAGATAAACTTGGTCAAAGTGCAATTAGAACCAAAATCTATTAATGAACACGCGCAGATACGCGGCGAATCCGAGCAGATTATCTATGCGACGAAGATTCGAGCAGCAGATGATATGATACGAAGGGAGAAGAAGTCAATATACAAGATCGTGATGTACCACTTGAGACGCACGGAAGGATCCATGTTCCTTTTCTGATCGGGAAATGTTGTTTATATGCTTTCTCTGCTACAATCATTATTAATGCCATGTCCGACCGGGATTGATTGAACCTAACCTTTGCGAGGACTCTGTGCGCGAACGAAATGATTCGCCTCATCACTTCTTCCTTATTCTCATAGTGAAGAGAATGTCCGGCGCCGTCTAATGCGTGGAACTCTGCGACAGGAAACATTTTCTTGATCTCTGTCTGCAGCGCTGGCGCGGATATTTGAGGATCCCTCGTTCCGATTAGCGCAAGAACAGGAAGGCCTTGTGAGCCAAGTCGCAGCAGGGCCGATGGGTCTTGAGGTCGTGAAATAGCGAATCGTCGATGGCGAGGTCTCTGGAAGGTTGACATACCTGTGACAGAATTTTCAATTATCAGAGATGCCATTCGAGTCTGCTATTGTCAGTAGGAGTAGAAATGGAGGCTTTCACTCACCCTGCCAAAGCGCACGCACCTCCCAAGGAATCTTCTCTGAATCTGTGAAACAGGAGTTGAAGAATATTTGCATATTGTCGTCCTCGGCTGTGGCATCATCCGTCGTAGTTATCTCGGTGAGGAGGTTGAGAATGAACGGTGTTCCGATGAGTTGCATCACTTGACCGATATAGGGACATGGTGCAAGGTAAACGATCCCCGCTAGTGTATCGGCAGGAAGGTATGCTGCCACATCAGCTCCTACAGTCGCTACAAAATACAAGGCATCGTCAGATTTGAGCGGGGGAATGTACTGCGGCAACGACGCTTCTTACCTCCTAAGCTCCTAAAGAGGCCGAAGATAAAAGAACTATTTTCAGATACATGCTCACTGTTATCTCGGATGAGTAATTACCAAGTAACGACCAAAGGCCTGTGCACTTTAAAGGAGGCAAGAACAGCCGCGAAATCGTCAGCGTAGAGCTTTGATGCATAACCATCAATAGTGTCGGGCTTCCCGCTACGCCCGTGCCTGGGAAATAAGGACGGAATAAGTAAGTCGAACGTGAATACGTAATGAATGGTCCGCTCAGCAATTAGTACTTACCCTCGCACATCATATCTCACCTACAACGACGTTATCAACATCAAAAATCAGCTCAAAGACGACCGTAATCTAACTTACCAAGTAAAACTGGGACGAGTAGTGTTCATCGAAGAAAATGTTGTCAAATACTGCAGCACTGAGAGTGAATCCGTGAATGAAGACGAGGCATGGTTTCGATGGGTCCCCAACGGCGTCAGCATATATACGGCAGCCGTCCGAGGATGATAGCATACGAGAGTCAGCCGAGGAGGTCATTATTGAACACTTCGAGAGAGGAGAAGCGGAAGAAGATTGTTGTCTGTGCGACGGGGGTGGAAGATATAGTCGCTAATGCCGTCCTCTTTATATATATGAGCGGTCTCCAGTCTGATACGACCATTGGAGCTTTAGGCTTGGAGGTAGATGGAATCGGGTATACAAGTTGCGGTGAACACCAGGAGAGGAAAGAATTGGAAAACCACAAGATCCGCAAGCTGCGCCTTGATAACTGCTTGTTCAGGACATGCAATCGGCTGGTAAAAATGCTTCCCGTATGCCCGCTGGTTGATCTTCTGAGCCACAGTGGATTGCATTCTGACAAATTTAGGAGACCACCTCTTGCCGAAATGAATGAAACGGCCGATGATCGAGATCCCAACAAATACCTCTTAATAAATCTCTTGCACATCAATCAGTGGCGTGAGGGATTGGGGGAACATGGTTCATGCGAAAGATACAATATACAATAACAATATACAAACCCCATCCAGATTAAGCAGCTGCTCTTACTCTATATCAGCGTCTAAGGTAAAAGGATAGCGAATAAAACACGGGCAACTCGTCGTCTCTAAGACGAGAAAGCAGTTTTCCAATGACGTCAATCAAAGATGGAGTCTTGACGCCGTGCAGCTGAGAGCTAGATGTCCGCTTGGTCCGCTTTTGGATGCACAAACGTCACCTTTGCAAACAGTGTATTCGCGACTGACACGAAAGCCCTGCACTTCCTTCTGTTTCACGCGCGGAACCTGTAGAAAGACTCGCTTGGTCTTCAAGACGAATTGAACAAACCCACAACACTTTTCACGTACCTGAATGTTTGTAATCTTTCCCTTGACTTGCTTTCGATAGGACTGGAAGAATTATCGGCGTCAATCAATATAGGTTCACTGCGCGACCCTTTCTTCGATTCAATTTTGGATACGCGTGGGCTTTGGCGGGTAGAATGTAGTCGCGAATCATGAGCATGACTAGTTGCATGGGTGAAGCCTCGTCTTTCAACGTTGACAGCCAGAACGGCAGTTACAGTTGCTTCTCTGCCACGATCTCGTTGAATTTCCGACTAACCGATTCGCCATTAGCACATACATCGGAAGCTAGTCGCAGGTCGAAGACTCACCTTTTGTGACTTATTTAGATCTCGATTGTTAGTGCTGGAACCTCCAAGTCCTGAACCTCGACGTTGATTCTTATGAGTATATGACAAGCGCCACTTCTCAGCAAGCCTTGCATGAACCACATTCCGCTCTTTTTCCCGCATGTCCATCTCATCAATCTCAAGTAGCTCCAGTTCCTCCGTCGGGTCATCGGAGGAAGCGACGCGCAAGATTCCCGACTGTACCGACAATTCTATCTTTCCGGGGTCCGCTCCCGGAAATGGTGCTTCGAATCGGTCCCGTGAAGCGCCGAAAGCTTCCTTCTGTAGGTCATCTGCATCATCAGCCTCCCAGCAGAGAATTTCGCTCGTTGCTTCCGAACGGCTATCGTCATCCTCATCTTCCGCAAATGTTTCCGCCAAGTCGGGCCCAGGAATGATGCTACAGTCCGGGACCGGTTCGGAGGACCCTCTTACAAACACTCGTTCAGCACTCGTCCGAGGCGGCATAACTCGCGAGACATGCGAACAAGCTTCCTGAGCCTCGCAAGCGCGCTCTACAAATCTAATGCACCGGATATTTGGGGACGAAACGTCCGGAGTACCGGCTCGGGACAGAGATGGAGAGGGTGAAATATAACCGTCCTCCTGGCTGACAGGATCATCTAACTCCGGAGCCTTCTGCAACGGTCCTGGGAAAACGTTCTCTTTCTCGGAAGAGTCCCTATTGTTATCGAAACTATTTCGCCCAGATCTATTGAAGAAGTGGCTGGTGGAGAGTGTCTCGTGTTGCCCGACCTTGTTCTCGGCAGTAACTTTTTTTCGTTTCGTTACGATATCGTGTTCCATGACGTCTACCAGGGTGCGTTTCCCGGATGCGTTTCCAGCAACTAGATGCCGCTTGGCTCCTTTCTTTTGGGAGAACGGCTGTGCCTTCGCAGAAAGCGGTTTAGCAACGGGCGCTAGAAGATGGGTCAAGATTAGAAAACTGCTCAAAGTAGGAAAGTCACTCACCGAGGAAACTCAGTATGCCACCCTTCTTATCAGGACCCGTTCTCTTCGGTGTTTCGAGTCTGTTCGTATCGTGATCCCATAGCGGACGTTTTCTTGCTTGTTTAGGGTTAAACGAGGGATGGATATCCTCCATGTCGTCAAGAGAAATAGGGCATACGTCGCCACAAGCTATTCGCATCGCTAGGGATGGATCGAGGTCCCTAGGAAATGTCAAAGTCGGTTCAAGGAGACTACGCCTAGCCACGTACCGGCCAATATACATCTCATCCGCTTCGCTTAGGCACGAGTTATTGGGAGGATCCGTAAGGTACACAAGTTTCTTATGCAGCGGGTCGTAAACGCGTTGATGTAGGAAGACCTTCTCGGCCAGGTAAAACGAGTTAATATAATCCTTCGGTACAGACTTCTTGCCTTCTAATCGAATCATCTTGACCGCTTTGTCTACGGTCTTATACTTTCTCAGCATTTGATATGCTGTTTTGAGCCCCACGCCAGAGATACTTGGAAGATAATCGCACCCGCTTAGCATTGCCATCCAACGGAATTGAGCTTCGGACCAGCCGACAAGTGAGAAAGAGCCTGCGGCGAGCGAGGGCGACCCAAAATCCGTGCGACATATGCTAACAACGGTGGCTGCGACAGTATCAAGTTTAACGTGTACGTTGTGACATCCGAATACGAGGAGGTCGGAGTCTTCTGTGATGATACCATCGACGAGTCCGGTGCGTTCCAGGTACGCGAGCTGAGCATCTGCCTCGTACGGAGCCACGACATAGCGGACATTTTCCGCTTTGAGCGCCTGTTCCAGCTGTAAACTTCGCTGCGAAGGCAGAAAAAAAGTGTATCGTACCTTGATAACTTGGTAAGCCATCTGCGGCGTCACATCCACGCATTTCGCGTAACACTCAGTAGCCAGGCCTGTCTTTCCTTGTGACAAAAACTCCTTCGCGAGCTTCATGTTCTCTTCCCTCTTTTTCTTGCGCTCCTTCTCCGTGCCGAGCTTCGCAGGGAGTGGACCACCATCAAAGACGAGGAAAGGCTCGATGCCATGGTGTCGCAAGATACGCACACGCGACATGCAGGAATCGATATAGCGACGCGTCGGGCGCCCTTGAGCAAGCTCTGTGGCGCAGGCATACGCGCCCCGGTGAAGCCACACGTACGCGTCCACAGCAATCGTTTGACCGGCGAACTCAGACAGGTGTCTGTGACGTTGGATGGGCTTTAATAGCGGAAGTAGACCTTGGATTCCCATGGCGCGTCGCGAAGGATCGCATGAATGTTGTAGTTACCTGGGTTGCTGAAGGGCAGTCGCGGTTTGACGATGAAGGACTAGGACTGCTTCAAGCCCGGAAACAAACAATTCAAAATAACGCGTCTTCCATAATTATACTTTCTTACGTAAAGTATATCTCACATGCACGGAAGCACTTCTCAGTTGCGTTGTACGTATTCGTGCAGAAGTATCTCATCAAAACATTGATGATAGTCAATATGTAAAGAATAAAGCAGATCCATGAATTATGAAAAGCGAGTAAAGCGGAGGAGAACGGCAGAATTCGGTTGACATACGCAAGCTTGAACAGGATGGAACGCACAGAACTAAATCGATGCATACACCTAGAGGCTTCGGTCTTTTATGCCCTCCTCCTCTCCTGTGTTCTAACAATCTTCCACATCGCTAGATCCAGCTACACTGCGAATGGCGTCTAATAGCACGTCATTTGAATCACCGCCCGCTTCCCACATCGCGAATCCACGAAGGCCCATGTAGGGCTCCGCATCGTATAGTATATACAGTATACGATACGGCGTATATGCGATACGCCCGTATGAGTATTAGATTTAGAAGTGAATAAATACGTGCGTATTTATACGCACGTAGCCGTATATGGTCTTGGAAAATATAGCGTATAAGGAGTATACGCCGTAAACTTTATTCCGCCGAAAACAGAGAGATTGTGTGACTATTTTGCTCAAAAGGAATACTCCAAGCTCCAAAAATGACTATACTAGGTTATAATTCGGCTTGTCGATCAAAATATTAGGTGCCCTGCCTCCATTCAGAGTATGCTTGCGCGAATCCTGTCAATGGTTACATAATAATATTTTTCTTATGACCCTTTAGTGGTGACACCTTGAGATATATACTTGAATCGCTATGCATAAATCTTGATATCTATAATTCAAAGTGAGAATGGGCTCTTTTTAACTTTCTGGTAAATGGGTGAAATTATTTCATTTCTCTGCACTCAGCCGTATATGCCGTATATGCATATACGATACGTCCATATGTGTATCTCACTCCAGAACCAAACATACGAGCGTATAAAATATGCTCGTAAGCGTATCAGTGTTACAACCTGCGAAGCAAGAGACATCGGCGAGAGGCCAGAGACGACTACGACGCAAGAGGTTGAGCTACCGCGGCACAGGCAAGAGACACTGAGTCTGCGAGGTCGTGATAGTACGAGATTTATTAGTTAACTAGTCTACTAGTACAGGGGAGAGGGGACTTTACCTGCGAGGTCGTGATAGTACGAGAACAAGAGAGTGGGGAACCCTAGCTCTCTGCTCTCGACCTTATATACACGACGACTGCGGGTAAGTCTTACTCTACAAGGAAAGTCAGGTGACAAATGAAAGTAAAGTGGTGCCACCTGAGATAATATTACTAAGGGATGATATCATAATAGTGTCATGATCTGGGCTCATAATGATGTCATGATGATGTCATAGGTGATGTCATGGTGACGTCATGGGTCTAGGCTTCATGAGATGAAAGGATTGCAAAAGGAGGGTGGGAGTATAGGAAACGTCGGTGTAGTTCTACGAAAGTGACCGTTTGTGAAAGGGAGAGGAAGGGAAGGAAAAGAGAGAAAGGAAAATGGCGACGGCATCGTAACATCACCCCCCCCTTAAGGTTGGGCGTCCCGACCAACCCTTGGAGCGGTCCGGTTCGGTGTAGCGGAAGATTTCTTTTAGCGATGATGTTTCGAGGTGAATAGCGAGAACTCTAGGGGCACCTGGATGTTTCTTGTAGAAGTCGTCTACAGCTTGCTTTGCACCTGGCAGTAAATTGTCCTTTGGTTCCCAGGTCTTTTCGTCGTATCCTTTCCACTTGACTAGGAATTGGAGTTTACCTCGATGTTCGCGCGAGTCGATGACTTCGTCCACTTCGTATTCTTCCTTACCGTCTATGATCTCTGGTGGAGGTGGAGGTGGTTTCTTCTGTCCTTCGAAGGTTGGTTCGACGTAAGGTTTGAGCAGGACTTCGTTGAAGACGGGGTGTACTTTCGACCATGTCTTTGGCAGCTTTAGTTTGTACGCAGCTGCTCCAACCTTTTCTAAGACGTTGAATGGTCCATACCACTTATCAGCAAACTTTCTTGTCGGTCTGACCGTTGTGATATTTCGTCCATCCAGCATGACCTTGTCTCCTGCCTGGTAGTTGACGACGTCATTTGCCCTTCGATCGTGTGCCTTCTTCATGATGTCATTTGCCTTTTCGAGGTGATCCCTTGCCTGATCGTGTACACCTTTCAAGTCCTTCGCAAATTCTTCGGTTGAGAGGTTTGGTGACGTTGTTTGCATTGTCCCTGGGCTCAAGGGATTTAGGGCCGTGTTTGTAAAGAAGGGAGTCATCCCTGTTGACGAGTGCTCTCGGTTGTTGTAGGCAAATTCTGCAAGAGCTAGCCATTCCGACCAGTCCGTCTGTCGATGGTTGACGTGCATTCTTAGGTACAGTTCGAGTTCTTGATTAACACGCTCGGTTTGTCCATCTGTTTGAGGATGATATGCTGTCGACGGATTGCCTTCGATGTGGAGCACCTTGTACAGTTCCTTCATGAAGTCCGCATCGAATTGAGGGCCTCGATCATGGATGATTTTCTTCGGCAATCCGTGTAGTCGGAAGACGTGGTCGCGGTAAAGTCTAGCCATTCCTTGAGCAGTGATCTTCGTTGTTGTCGGTATTGCATGTATCTGCTTGGAGAACTTGTCGACAACTACACAGATTGCATTGTAGCCATTGGAATTTGGGAGTTCACCGATTAGATCGACTGAGATCGTTTGCCATGGTCCTTCAGGGACATCGTGCGGGTGTAGTGTTCGTCGTCGGGGCTGCCTTGACAGTTTTGTCCTCTGGCAAACATCGCATCCTTTAACGTACAGTGGCTGACAAATGTATTGCACAGCCACATTACAGACACTTTTCGATGCGATTCCGCAACAACAACACAATGAAATTCCATGATAGATAGCGCATTATATACATTAGGATATGCCATTATGTGATATACTATGAGATTTGAGAGAAAACTGAGTGAGGGGGTAATATTGGAGAAGAAAAAGAAAAAGTGCTGTGCAATACTTTTGTCGTTGTGCACCCGCCTAATTGATAAGGTCAGAATAATTCAAAGAATGAAGATTTCGCTTACCTCTCAATTAGTACTTGGTATGGCCACCCCGAGCTTTCAAAAGAGCAGCAACTCGAGTGGGCATGCTCTCAAAGAGCTTGTCCAGTGAGCTCTTAGGAAAATTAGCCCATTCCTCCTGTATTGCCTCCCACATCTCCTCCTTATTGCGTGGTAGTCGATTTCGTGCACGGATAAGCCTATCTAGCTGGTCCCAGACATGTTCTATAATGTTCATATCTGGGCTGCTTGATGGCCAAGCGAGTAAATGAAGCTTCTTCTTCTTGAACCATGCTTGTGCTGTCTTAGATCGATGTTTCGGATCGTTATCTTGTTGGAATAGCACCCCATATCGCCCCGTTGACTTCATGCTACGCTTCCTTAGTGACTTATGTAAGTTCTTATCAAGAATTTCGACGTATCCAGGAGTGTCCATGTTTTCGATAATGCGATGAATTTCTCCCATACCCTTCGAAGTGATGCACCCCCATACCATGATGTTCCCCCCTCCATGCTTGACTGTTTTCTTGGTGAATCGTTGATCATAGGCCTGTCCAGACCTGATATAGCAGTATTCCCGTCCATCCGACTTGAATAGCTGGAATTTTGACTCATCTGAAAAAACAACCCTCTTCCAGTCCTCTGCCGTCCAATGAATATGTGCCATCGCCCACTGCCTCCTGGCCTCAATCTTGGCCTTGTTCAGGTAGGGCTTTCGTTTTCGTACACGACAGACCAGTCCTTGCTGAAATAGAGCACGTTGGACAGTCCGGGAGGACACATCTTTGAATGCCTTCTTTTGCACCTCAACAGCATTTGCTGCCTCAGTTTTTGCAATCATTCTGGCAGCAACTCGAGCGTCTCGGTCATCAAGAAGGCGAGGGCGACCTGTCTTGGGTTGTACATGGTAGTAGTCAGGGAAATTGATGAATCGTTTGATGACACGAAGGACAGTAGTGCGGTGAATCTTCAGTTTCGTAGCGATGTCGGTATGGCACATTCCGCGTTTGTTCCACTCGACTATTCGGCATTTTTTTGTTGGCGACGTGTAGACCATCGAGACACGATTCGAACGCAGGTGAGATGACGAAAAACGGTTCAGCAGTTACTGAGATATAGTGGGGTGAAGTTGGTGCTAACCAACGCGACAAAAGTATTGCACACCATTCTTTGCGTGACTTTTCGGCTATTTTTTTTGTGACACAACTACTCACTTCGAAACTCATTGAATATCAAGGCCAACATGCTCAGCATTATATATAAGTGTTTTGGGTATTGATATAGTGTGACGGAAAAATTATAGGAGGTAAATTTTGTTGTGGAGCGGGTGTGTGCAATACTTTTGTCAGCCACTGTAGGTGACAACATCTTGGATCATGCCGGGCCACCAATATGTTCGTCCGATCGACCGCCACGTTTTCGTCTGCCCTGGGTGTCCTGCGAGTGGGGAGTCGTGATGTTCCTTGAGTACCTCTTCTACCAATTCTCTTGGGACAACTAGTCTCCCGTCCACCCTTGGTTCTGCCTCGTTATTCGCTTCCTTGACCTTTCGTTCCAGCGTCATTCTTGATGTTTCCACCACCGCCCTAGTCCTAAACCATTCGTCCTTTAGCAGCTGCATCTCCTGGTTATCTCCTTCACCTGTGTCATAGTCGTATCGTCGAGAGAGTGCGTCTGCCTTTGTCATTGTCGTGCCAGGTTTGTGGATGAAGACAAAATCGAATTCCGACAGGAACAGTGACCATCTTGCTTGTCGACGATTCAGATCTTGTGGCTTTCTGAAGTACGTCAGGTTTGCATGATCAGTCCAGATTTCGACGGGGTGTTTGGCACCTAGGAGGTAGTGTCTCCACTCTGTCAGTGCTTGCACAACTGCTAGTAATTCCTTGTCGTAGATCTGGTAGTTCCTTTCGGCCGATGATAACGTTTGCGAACGGTAAGCTACAACCTTCCACACGTCGTCTTGCTTTTGGAGTAGTATTCCTCCTGTAGCAAAGTCCGATGCATCTGTCTCGACACGGAATGGTGCGTCGTCATTTGGAATGGTCAATACCGGAGCGCTTGTTAGTCTTGCCTTGATGTCTTCAAAAGCGACTTGTTCTACGCTAGTCCACTCCCAAGTTACATCTCCAGTTAGGCGCGTGAGTGGTTTGACGACAGCGCTGTAACCCTTGACGAATCGTCGCAGCCAGTTGCCCAGCCCCAAGAATTGCTGTAGCTGATTCTTGTTCTTTGGGGGGGGCCAGTTCGAGACTGCTTCGATCTTTGCGGGGTCCATACGCACTTCACCATTGCCGAGGATGTAGCCGAGGAACTTCACCGTTGACACTTCAAATTCGCACTTCGTCGGTTTCAGATACAGTTTGTGCTCCCTTAGTACCTCGAAGACCTGTTGTACTAGCTTTCGATGTTCATCCAGACTTTCTGAGAAAATGAGAATGTCGTCGAGGTAGATTACCACCTTGCCTTGGCTGATCAGGCTTCGGAAGATGTTGTTGACGAATGCCTGAAAGGTAGCCGGGGTATTGCATAGGCCGAAGAACATGACGGTAGGTTCAAACAACCCTTCGTTCGTTCTGAATGCTGCCTTCCACTCATCGCCCTCTCGGATGCGGATGTTGTAGTAACCCCAACGGACATCGAGCTTCGTAATGTACCGAGCTGTCTTGACCTTGTCGACGAGTTCACCAATTAGCGGTAGAGGATACTTGTTTTTGATTGTGCCCTCATTGAGCTTTCTATAGTCTTGAATAGCTCTTAGTGAACCGTCTGCCTTCTTGATGAAGAAGAAAGGAGAGCCCATTGGTGACGTCGACTTGCGTATCCGTCCAGACTTTAGGTTTTCATCGATGAAGCTGCGTAGTTCCTCACGCTCTTTCAAATTCAGAGGGTATACCTTGCAATCTGACGGTTTGAAACCTGGTTTGAGGTCAACGACGTGGTCCCACAGGCGATGGTTTGGAAGCCTTTCGAAATTTTCCTCGCTAAATATGTCGGCATAGGAGTCTAGGTACAACGGCCACGATGCTTGCCTTTTCTGAGGGATAACGTACCGAGCCTGCGATTCGATGTTGACCTTTCGAACAGAGATCGGAGCCTTGTTTGTGCAAGTATACCCGCAAGACTCGGGACATTTGTCGAATACGACATCTCCAAGCCTCCAGTCAATCGTCGGGTTGTGTTTGCTCAACCAGGAATATCCCAGGAACAGGTTTGCCGATGACAGGGTTAGTACTGGTAGGCGGATTCTCTCGTTGTGGTCCTCAATTCGGACCATCAGCTCAACGTAGTGTGTCATCTTTCCTCCCTCGTTTTGGGATCCATCGGCGTTTAGGACGTTCGAAGGTTGGGGTAGCTTGACCATGGAGATGCTGTAGCGTTCGACAAAGCCTATGTCGATAAAGGATCCTGTGCACCCTGAGTCTACGAGTGCATGGGCATCTATTATTCGTCCGTCGTCTAGGGTAAGGTCGACATATAGATCTAGTTCGGATCTTTCTTCGTCTACCTGTATTTTCCTGACAACTTGGTCCTTCAGGAGTTCGTCAAGGAGGAGTTCGAAGTCGTCATTGTCGATTGTTTGGTTTTCGTACTCTTCAGTCATGGTTTGATTTTTTAACTCGTCAGGTTTATTGATAGAGGCCTCATCTATTGATGTTACATTTGACGGGTTATAATTTAGGTTACGAGTCCATGATGAATTATTCGAAAGTTCTGAGCCAGTGACATCGACGTCATCTACTGGCTCAAGTGAAAATCCTCGCCGTCGGTATTACTTTCTTCGACGACCTCTTCTACTTCGACGCGACGTACATCCTCAGGCGCAGGGGCGGTGTCTGTTTCTGCGAACAGCTCGTTACGCAGCAGTTCTTTCAATTCTTCGGAGAGTTCGGCGACGATGGCACGAGCGGTTTGAGCAGTCTTTTTCTTCGGGCATTGCCTCGCGTAATGACCTGACTCGCCGCACTCGAAGCACTTTCCTTCACGTCGAAGGCGTTGTAGTGTGACCTGCATTGGTTCGCCTTGACCTCCAAAGGTGATGCCTGTTGCGTCTTTCCTATCGCCTCGTGACGGTTCGAACAGCGCCTTCCTTTGAGGTGCCGGCTGAGGGTACTGTCGTGGTGGGGGACGTGGGGGTGGCATGTTTCGGCGCTTTAGGCAACGGATCTCTTGTTCCTGAGCATCAATATCGATGACGAACGACTTCATCTCTTCGTACGTTGCCGGTTTGAATGGTAGGTGGATGAGTCCCATCGCGACTTCTTCCCGTAAAGCAGACTTTAGTTGAGGGAGCACGATGTTGACATCCTTCGTGGTAATCCCTGCCTGACTCATGGCGATCTCCCACTCAGAGAGGAACACAGGGGCATCGGTGCTTCCTTGCGACATTCCTACCCACCGCTTGTATGCTCGTTCTCGTTCGCCCGGGTCTTTGAATGACAGGTCGAGTTTTTCGAGGAACTTCGTGAAGGTGTCCTTGATGTCGATGACGCCTGTGTCCTCGGTAACTCCGTCATAGTAGTTTCGGGCCCAGGTTGATGCTGGCCCATCCTTCATGTACGATAGGACGAAGGCGATTTTCTTTTTGTCATCGCTGAAGACTACTTCTGTGTCATCAGTGCTGATGTATGCCAGGCATTCTTGTCTGAAGCGAAGATAGTCCTTTCCTGTGAAGGGCGTCGGTTTTGCGATCCCAAGATCTTTCATTGACGACTTCGTGGAAGGTGTTTGTTGGGACCTCATTGCCGTTGCTATGAGAGCAGCGAAGTCCGCGAGCTGCTCGGGGGTGAGTGATGTCATCGTGGTCTGCGTTTGTGACCCGGTCCTTGCTAATCCGAAGGCCGCAGACGTCAAGGGGAGGGAAGGGGATGGAGGAGCAGGGGAGGCAGGTGTAATTGCTGGCAGTTTCGGTGTTGCGGGAGCCCACTTGATGGTACCCTTTTGCTCTTTGTCTTTCCACGAGACCCAGCACTTGTTGTGCTCTGACCACCACCCGGTGTACTTGTTTCCCTGGTATGTTAGCTGGATTTGGTTCCCGTCCTCGTTGAGAGTTGCACCAACTGGGAGTGCTACTTCTTGCTCAGGGGTGAGCGCCACCTTGTTCGCAATCTACAGGCAGACATCGACTTCTTCAGTCTTTACGTCGGCCTCTTCTTTCTTGATGGGTCCGCGGGGGTAATACGGATGGTAGTAGGGAGGGAGGAACTGGGCAGTTCCTTGACCGTGAGCGTTGTTGTAGTCTGCTACTCCGACGTCGTTTGGATCTATCCCTAGATCGATAGTGAGGTTACGGGTTGGGAGAGGGATGCAGTATCGTTTGGGTTTCCGATACGGGCGTTGATGGCGGTTAGGAGCCAGCTTGTTATGTCGAGGTTCCAATGTCTATTGTGAGGGGGACCCACAGATCGTAGATGCGTACTGTTGGGTACCAGACGATTAACGCACATCTAAGGAAACCAGGTTCACCGACTCGTCGACCGACTTCTAGAGGGATGATGACGTCCTCGAAGTCTTGGTAGTATTCAACAACGACGTGAGCGGGGTTGATCTCGATGAATCGGATGTAGTCACGGAGAGAGATTGGCGGGCGGGGCATACACAGCGTCGATCAACTCGACGTTCAGATGATACGTGTCCTACTTCGTCGTTACCAACGAACAAGCAACAATTCACTCTACGACTTTCCAACGTCGAAGACCGCTAGACACTGCTGGGCTTTCTTGTTGCAAGCAACAACCGATGGCAGCGTTCACAGAGAGAGGTGTCTGGTCAAACATCAAGCAAGGACGTGGAGCGACACTTCACTGCGAATAGGTACAGGGACGTCTCAGGGGTAGGTGACTATCCACTTGATCGTTCTCGACGACGATCGGTAGACAGAGGTGGAACGGAGGAGAAACAGGTAACAGACAGTTGTTCTTTAACGTCGACAACCAAAAGACACGAGCTTGAATAGACTCTCTTGTTATGTTACAACCTGCGAAGCAAGAGACGTCGGCGAGAGGCCAGAGACGACTACGACGCAAGAGGTTGAGCTACCGCGGCACAGGCAAGAGACACTGAGTCTGCGAGGTCGTGATAGTACGAGATTTATTAGTTAACCAGTCTACTAGTACAGGGGAGAGGGGACTTTACCTGCGAGGTCGTGATAGTACGAGAACAAGAGAGTGGGGAACCCTAGCTCTCTGCTCTCGACCTTATATACACGACGACTGCGGGTAAGTCTTACTCTACAAGGAAAGTCAGGTGACAAATGAAAGTAAAGTGGTGCCACCTGAGATAATATTACTAAGGGATGATATCATAATAGTGTCATGATCTGGGCTCATAATGATGTCATGATGATGTCATAGGTGATGTCATGGTGACGTCATGGGTCTAGGCTTCATGAGATGAAAGGATTGCAAAAGGAGGGTGGGAGTATAGGAAACGTCGGTGTAGTTCTACGAAAGTGACCGTTTGTGAAAGGGAGAGGAAGGGAAGGAAAAGAGAGAAAGGAAAATGGCGACGGCATCGTAACAATCAGCCCGAAAACATACGCGCGTATCGTATACTATACGGTGCAGAGCCCTAATCGCAACCTAGTACAGAAATTCTGCGCGCTCTTGCTGTCCTCATTCCGGTTTTCAGCGTACATGCACGATAAACCCTCAGCTCAGTTGCATGGCTCTATCCAACCATCAATGAGTACTGTTCTTAAGTGCAAGGCGACCTACACGTCTGCTTTTGAGCTCCGCCAGCAACGCCTTTCAGGCATATCCCTTGTCTTCAAGCCCAGCGACACTGTTTATGGATTTTGATAAAATGAGTGACGGAACTAGAGATATCTGGAATTGCAACTATTTGAGAGCATACGGGTAAGTTTTAAAAGGTATCCAGCTGAATATCGTTGACGGAGTAAAAAAAAGAAAAGCGCCGTTCGTGTTCGTTCGCGTTCGGTTCTTTCTTCTTGATTTGTCTACGTAAGCATATGATATTGTGTTTCCCCTCGTCTACTGTAGTAATGTAGGGTTATATGTATATGTATACTACCAGTACATAGGCGCAGGCATGAAGGGAGAAAGTAATATACAGAATTACACATTTGTCACTGGTAGTTCTTCTCTATAACAGGATCCATTTCGGGATAGCTGTGCATCTTAGTGGAGCTTTCATCATCGGAAAGGAGACTGGGCCCCGCATCCCCCCGCCTCGAACGAACACTAGGGCTCCGCAGCGTATCTTATACGATACGCGCGGATATTTTCAGTCGTATCTGCATCCGGGCGGATATATCCGCCCGGATATTTCATTGCTCAGAGCAAATCCGGTTCCGCGCTTATCTTATACGCCGTATCCGGCATATCAGGGTTTAAGTTTACAAGCTCACATATAGAGTAAATGGAGTGTCACAGAACCTTCCCCGGCATGCCAAATGGTGTGTTGTTGATGAGGATGATATATTTTATTGTGTCAACGGCCGTTCAACATTAATGAGATGAAGACATGATGGAAAATATTACCACTTTCATCATATGACCGGTCTCTTGGTAGTAGCACGTGACTTTAGTTTCTGAGCTACTTCCCAATATGGCAAGTATTAATGTAATAAACACGTATTTTCAGGTTAAGAAAGTCTTTTGTTGGCTGATCGACACCTTAGAATTCAAGACTTTATGAATTTGAGCACCCATAGCCCTGCCAAGGTGGTCCATCCCGTATAAGCCGGATCCGGCGGATTTCCAAAGTCTTATCCGGTTCCGCGCGGATATATACGCCCGGATATTTGGTCTCCAAAATCCTATCCGCATCCGGGCGGATAGCGGATCCGGCGTATCTTATCCGGGATATCCGATCCGCTGCGGAGCCCTAACGAACACGCAGTTAACAAGAACGGGGAAATCGAGAAAGCGTAGTCTTGCGCATGTATCCTTTGAACCGTCCTTGTGTTGATAAGTATTGAATCGCTTTGGTTATCGTGTTATGTATGATAGAGCGTACTCTTGTTGTTGCAGTGTGAGGTGGGTGGCTTGAATGCGCATGAATATTGGTTTCTTCCCGCTACGTTTGAAAACACTGACCAGAGAAAAGATAACCGGATTGTTACTCTTCGTGAGGTGCTAGGTTCGGGCTTTGTTATGATACTCGATAAGAAATGAATTTCTCGGATAGTTGTATATTCTCGCCAAATAATACTTCATCTGACTCTGCCGCTGGAGATATTCCCATTCAAGGCAGTGATTTCAGTGGAAGTATCATTTCCCCCGTTACAGAATTGAAAAGTGAATATAATACGGATTGTATGCACTGCCAGACTACGTAGTTTTTCGTATACGATTCATGTCGCAGTTGGCACACACACTCTTGACCTTGTTGAACCCACTCCCAGAGAAACAGAAAAATTAATATACACGTAAGCTTACTATTGTACTGTCGTCATAGGCCACATCTGTTAAATGGAAATCAAACAACGAGAGACCTGGCTACAGCGGCACTCGGCATGTTCTGGGCCCAACAACAGGCCACAATCCGGATGGTAGATGAACCAGGAAGAAATATGTCTCCTTCCATCCTACCTCCAACATCGGCAGACATTCTCTCGAAGCTGGCTCCTCGACACTTGCTCTTTCACGCCTTGTTCCGCCAATACCATTACAAATGTCTTCTGCCTTCTGCAATGCTGATTCAACCGACAATGAGCACACAAGACCTGGACCAGCATCCAAGTTCAATGTGTTCGAGGAGGAGGAATGCCTCGCCGACATCACAAAAAATGAGCAAAGGCTCGAAGCTGACGAACGCGGCGAGCCGCCTCAACAATCGAACAACGCTGAACTAGAATCCGAATGGCCTACCGAGATAGAACTCAAAAAGCCACGTCCAGATCGACGTGTGCTATTCAGGGAAGGGTTGTTCCGCATCGAGAAAGTGAGCTAGTTTATCTGTTCCAATTTCAGCCATGGGGACTTATAGGTCCCCCCGTAGCTTATCTATCCGATCGACTCCCCGGACACAACTATCGGCCCGCTACCGGATAAGGAGATGCCCGACCTCTCCAACAACATTTTCTGGCTTGCAGACCAACGACGGAAGGCCGAACAACCCCCAACAGATACTCCCTCTACCGAATGTTCTGCTCCCGGTGATCCCTCGGGTAGGCCACCTTCTCCCCAACTCACACCCCGGACTCCACCCTCGGAGTCAGAGCGGGCCCCTACTCCGCCCCATACGCCTCTTGTTACCAGGGAGGCAAGACTGATCATACAACTGCTTCGAAAGTTCGGCCCCGGCGGGGATCCCGACGAGACTGAGTACGGCTGGAACCACACGGACCCGGACCCGGAGCCAGAGTCGGAGTCGGAGCCAGAGCCGGAGTCGGAGTCAGAGTCGGAGTCGGAGTCGGAATGGGATGACGATGGCGTCAAGGACCCATAAGAGGTCAGAACTATTGGGTTTTACTTCGCAGAACTTACTGTCTTGATCGGTCGAAGTCCTGCCCACCGTTTCAGCTGCGATTGTGCCGAAGCGAAGGCAGCCAAACTCAGGCTTGCCGGAAAGGCTGAGTCGGAGGAGTATGAGCGTGCTCCTTACTGGTGGTGGAAGGCACGGTGCGATACAGATCGAATAATACGTAGGGACTTCTGTCGCTATCTTTGGACTATTTGTGTCTCCGTGTTATTGACTGCGCTATAATAATATAAAGTTTCTCTTTGTGCCCTCGCACAGAAGCAGCCCTTTCCGTCGCATCTTTTTCAATACATCAGGTCACTAGTCTTGCTTTGAAATACGGTCGACTGGCGAACTCACGTCGATTTACCATCTTTCGTGTCCACTTCTCCAGTGTATGTAATACTCATAATAGAGACATCGGAATACCGGGTGGACTGCGTAAAGATGCTGCGCTTTCCGTATCGCTCAACCCGGTGCAGAAATTCTGCGTGCTTTGTTTGTCTTCCTTCCCGTTTTGAGCGTACATGCATAATAAAGACTCAACTCAGTGCATGGCTCTATCGAACCATCACTGAGTACTGTTCATAAGCACATGGCGACCTACATGTCTGCTTGTTAGCTTCGTCAGCAACGCCTTTCAGGCATGTCATTTGTCTTCAAATAATCCAGCGACATTGCTCATGGGCCTTGGTACCTGTGAGTGACGGAACTCGAAGCATCTGGAATTGGCACTGTTTAAGTGGATATGGGTAATCTTCAAGAGTACTCGGCCAAATACCGTCGAAAGAGTCGGACGTTGTTGTGAGCAGATGTTGAAAGAAGGAACGCCCTTCCTTTTTTCCTTCCTTCTTAATGTATTTACTAATATTTGTCCTATTACGTAATCATATGATCTTTGTCTTCGTCCTTGCTCCCTTCATGCCTGGCCCGCTTGTAGAATATAGATGACTAATACATACCTTCGTTACTGGTACTCTTGATGGCCCGCGACAATGACCGCACGGTTATTCACAACCGCCCCTTTTCTCATTGTCATCCCTTATAGACCCGCCCCCCCCCCCCCCCCCCCCCAATGCCATCCATGCTATATACAGTAAATCAAAAGGTTGTATTAACCTTCCTTACTACTAGGTTTTTGGCACTTGGAATCTGATTCGATGAGGATTTTCGCGATCTCGCTTCGCACTAACTCGTTCCACCGTGCAACCCCTTGAGGTATCACTCTGGGCTCGTTACACATCCAAAAGGTAATGCTACGTCCATGGACGTGTACACGAGGCGAGAATACCAGAACTTTCACCAGTGAACCGTCAAGAAGAACGAGACATGCGATGGAGAACTTGTAGAACAACGCTCTGGCAGCTTAATGAGTCTTTGATAGTGAACTGACGCCCTACGAGTAGAGGATAACGACGACGGAGAAGAGATTAATGGGACTGATATATTCCCATGGTGGCAGGATGGAGCCGGCGAGTATGAACCAATGTTTACATCGGATTATTTGCTTGACGAGTGACACAGTATGGTGGGCAAGACGTAGTCAGCAATACGGCCCACAAAACTAGACCCATTTTTTCTCTAATGTTAATTGAAAAGTGAGTCTACATAGTACGTCTGGGGTGCAGTGGATAATGCATACGGATATTGAAACCAAGCTCACCATGGGACATGTCTTCCCCTCTCGACTTTATTAGATCCCCACCCTAAGATAAAGCAGAATTATCGTTACTCATGAAATACTGTACCGCACTGTGAGTAGGCAACTTCTGGTGAAGCGTTACACTTCCGTCGCTTCAAACTGATGCAACCCGGTCGGTTCTACGCATTACTAGCCACGAGACAAGCGACCACTATGTAGATTACATCATTATGGCTTTACTTGGTGAAAGGCCACACACAAACCCAAACTCAGCTGCGTTACATGTTACTGAAGCGACGCAACCAACTCCCTGTTACGTGTTACGGTTGCCTACTCACAGCGCGCTACAGTATGCATATAGGCCACAACAAGGGCCAGTAAGAAAGCAACGAGAAACCTAATCCTAAGAGGATGGGAGGCTCAGTAATGGCGCTCGGCATGCTCCGGATCCGCCAACGGGCCACAGTCTGGACGGTATATGAAGCAGGGAAGAAACGCATTCTCTTTCCATCCTACCTCCAACATCGACAGTCATACTTTCGAAAGTTTCCTCCTAGAGCCTGCACTTCCACGCGTTATTTCTTTCTCTAATATGCCTTCGAACTTTGGCAACGCTGATACATCTGCCAACAATCGCGCTGGGCCTGGACCGACGTCCAAGTTCAACATGTCTGAAGCGGAGGCGGGCCTCGTCGGCATCACAAACATCCAGCAAAATCCCGAAGCTGATGAGCACGGCGACCGCCAACCACGAAATAACAGTGAACTAGCTTTCGATCGGCCTACTGACGTCGGACACAAACAGCCACGTCCAGATCGAGGCGCGCTATTCAGAGAAGCGTTGTCCCGCATGGAGAAAGTGAGCCTATTTACCTCTCCCAATTTCGGCCACGGGGACTTATAGGTCCCTCCCCAGCTTATCCATCCGATCGGCTCCCCGAAGCCAATTATCGGCCCGCTACCGGACGAGGAGATGCCCGACCTCTCCAACAACATTTTCTGGCTTGCAGACCAACGACGGAAGGCTGAACAGCTCTCAACAGATGCTCCCTCTACCGAGGGTTCTGCTTCCGGTGATCCCTCGCGTAGGCCACCCTCTCCCCGACCTGCACCCCGGACTCCACCTCCGGAACCGGAGCGGACCCCTACTCCGCCCCATACGCCTTACTCGATCAGGAAGGCAAGACTGATCAAGCAAATGGCCGAAAGGTTCGGTCCCGACTGGAATCCCGTCGAGACGGAGTACGGCTGTCCTCCTTCGGACCCGGAGTCG
Organism: Inonotus hispidus; assembly: GCA_024712875.1. Taxonomy (NCBI): domain Eukaryota; kingdom Fungi; phylum Basidiomycota; class Agaricomycetes; order Hymenochaetales; family Hymenochaetaceae; genus Inonotus; species Inonotus hispidus. The sequence goes on along the minus strand of JANBPQ010000016.1, from coordinate 933,030 downwards.
GATTCAGAATGTGATGACGACGGCGTCAAGGACCCATACGGGGTTAGAACTATGAGGGATTTTGCTACGGAGGCTCACTGGCTTGATCGGTCGAAGTCCTGCCCGCCGTGTTTCAGTTGCGATTGTGCCGAGGCGAAGGCAGCGAAACTCAGGCTCGCCGGAAAGGCTGAGTTGGAGGAGTATGAGCGTGCTCCTTTCTGGTGGTGGAAGGCATGGTGCGATACAGATCGAATAATACGTAGGGACTTTTGACGTCATCTTTGAACTATTTGATCCTCCCTGTTATTGACTGCGCTATAATAATAGAAAGTTTCTCTTTGAGCTTTTTGGTCTGACATAAGCAAGTACATATGTACACATCGGTGCTGCAGGCTTACAGTGAAAAAGTCCTTTGTAACGGTGAAGTCGTCGAGCACAGGAGCAGCCCGTCTTGTTGCACCAATAGCAGTACATCGGGCCATCAGCTCTGTTTTGAAACGCGAACGACTGGTGAACCCACGCCGGAAAAAAGGGATGAACATGATCAACTGATAAACGCAACACGCACTATACACATCTTATAGAAGCTGGATCAGCAGGTGGATGGTACCCTGGATACGATGCTTGCCGCGGAACCGAGCCCAGAAGTTCTGGATCTGGACGACTTTTGTTGTTTGTCCGGTGTTGCTGCGAGCGTACGGACATGATGAAAGCATCATCTCAGTCGAATATCTCCCTTAATCCATCCCATTGTAATGTCCGAAAGCACAAGGCTGCCTACAGATCTACTCGTTAGCTTTTCAGCATCGCCTTTCAGGCATACCCATTGCTTTCATATCCAACGACATTACTTACAGGTCTCAGTAACTTTGAGTGATGGAACTCGAGGTATCTGGGACTGCCACTACTTGAGAAGAGGCAGGGAAGTTTTCGAAGTATCCAGCTAAGTACCGTCAAAAGAGTTGGGATGATGTAGTGAACGAATGATTGGAAGAAGGAACGACGTGCCTTCTTTACAGTTGTTTGTCCAAGTCACGTAAGCATATACTTGGCCTGGTGCAGCTGGTGCAATTGTATTTATATTTTGTTTTGCTCCTTGTCTTCTTATCCTCATCGTCTCAATCGACTGCAAGTGGATTGCTGTTAATGCTAACAATAGAGCATCGTATACGTCTACGTGACCTGAAATGTCGCCCGGTCGTTCACTTTGCTGGTCGTTTTTGACCTAGGTTGAGGTACCTTCTTCGGCCATTGTGATGCGTGATCCAACCAAAAGTCGTCTATTCAGGTCTGCAACACCTGAAAGTCTGCCGTTATGGATAACTGAAAATTAGGATGAGATGGTTCACTCAACGGATGCCAAGTGTGAGGACTTTGCGAGGGCTTGAGCGCAGCGTTTGGACACGAGGAGCTCCTCGCCCAGCACATCTGTTTTTGGACAGGCAACGTAGTGGGGCAAACGAGGATACGTGGAAACCTCATCTCATAATCTGTTGCCAGACAGAGGTGCGTACAAGGTTTTCCGATTCCCGATGCTAGTAATCACGGAAGGTCAAACTAATAGTATAATTCTCATCCCCTAACTTGCAGTCAACCGTCCGACTCTTTCTAAAGCTGCCGGTGGTCCCAACGCTAGGATAATTCTGATGGAAAGCAGTGCTTTTACGTCCTATCATGTAAAGAAAATGACGGTGTTAGGGCATTCGGTGTATTAACCAGGACAGACGATTACGGTGAACCGATGCTCAAAAGTGAAGACGCACATTCTCATGAGCGCTGGCCACGAATTGAGGCAACAAAGTTGCGTCTTCCTCAGGTAGGGTGATATTCGATAGATCTTCTGTGGTAAGCCTGCGGAAATTGCCTCTGTAATCAACAGCAATTCACCGAGTATGGTACGTACTTGAATGCATAGGTAAGATGGGTATATTTGTCCCAAGACACGTTCTTCAACGTAAAGTCTTGGGCATGCCAACCAGTAAACCATGCCGTCGCGACCATCTCTACCTCCCCGGTGCTTTCGGTTGAAGGCCCACTACGCACTCTCCTCTGATCGAAACGCGCATTGGGGTTGGAGCTTGCTGTGACATACGAGATTGCGCCGGATATGAACAGTGGGATGAGGAGGAAACGAGTACACATCACGATGGTGTCGAGGTTTGGGGTGAAAGAAGGAAGGGCCGATTTTGCTGTTTATAAACGCTGCACGTTTTAGCGACCGCAACAAAAGCGGATCAAGCTAGCACAGATGCCCGAGTGCTGTGCGCTGAGCGGCTTCAGTGAACAGATTAATCCTCGGTGACACTGTATCTGGTTTGCGAGCCTGAGAAAAATTCAAGAAGCCTAATTGCGGCCACACCCAGCTTCTACCCATAATTTCAAGAGCACGGTAGGTATTCCCAGACGAGAGACAGGGTGCTGATATGATCTTTGGAAGATGAAATAAGAAATGGTGGCGTGAGAGTAGTCGTTATGTTTAGCCATCAAAATTGTACTTGATTGGCCTCCGTGAAGCAGCAGGACTAGAAGGACTCATTTCTCGTTGAGGGACTGTGACTGTAGAGCAAGCAGATGGCAGGACAGTGACACTGCATAGCATAGGCATCGATGGTCGTTGAGATGTGAACTTGATTGTAGACGCAGAGTTTGGTCCGTTGGTCCGTGATGATGTCCCCGGATTAGTCATCTATTCCCTAGTCTAGTCTGTATATGTGTTTTCAAATTCAAAAAATGGATTTATTACACGCGTCAACGACCGAGTCGCAAGTGCATGGTAGCTAACTACGAGGCGGAAGATCGCTACTGGAAGATAGTATGGGAACATCGACAGTGTTCCGCCGTAGCGGCTTGGGCACATACTCGGGAAAGTGGAAGCGCTATGAACGCAATATAGTCTAAGATCCTCAGCCTTCCCTTTGTGAGTGTGCTCGGTCGTGGATCCCCTCTCGGACAGCATGCTTTGATTTGCATATTACACGGTTACAGGGTAAGTCTTTGAAGAAGTGGTCGGCATCTCCGTGACATGTTTTCACTCGCTTCGCTTTCCCATGTAGATAAGTATATAAATTCTTCAGAGTATCATATATGATTATAAGGAGCGGTAGACGGCATATCAAGAGTACATAGTAAAGGCAGCATTCTCCAGAAAAGAGTGTCTTAAAGAAGGCAAACGATAGAGGTTTAGAGAAACAGGACTTTGGGTCACTGAGGATTAGCAAGAAAGGAAGCGTTGATAAGGAGAGTGATGATGGGGGAAGTTTAATGAGAGTGTGGTATGCCGGGTTGGAAACAGGATATTCAATAAGAGGCAATGATGATCTGGTATACTGTGTCACCCAGAGACGTCCGCTATCTGAGATCGTCGATAAAAGCAGGTTACACGCCTCACGAGACTACCGGCGTCTTCGATCTTCGTGTTGCAAAACGCGAGAATAGATTGCCGGATCCTTCGCCGGACTTACGACTACTAGCCCGCGAGCGGAACGAAAATGCTGGAGAGGACGGACGAGACGACTGTGTGGGATGTTCGATAGGTTCTGGGCGTGCAAATTGGGGAATTGGACGATGCACATACGAGTGCTTATGGATATGGGGTGCGCCATGCTCGTGTAGGTGTTCATATAGTCCTGGGTCACGACCTACAGTGTGGCGACTAAACGTATGGTTGTTAGCAGAAATGGAAGAGGCAAACACCATATAACGTACCCATCGCAACATGCGCGAACATTTTCCAGTCCCTCATAGGCCTCTCTGTCGCTCATGATAGAGTCATGAATTTCGAAATCTAATTCTTCGTCCACTTCCGTATCCTGGCTAAGCTCAAACCCATGAGCACTAGGCGACCCAGGGCTTCTTGGTCCATCGGACCACCGCAGGTACTCAGCGGCAGGTGTATTCGATCGCTTTCCAATGGAGCCTGCTACTGACACACGGGACCGGCTTCGGCGTGCACCACGAGGTGTAATGTTGGTCACATTCCAGGGAGATTCGTTTGGAATGCCGGATGCTTCCGTGCGACCTGACCTCTGTGACATGGGGGACACTCCCTTGCCATTCGGGTTCCGAACGGGGGTTACCGGCGGCCCGTGGACTTGCGTGGCAGTAGGTGATTGATTTGTCGGAGTCGGTCGCGCCAGTAAGAAATTCAAAGCCTGTACGACATAAATCAGCCGTTCCGACCACCAGATACAAATAATTTCGAACCTTTAGCCATATCTCATGCCTTTCTTTCGTTGGGGCAGTAAATTTCATCTCCCTCTGAGGAGTTGATACAACGATGCTATACTGATAAAGTCCAGGGGGCATCGGATTTGGGTCCAAGACCGCACGAACAGAATCAATGTAGGCTACGAGAGTTATCAACTAAATCTTTGAACGTCAATCATCAATGACTTACCGCTTTTCGCACTCTGTTCCGTAACATTCGTCGATCCAGGGTCGCCCGAGCTCCAGTATAGGGTCTTTGTATACGGATGAACCCAGAAGAATCGTTTGTGCCTTCGTTCTCCATGTCCCTTACCAATGGCACGCCGTGTATACTTGTACAAAAACTCGCCAATCATCGTTTGCGTAATAGCATGAATGATCGTCGGGTCCGTCGAAGATGTAGCTCCTATGCGGTTCATTGGTCCCGGAGTATTGAGAACAGTTGCACCAGCATGCTCATCCGACAAGCCGCGACTATGATGGAAGTCTGATGATATTGATGAACGGCGCGACAGTGCATCCTCTTGGTCAGAAAAGAGGGACGCAGCGGATTGGACACGTCTATCGGGGAACGGCGCATTACTGCTTGCACTCGACATCTGCGTGTGCGTGATTGGGCTAGTAGTAGACCTCACGCTGCTCATAGACGTTGGTTGTCGTAGGACTGAAGCATATTCGTGTTGACGGGAGTTAGATACTCGGCCAGGTATATTGAGGACAGAGCCGACAGGTGTAGTTGCCCGCTGAATAAGGTCAGGGGGTGGAGGTGAAGAAGGTCGGGGCGGCGGCATGTCTCTATGGGAAGATAGGGCAGACGTTGGCCTGCGTTTCTCGGGAATGAAAGACGGAGGAGGCATGCTGTTCGGCGGAGGAGGCATCTTGGGTGGTGGCGGAAGCATCATAGTCGGCGGACGCGATCTGTCTACAGACGGTGATGCCGCACTAAGGGATTGCGTGTGCTGGCGATGAGTGGTTTCGGGACCCGCATTTGTCACCACAGACTTTTCGCCATTGGCAGGCAAAGACGGCGATGGGAACAGTAAAGGACGGGCAGACGGCGTATTCGTGGCATCCCGGAGTACCTGTATGGGCGGACTAGAAGCAAGAGGTGTAATAGGAGCCGACGAAGTCAAGCCAGGCGCAGCTGTCGGGATAAACTGGAATTGCTGAGAGCTCGGTCCGACACGGTATAGCCCAAAACCTATAGGTTCTTGTGGTGGTAGCCCCACGCCCAACTGCAGTTCGTCTGTCTGGGTTGCTGCTTCAGAAAATTCGCGCCTCGGTTCTTGCTGAGATTCTTTGTTCGGTTCTTCTTGCGGGTCAGTGCCGACAGCTGCCGATTCATAGGATATCTTGGGAGTGGCAGGAGCACTCTGTTCAAGTCGCGGAGTAACTCTCCCATCCACTCGTTCACCCATATTCAGTACTGATGCTTTGATGCTATCGGTATCCTCCTCGTCCTCCTCGTCTGAGAACTCGTTGTCTGTCATCGTCGACATTGAATGGAAATCTTCATCGTTGATCGACTCGGTGACAGTTGGTGTAGGCGCACTGCTGCGCGCATCTCGATATTCTTCGGTGTCCGTCTCGGTTTCCGGTTCTCTAGCACTAGCATAAGCCACGTCTGTGTGCTCGTCTTCGTCTTCGTCCTCGTCCTGCACGGCACGAAGTTGCCTGGTCGGCATAGCAATGACGGTCGAAGCACTGCTAAGATAACGTAGACGGCGTTGAGCGAGAGGTGATGATGGAAAGTTTGGTAAATCAGAAGAAAACTCCGCTGTGCGCGGTGTCGTCTGTATCTCTGCCTCGCGTCTTTCGGGTTGTACGGTTGCAGGCAACTTGGCGTCTAGCACATGCACGACGGGGTCTGTCTGGATGACGACATCGGACGTATTCACAAGCTCTGGCTCAGTTGCAATGGACATATCGGACCGCATAGGCTCAATCGTCTGCATCGATGAGTCGGACTTGGCTACAACAAACACTGAAGGTGCAGGTGTCGTTTCAGCGTCGGACTGGACGGCCGTCTCGACCATCTTCCGTGGAATCACGGGTTCCGGTTCAACTTGTACTGCTATCTCAGATGTCCCAGCTTTGAAAACTCCATCTGCAGGATCAAGAGGTACGAAAACCTGTATCGAAGCGTCGGCCATTTCCCGTACAGACGTGGCTGGAGGATGAGCTACAGCCTGGTTTTCGGCACCTTCAGATTCCGTTTGGCACGCAAAGTCTTTCAGCTCCCTCTCAGGCCCATCCTCATCCTCCCTTACACTCTCCATCCCCACACTTATATTTGCAAGACCAAGCTCAGCAGCAAGCGCTTCTGGCGCTCCTACAAGCGACGAAGGACGAGGTTGCTGGTAGGCTGTCCCACCGCGACGTCGCCTAGTGACAGTGCGTCCACCGAGACCAGTGCTCCTTGTGAATGAATTCGCTCGTCGACTGGCTGACGATAACGAGGGTGCGCGGCGGAGAACATTCGCAAAATCGGGATCCATGCCCTCGACGCTTGTCACGCTCGCTCGATTTGATTGTGGTTCGGGTGAGGGCGACTTAGGGTCAGTCGGTCTGAGTGGCGACGGCACTGTAACACTTGTCATGCTAGTCTCACCGGTGTGCTCATCCGCGGTGGTATCAGGAACGGCCGTCGAGGTATTCCGCTCAGATTCCTCGTCAGGGACATCTTCCTCCGAGTCCTCATCTGGGTGGTTCTGTGCCGCTATCAGTTTTTGAGCAAGTGTACGACCTCCGTTTCGGGAACCGAATAGTGTTCGTCCACGTCCACGTCCTCTACCTGCGAAAGGCATTGGCCGATGCTTCAGCTTGGGTTGCCGTACTCTCGCCCCTACTTCCTCTACCTCCTCTTCCTCTTCCTCGTTATCCTCCTCATCGTCATCTAGCCGTTGGACTTGCATTCCAGCCTCAACCATCTTTCGTTTGTACTCCATACGCAACTCTTTCTCCCGATTTAGCGAACTCTTGAGTGTGTTGATTTGACGTTGTGCATGAGATAATTTTTGCTGGAGAGCCTCGATCTCGTTTGATGGGTGATTGGGAGATAAGAAGGGCCGAGATGGTGACGGATCAGGCGAAGCATCAACATAGTCTAGGCCGAATGAATCAGGTGGAAATAGGCCTGATGTATCGAGCCGTCGGCGGTTCGTAGAGACACCCATACCGGCCGTTCCTGGACCAAACGGGTCGTCCTCATCCTCAGGCATTCGAGGAGTCTGCGCATCGCTGGGGCCATCAGATGTCAATGGTGAACCATATCGGGGCAGCCGTCGACTTGCACGCGCAAGCTCCGCCTTGTAGGAATCTACAGTTTGCTGCAGGTCAGATTTCTCTCGAGCAAGAGCGGCAGCTTGCTTGCGATGCAATGCGATGTCAGTCTCATGCCTGCTCTTTGCCTCTTCAATCGTACGCTGGAGGCGCTCAACTTCGTTCTTAGAAGAATCGCCCAACTCTCGTGCAGTTGCGAGGGCTTTCGTAAGACGTTTCGCTTCTCCATCACTTCGTTGGGCGGTCGCCTGAATATCTGTGAGTTGGGAACGCAACTCTTGTAGCGAGACCTCGAGATTCCAGTTTTCTTCCTTGAATTTATCTGAAACGTAGAATTATTAGCACAGCATCACAAGAAAGAAAGAACAGCCTACATACCGGCGTTTTGTTCTTGTTCTCTTAATGCTGTCCGAAGGGATTCAACTGCCTTCTCGAGGTCATCTTTCTCTTCCTTCATGCTTTGTATAGCCTTATCACGTTCTCCGAGCAGACTCTGAAGCCTCCTAACCTCAGTGAGCAGACTGCTCCCGATCTCGAAAGCGAATTCTGAAACGAATATATATAAGGATAAGCAGAGAATCAATGGATGCGTGAAGGTGCTCACCAACGTCATTGGCACGGTGCGCTGCATTCTTAGCACGTCGCGACTGGGACGCAGAGGGAGTAGAAGGACGATGCTGAGGAGCCTCCTGTGCGATATCAGAGAGAGGTAGTATCGGAGAAGGGTGGAGACCATTTTCACGCTGTTTACTGCTGAAAGCGCTTGATAGTTTTTCGTTCTCCTCATTCCATGCCTTAACTGTCTGTGCGAGTTCACGATAATGGAGACGCAATTCGGCAGGAGGCTCATCATGATCATCTGAGAGCGACTGCATCTCCTGGAGCTGTCTGACGCGTTCCTCGAGCTCCATCTGTTGTGCTAGGACGCGCTGGCCGAGCGTACCGGCTTGTTGAAGCTGCTTTTCTTTGCTGTCCAGCAGCGACTGGAGAGCTGCTCGCATGTTGGCCGTAGTAGCGCCGTTTGTTGTGGTGGTGAACGCGTCCAACCCTCCACCAGGGACTTCCACGCTGGGAGATTGAGCGCCAGCGCCACCAAATATATCATCAGAGTCGCCGTTATGCGGCATGTCAACGAAAGACTGAGCCATTGGGAAGATGGCTGGGCTGGGGGATGAACCCAGCAATGGGTGTTGTTGAGGTGAGGCAAGTTGTGGTTGTCCCTGCCCCGACGTGACATCGACTCAGTTGAACTTCTTTTCCCCTCTTTTCTTTTTCCTTTTTCTGAACCTCTCCGTCACGTCACGCACACTATTTTCAATTTATTACCTAATTACGCGTCGCGTCTCAGTAATTAATCTAATATTACAGCCTGAAGTACTGAAGTACACGCGTAGACCATATACATATCGCATGGAGGTCAACATCGGTGGTGACAATATTTGGTGTGTCTCCCGGGCGCACGGGACCGAATCTCGTATTACGTTACGGTGGTCCAATTCTAGCCCTCGCTCTGAAAACAAAGTGGAGGCGCGAAGATTAGATTTTCTGCTGAAGGACGTACTGGACGGCGCAGTAAGATAATCTAGATTCATCGAAATTCTCCGAACAGTGCTTGGCCGCTTTTGACCAATATAATATGGAAAGCCTCACACACCTACAATATCAAAAGACTCAGCACGCATGGTAGTAATCCTCGAGCTGTTGGATGGACACGGTCACAGCGGTCCGTCGGACTAGCGTTTGCAGACGAGGTTCCGTTGCTGCGGGCCACTGCCTCGTATCTTGCTGCTCCTCCGAAGGGTCCTCGAACGCGTGAGCACACTCAACATGGACCTTATCAATATTTATGGCGGGCATGGGTACATTTTGTAGACCCCTGGAACTAAAGGGGCTACGGAAGGGGCCGCTGCAAACAGACCTCGAAAAGAACCCTAGTTGTATTTTTGCATTTAGTTGTGCCATGTGAACGGTACGCCAAGTGGCCAAATGGGAAGCAACGAAAGCTGGCAACGGAAGTTGCAGTACAGACATTTGCAGAATTCATGGGAGGGCATATTGAGATATCGGTGGTGCTGAAATTCACACTTGTATGTCGGATCGGATCTTTGGGACTTGTTGCCCACTAGAACGCCCGCGATGGTGTATAAGTTTACGCCGGTGACTTTGTTCTGCTTGCCTTATGCGACCTAGTCAAGTACCGCAGAACGTGTCCTGGCTATGCGAGATTCACTCTGGCCGGCAAAACTCCGAGTAGTATGAAAGTGCCTCAAGTCGTTCACTCTGATAGTCATATTGATCAGTGATTTGTATTCATAATCGACTCCTTATCCGTCATCCAGAATGGACAAACTGAGCTTTACGAACTCACACTCGCCGAACCAAAGTAATACTTGTATAATGATCGAACAATCTCTCTCAGGTACGTGCGAGATAATTCCCAAGTTCCCGTTTGTAATATGGGCAGCGATTCGAGGATACGGACGCAGATAATTATGATATTCCTTGTGATTCGTCGAATCGTCGTAGCGGATTCTCCGGAGGATAGTTCGGCAATGGTTCTCTGAAATTCTATAAGTATCGCAGCAGCAGGGAGTATATCTCAAATTAACTCACTTGCGCACGTCCCAGACATCTTCACTACTCTTCCCAAGCCTACGCGTCGCCCACCACTCTGCTTTCCGCTTTATCCATGCATCCCTTTTCTCTTCTGGACTAAGAGACTTCAAGGTCATGCAGAACTTGAAATCATCAAATTTGCGGCTGCATTCAGCTTGGTGTCCGTATCGGTATAATGATTTGAGCTGGAAACCAAGGGCTGTTGTGAGTTCGAGGTATCATCATATCAGCTCTGCCATGTTGCGTTTCGTGTCATAGATACCAACCGTTACACGAAAGGAAGTCATCGAGCACGCGCATACATCCCGGAATGTCATCTGGAGTAGGATGAACGGCCTTTAGCCTTCGTGTCTCCTCCTCAACGGCGGTTTTGAAGTCAACTGACATGGCAGAGTAGAGGCAGAAAGGCAGAGAAAAGAGAAAAGAGGAGAAATTATGTAAGAAGACTCGAGCGGATAAATCTGCATCACGTGCCTTAAGGTTTCTCCCTCCTGCTCTCGTGTTTAGGGCATCAAATGGACCGTTGTCTAGATGACACTGGTTTTCGCAACAGACGGCTCTGGTCAGTCGGTGGTTAGGGCGACATCAAAGCAGAACCTGTATAAATCCTCCAAGTCCTTATCCGAGTCGCTCAGCTCTCCACTTTCAGGCCCACAAACACCCAATGTCACTCCTTCACTCCTCTCGTTCGTTTCCTTAAAGCATGGTCAGGCCGAACAGTAGAATCGCTTTGCGTAGAAACAGCTCTGAGGAAGAGACTGTTGTTGGCACTGCCAATACACGCTTCCTCCCAAAGAAGATTCGTTTCTTTCAGCTACTTAGTCTTACAATGCTAGCACTCAAATTGAAGGAGCACTGGAACGTATGTAAGTCACTTCATAACCCTGTGAATATGTGCTAAGATAACTGTAGATCAAAAGCTTCCATCCGAGCCCTCCACTGCTCACAACACACCACCCCCCTACAGAGATACGGCTGTGACACCGAGAGCGCTATCGGACTCAACATCTCTATCAATATGCCCTCTCGTACCGGCAGGAAGAAAAGTTGCTGCGTTTGCTGTGGATTGAAGTGAGCGCAAAGATCCTCACTTCTGAATCTGGTTTAGCAACACAATGTCGCAGTTGTGGACTCTTCTGCAAGGCGCTTGGAATCGTTATCCTGATTTTCACTCTGTGGAATGGCTTCAAGCTCGCCAAGTGGCTCCTTACGGTATGCGCATTCATTCTCCTCGCTGACAGTCCCTGACTCGTGCTTTTGGCCAACAGGATTGGAAAATATGCCCGAGTTTAGCACATCCCTTGGGTGCCTTGATGTGACGCATTTTTATCAGGACAACAAGGATGGGGCATTTTACGGCAACTCAGTCGGCGCGGATGTGGACCACGATCTTGTCATTGACGGCGGAGCTGTAGGAACTATCGTTAGTGTACCAGTTGCTGACATCAACGACCATTCAATCAAAGTACACGCAGGCATGCGCGCGAGCGACTCACGCCCGCTCAACAACATCGAGGTGTACACACCGGAGTCTTATCCACTTCCTTCATCTCAAGCACCTAGAACAAGTTACTTCAACCTCTTAACGCCCACCCAGTCGGGAGAAGTGGATGCCTGTATGCGTTATGACCCAAGCATCTATATCCCTATTACATTGCCTACTTTGCGTATCTCGTCGCGCTAGGTCGCGCAGGTGAAATTAGACTTTGACGATGCTCCGAGAGAGTTGCATGACTTGCGCATCGAACTTGAATCCAGCGCTGCCGCGAACATTCTCCTCCCTTCGTCGGGACTTATTACGGAGAACGTTGACATAAGTAAGCGGGGAGGGTACCTTGTCGGAGCGATTCCAATCGTCAACACGACTGATATCAACACAAGTAAAGGCGACACCATCACCGAGGTCGACGTATTCACCTCCGGATATGAACTCCATGGATCGGACGGAGGCACTCTCAACAATCACGAAGTCGCTCATTTTTATACGCTGACTGGTTCCAGACGCACGGGCGTCACATTCGGGAATCGCGCGATGCGACCGGTCAGTAGCGAACATATTGTGAAGAATTACAAGCCTAGCGAAACCGAGCTACGCCCCACGTACAAGGCTTCCGAGTTCAATGGAAAGATTGACCTGGATACACCTTCGTACTCGCTGCGTAACGCTCAGTCCAGTGGGTTTGGTGCCGATTCTGGCGGGACTGACGAGAAGCGCGAACGCTGGGTCGGGGATGAGGAAGGCAGTGACCACCTTAAGATTGTTACTCCGGGATGGGTCGGAACTCTATTTATAGTCTAAGAAGGATGCATTTATTCCCTATGGGCATTTTGGATTTGTATGGAATGGATCTATAAATATCTCTGTAGTATTTATCACGTGAGCAACGCGTCACCATGGCGCAACAAAAAAACGCGTCGAAAGAGAAACTTGGTCCTTTCACGACCTCCGCAGCCACCAAAAAGAAAAGAAGGCTAGACGGACAGAATGTCGTCTGAAGAAAGTGGCTGGCAACTCACTGAATCCGATCCCGGCGTATTCACGTAGGTGTCCCTTTCAATGTGGATTGCACAGAGCTAACTAGTCCTCCAGGGAGCTCTTGCGAACGTTGGGCGTGAACCTTGCAGTAGATGATCTCTACTCGCTGGATACTGATGCTCTTCGTTCCCTGCAACCGATTCACGCGCTGATATTTCTCTTCAAATGGGTCTCAGACCAAGACGAGCGAGGTGGTGGACAAGGACAATATGACGACGCGTTTCCAGGGTTCTTCGCTCATCAAGTCGTCAACAACGCATGCGCAACTCTAGCAGTTCTCAACGCACTTCTAAACATCCCGAACTTGCGGACGGGCCCCGAACTAAGCGAGCTTCAGTCATTCACGACGGGCATGGACGCTCAGACTCGGGGACTTGCGATTACAAGTTCAGAGTTCCTTCGTGAAGCTCACAACGCGCTGAGTCCTCCGAGCGCGATCAGTCTGGATGGGTTGAACTTACCGAAAACGTCAGAGGATGCATATCACTTTGTGGTGTATCTACCTGTCACGGGGAGCGTGTACGAGTTGGATGGGCTCAAGCGTAGCCCAGTGACGCACGGACCGTATTCAGAGGGTGGTGAGGGTTGGCTAGCGAGGGCCAGGGAGATAATCGAAGCCCGTATCGCGACCTATCCACCCGGATCAGTACGTCTACTTGAACTTTTACAGATCGGTCGATATACTAATGTTACTACGCAGCTCGAGTTTAACCTCATGGCAATCCACGATGACAAATTACCTGAACTAGAAGCCCAGCTACGAGCGGCGCAAGCATCCGGAAACGAGTTTCTTACATCCGAACTAGCAGCCAGGATAGCTTCTGAGAATGAGAAGCGCACTCACTGGGCTGTGAGTAGTTTATGATGAGGTACTTCTAACGCCATTCATAGTTAACGACTTGTCCTTAGTTCGAAAACAGCTTACGGCGGCATAATCATGTTGGCCTCATACATGCGCTACTCCTCGCGCTTGCTAAGGCCGGTCGGTTAGAACCAGCTGCCGAGCAAGCGCGGACGAAAATGAAAGAACGGGTAGAGAAACGACAGAGGGAGGGAAAGATGGATGTTGAGTGACGCAGTTGGTTTGTGCCCCAGGTGATCATCTGACTACATGAATACACTGTCCTTGTGACGAACTATTAACCATTCTCGCTCCGTCGGTGGTCCCAAAGAGTGTCCAGAATGAGTTCGACGGTCAATAAGTTGATCGGTGCCCTGAAACTGATCCGATTTCGCGGGGGTGTGTGGATATTTTTATCAGCATCTAGAGCTGTCTGATGGCGAGCATCAAAGACGGATGCAAAAAAAGGTCAGGAATCGGGCTATGTGTCTCCGAATATCATATTCACGGATCATGACTGTTGCGCTTATACTGTGCCTGTGGGAGCGGAACTGGTGCGACATCAGAAAAACAATTCAGCGTATGACTTCAAATGCATTATACCAGGATGCTCGGCGCGAGAGCGGGTAGGTTAATCTATCAGGGAGGGAAACCTCTCCGTGCCTCCATTGAGCCGCGCAGCTCCCGAAGAACCTACTTTTGCACCATGACACTCCTGCCTAATGCATGTCCCCACTAGCGTCATTATTTCGCTCTCAGAAAAGGAAACAGGAATTGAGACATCATGCCGCTCAGATGAAAATGTTGACCCGATCTCGCTAGGTGACGTTATGTGGCTCTGAAGCTGATGTTGATCCTTGTTCAGTAGCGCCGATTTGTGCCATTAATGCTAGACGTCGGTAAGTGGTCTCCGTTCCGTTCCGTCACCCACTTGGTACTGGAACTCTATCTTTTTCTCGTATTCCTATCCTCTCTAGGAGATGTAAACACCGAAAGTCCACAACAGATGCACGGTCTCATGCTCATGAGAAGATGTCTTGAGCGTCCTTCGCCTTGTTTACCCGCGGATATCGGTAAAATCACGTCTAGAGACCCCACCCTGCGTAGGGAAGGCTATAAAAGAGGACAAGGATTGACCAGGGGTTTTTCAGTCTCTCATAGGACAAGCAAGCAATCGCCTCAACACACATAACAAGCCGTACTTAAACAATTAGACGCAATAATGTTCAGCTTGTCTCGTCTCACTGCTTTCTCTTTGCTCGCTGCCGCTGGTACTCTTGCCGAGACGCACCGCATCCATTTTACGAACAAGTGCCTCATTCATCGATATCTCTTATTGACCTGTGCTAACTAGACTATTTCCACACTCCAGCTGCGGGTTTGGCACTGTAAGACTTTGGAATGACATGTAACCTATGGCGGGTATGATGCCGACTGGTGCCTTCTCCTCTCATTTCTAGCCAATGCTCATCCAGGGTCCGAACGTTTTATCCACGGGAGGCGATTTCACTATCGGCGGACCTTTGCTGGGAGCCATTGCGTTCGTATTCACTTCCATTAGTCGCTCCATTTCCGTACTCCTACCACACTAAACGTACACAGGTACCTGCAGACAGGTTCGTCCTTCCTCATAGCTTAATGAACGATCAGTAACTCGGGATGTATTTTAGGAGGTTGTGGGTTTAACGGAGAGGGTTGTACCCTTGTAGAAACGACTCTCAAGAACCCAACAACTCCCGGAAGTGGCTCGAGCTCGGATATTTCCCTTATCCCTCCGTACGTTTCTTCATCTTCGCATATCGGGAACATTTCAAATCTGATTTTTCGATGAAGGCACGCGTTCTCTGTAACGACTGGGTTCGGGTACATAATCTCTCTCATTCCAGTGTTGCGTGCCGGATAGGTTTGTCTGATCATTGACGTTTTGTTCCGCCAGATACTTTGATGGCTGCGACGGTGTCGGAACCGACTGTAAGTCCGGCATCCTCTGCCATTACCGCAATCCACATGAACAGCGCTGACCTGAGGCTCCTGTTTTTCGTAAAGGTACTGACCCGAACTGCTTTGCTTTCCACCAGTCCTCCGACACTTTTGCTCAGATCGCTTGCCAGGCTAACGATGCGAGTTTACTATTATTTTTTTACTGCACTTTTCAAACAAGGTTCTGACGAGCAAGATTGATTTCCAGGTTAACCTCGCTATCACCTTCTGTGATTAGTGAAGGCTATGCGTTATTGACCTGTCATACTAATGATAGTTGTTGTGGTTTTACCTTCCACTGCGAGTCTCTGTCCGCCTCGTATGTGAAGTGGGATTGGGAAGGGAAATTGTGTTCTATCGTGTTGAAGAAATCGGGGGTGTGCTATTGCCATCCCACTAGATCTTGTCGATGTATGGAGGGTAAATTGTTGCTGCAGAAAGTTGTCTCGTAAATCAAGATGCTCATCCGTTATTGAGTCTTATTCAAGATGTCGATCGGAAACACTTATACTCCACACTTCAGTATATTTTCGGACGTAAAGCATGATTCTCAGGGAGAACTTGAAGATGTTGCACTGTTTTCTTCCAAGAGCCCATTACATTATGAGTTCCGGCACTTCTTCTAGTCATTTGACACCTTTCGAGTTGGGACAAGCCCAAATCTAACTAGTGCGTTGATATTTTCTGCGTTGTGTTGTGGCAACCAATTGATTATGAAACCTCTGCAATAGTGCAAACTCGGCAGTATGCGAGCCGAGTAACTCAAGCAAGATTTTCCATTCCATTAGTTCCTGGAATGCACCTTAGCAAATCTCGCATCTACACACCGGGAAATGTGACTACCTATTCACTCATTGGTTGGGACGATGGATATAACTCGTAATATATATACACTAGGCCCCATGTCTCAGACAGGACATCTCCCCCTTGTGGACCGACGACCGCGAGCTTTTCTTGTCCATAACTCTCCAGCTGCCTCTCTTCGTCAATCAGCTTCTGAACCTGGATGTCCACGGTATCAAATCCCTTGATAAAAGTACAGCCTTTCAAAGCCATCTATGTAGCGAGTGTCTTTGTCGGACTCTTGTTTGTCAAAATACCATTCTGGACACTGCGTAACCTGCTTCCGGCGTGGAGGCCTCGGCGTTCACGGTCGCTTCTACGTTGTATCATAATCGACACACTCAGAAGCGTTTTTTGGTTGAATATAGAGTAAGTCTCGTGCTCTCCCAATCGTCCGACACATCATATTCCGTGTTCTGGGGTAGAAATTTGCCAGCGTCGGAGGGCTTGGACGTGGCCCTACTTCCGAAGCCCTGGAAACAGGAAAAGGCGTGAACGGTCTTTGGATAGATGCAGTGCCAGACCTCATCACAGGAGATGTCAAGAAGTTTGCCGATATCGTAGGCGTCGAATCGATCAGGCTCCCCGGATACTGGCTGCACAAACCAGGCGAAGACATCATCATGGGGGAAGCTCCCAAACCAGGGGAGAAAGTAGTCCTGGGGTTCCATGGTGGTGGATACATGCAATTCTCCGCGCATCCATCTTCAATCGTATCGACTATCCCGCGTAATATCGTTAAGAACACTCCTTCCGTCCGACGTTCCTTCTCTGTCGAGTCTCGGCTCACCGCAGTCGGCAACATAAACCCCTTTCCTGCTCAATTACTCGATGGCCTGGCAGGATATAGTTACCTCGTTAGGACAGTTGGGTTCAAACCAGAGGATGTGATCATCGTCGGTGATTCAGCGGGAGGGAACCTCGCGCTTGCGTTGACTCGCTACCTCCTCAAATACGGAGACTCGCTTGACGCGCGCCTCGGTCTACCGGGCGGACTAGTGTTGATCTCACCTTGGTGCGACCTAACGACTTCTCACGTCTATCCCGGCTCGTCAACATACACAAATGCGTCGTCCGACTACCTCCTTCCGCCTGCCAATGGCGAACCTTTGTTCCCCGCTGTATGGCTCGCGGGTCCACATGGTCTAGACATCCTCCAGAACGAATATTTCTCACCTGCATCCAAACTCAATCCTAACCTGAGTTTCAAAGGGTTCCCCCGTACGATTATCGTCTTCGGTGACGCGGAATGTTTGTTCGATTCTATGAAGACGTTGGAAGAGCGGATGGTACGCGATTTAGGGAGGGAGAATGTGGCGGCGGACGTGGTGAAAGATGGAATCCATGATTTTATCGGTTTCACGTTTTATAAGCCTGAAAGAATGGAATCTTTGGCGACTATTGCGAAGTGGGTTAATGCGCTTTGAGACTAATCGAATACACGTGCGCGTCTTGTGTCAATGTTTTGTTCTCGTACGTACCACCGGGTCTTTGACTACACCCATTTACGCTATCAGCCTGTCGTTAGGTTGGGAATATGTGGGCATCCACGCTTCTGCTGGAGTGACGCGTTTAGTTGATGCACGGTAATTCTGTGTACACCCCGAACTCCTTGAATAACCATTGTAGTTGATCTCTTTCCTTATCCATATGTCGCGTGCCTCACAGAGTCAATAGCTCAGCGTACAATATTTTATACACTACCACCAATTATCTTGTCCACAGGATGTGATTCTCGCCAGGATTGGGTGATGGTGGCGATGAAGTTGTAATACGAGTTGTCGTGCACGAGAGCCAGTAGGCTCCGGGCAAGTACCAAGTCGTATAGAAGACATGAGTGTAGAGCAGTGTTAGCGTTTGACCACTGTTGAGCCTCTAACGTCAACGGATGGTGTACCATGCATGATTGCAACTATCTTTATACTAAATCGATATGCTAGACTGCCAGAGTAGTAATAAAGGAAAGATCGCAAGGCGCAGGCCTGCCCGGGGCCGGTGCAGTTTTTCGGCGAAGCTGAAAACCCCAGTTGCTGGTGGTGCCGGATGCAAGCTCGGTCATCTTCAGGACATGCATTGTGCGGAAAGTCCGCATCACACAGACACCCTTAAGCTTGTTCCTTCCTTCATTCTCTGGCAGTCTAGCATATCGATTTAGTATAAAGATAGTTGCAATCATGCATGGTACACCATCCGTTGACGTTAGAGGCTCAACAGTGATCAAACTCCAACACTGCTCTACTCTGTAGGACTTGGTACTTTCCCGGAACTCGCTCTCGTGCCCGACAACTCGTACTACAACTTCAGGTGGTGCTCACAATGCGAAAGCATCATGCCAAATGAGCCTATGTGATGATTCCAATCCTGCAAAGCAGAGCAGTGGCGTTACTGTGGCCGCAATGTGGCAAAACTTGTGGCGGTGTTGAGAACCTGTGCTCGAGTGACTACATTTTTGCAAATTTCTTCTAATTAGTGATGGTAATGCTTGTAATAAATCCTAACTATGGATGATGGCCGAAATCCTTTGCGCAGAGAACGGACGGTTCCTTGGCAGAATCGTAATGATGTTCTTTATGGAGATACAATCATGGGCACTTTGCATGCACTTTGCAGATCATTCTACTATGTTTTGTACGATGTGCAGTCTATTGCGTTGCCACAATATTGCGCATGTCTCGTTATGGAGTTGGTTTGCGCCATTGTATCTCAGTAACATTGTGCGTAATTATTTCAGTTTGCGCCTAATCGAGTGGCATAAAAGGGCGAGCATGCCACGATTTGATGGAAGATCAAACAAGACTTTAATCCACGAATCAATATGAGGAATTCGGGCAGCAGGGACACTGGCAAGAAGCACTCGACGTCTAGCGCCAGTTCCAAATGGCAGAAAGTGTCCAAAGACCAGGCTGGCTTCCTCGCCCCTGAAAAGCAAAGGCTCGGTGGACTCATCAAAGGTACTCCCACATTGATGGTATTTTTCAATTAGCTAACGACATACGTTCATCTTCCTCCAACCTCCCGCACGGCGGCATACTTGCAAATTGTTTCATGGAACATGCCGTACACATATCGATAGTCCTGCATGAAAACTACAAGGAACATGATGTCTGGATCAATGAGAACACAAGGGAAGTCGCGTGTGAGTCGACGAGTGCCCTCCTTTTATCGGCACAACATCTGATGCGTGTGTAACGTACAACAGTATCAAATGGGGAACCAAAGCCTGCTCACCTATCAGGAGCATCAGATATACTTGGAAAGTGGAAATTCGAGTCCGCTGTCCATGATACAAAGATATGGGAAGCACTCATGGCCATGGCGAAAAAGCACAGCGAGACTGACGACTACGCTAAAGGATGGTAACTTACATAACCGCCACAGTGACGGTCACATGTTCTTGCTTCCTAACATGCGATGCGCTGTGTATACGAAATGCAGAAATACAGCTGAAGTCAAAAGACCTTGCACTTCGGGTGTTCACACGCATCGTGCCCTCTACAGTCGAAAATGAACAAAACGGTCGATTTCTCCATAAATTCTGCACGTAAAAAACAGTATGAAATGGCTATGTATGTAAGAAAACGTATGTGAAATGTCTGAGAAATGTTGAGTCTTTGTGGTACATAGAACAGCTCTATCCGATATGATCTTGGGAAAGAACTATCTCTGCTGCAATATTCTAGATCCTCCAACAGATTGCTTCTTGTTCCTTACGGGGATAATTTCTATTGAAAATATTCTGTGTTATGTAATTCTAGATATGTATGGGAACGACTTCTCACACGCGACGACGAGCAGTCTCGTCCGGCATTCACTTGCCTCTCTCCATCAACACAGTACTATAGTGCAGCCATGTCGACGCTGGCAAACCTAGTACGAGTGCTGCCCTTCAAGGGCATTTATATCGGAAGCGCACTATTTGGGCTCTGGTTTGTGAGAATTCCATACTGGACGCTGCGTAATCTCTTTCTTGGTTGGAGGTCGAGGCGGTCCTGGACGATTCGACGCTCCATCCAAGTAAATTTGGTTAGATATATGAGCCATCTGGGTGCTGTGTGCGTTTTCACTCGGTGGTTCAGCGGGAGGGAACCTTGCGCTTGCGTTGACTCGCTACCTCCTCAACTACGGAGACTCGCTTGACGCGCGCCTCGGTCTTCCGGGCGAACTAGTGTTGATCTCACCTTGGTGCGACCTAACGACTTCTCACGTCTATCCCGGCTCGTCAACATACACAAATGCGTCGTCCGACTACCTCCTTCCGCCTGCCAATGGCGAACCTTTGTTCCCCGCTGTATGGCTCGCGGGTCCACATGGCCTAGACATCCTCCAGAACGAATATTTCTCACCTGCATCCAAACTCAATCCTAACCTGAGTTTCAAAGGGTTCCCCCGTACGATTATCGTCTTCGGTGACGCGGAATGTTTGTTCGATTCTATGAAGACGTTGGAAGAGCGGATGGTACGCGATTTAGGGAGGGAGAATGTGGCGGCGGACGTGGTGAAAGATGGAATCCATGATTTTATCGGTTTCACGTTTTATAAGCCTGAAAGAATGGAATCTTTGGCGACTATTGCGAAGTGGGTTAATGCGCTTTGAGACTAATCGAATACACGTGCGCGTCTTGTGTCAATGTTTTGTTCTCGTACGTACCACCGGGTCTTTGACTACACCCATTTACGCTAACAGCTTGTCCTTAGGTTGGGTATATGTAAGCATCCACACTTCTGCTGGAGTGACACGTTTAACTTTATCTGATGCACGGGTATTCTATGTACACCCTGAACTCTTTGAATAGCCATTGTGCTTGATCTCTTTTCTTATGTCGCATGCCTCACAGAGTCAATACCTGAGCCTGCAAGGTGTTATGTTATACACTACCATCGATCATCTTGTCCACGGGATGTGATGCTCGCTAGGATTGACTGATGGTGGCAACATAGTGTTCGACTCGAAGGCAAGAAGGTCAAAGTCTGATTCGACGAGGCAAGGCTACCACGATGCGTCCTGTGTATTTTCCATGCCCCCATTATCCTCGAAGCTGAAAACCCCAGTTGCTCGTAGTGTCGGGATGCAAGCTTGGTCATCTTCAGGACATGCCTTGTGCGGAAAGTCCGCATCACACAGACACCCTTGTTCCTTCCTTCATTCTCTTGCAGTCTAGGCATATTGATTTAGTATAAAGGTAGCTGTATTCATGCGCGGCACGCCATCCGTTTGCCGCTAGGAGCTCAACAGTGGTCAAATGCCAACACTGCTCTACTCTGTAGGACTTGGTACTTTCCCGGAACTCGCTCTCGTGCCCGACAATTCGTACTACAACTTCAGGTAGTGCTCACAATCATTTGGACCGGCTTATTCTAAAATTACTAACTCTTTGCAGGCATTGGGCTCGGCGCGTGGGTCTCTGCTGGTATCAGTGGTGGCCACATTAACCGTGCTGAGAACCTGTGCAGTAATTGATAGGTGATGTTCTCGAGTGACCACATTTTACAAATTTCTTCTAATTCGTGATGGAGATGCTTGTAATAAATCCTAACTATAGCTGATGGCCGAAATCCTTTGCGCAGAACGGACGATCCCCTGGCAGGCAGAATCGTAATGATGTTCTTTATGGAGATACAATCATAGGCGCATTGCATGCACTTTGCAGATCATTCTACTATGTCTGGTAGGATGTGCAGTCTATTGCGTTGCCACAATATTGCGCATGCCTCGTTATAGCGTTGGTTTGCGCCATTCGATCTCACAGTAACATTGCGGTGAATTATCTCAGTTTGCACCATAATCGAGTAGCATAAAAGGGCAAGCATATCGCGATTCGTTGGAAGATCAAACAAAACCTAATCCACAAATCAATATGGGGGTTTCGGGCAGCAAAGACAAGGGGGAGCACACGACGTCCAGCTCCAGCTCCAGTTCCAAATGCAACTGGCAGAAAGTGTCCAAAGACCAGGCTGGCTTCCTCGCCCCTGAAAAGCAAAGGCTCGGTGGACTCATCAGAGGTACTCCCAAATTGATGGTATTTTTCAATTAGCTAACGACATACGTTCATCTTCCTCCAACCTCCCGCACGGCGGCATACTTGCAAATTGTTTCATGGAACATGCCGTACACATATCGATAGTCCTGCATGACAACCACAAAGGATATGATGTCTGGATCAATGAGGACACAAGGGAAGTCGCGCGTGAGTCGACGGGTGTCCTCCTTTTATCAGCACAACATCTGACGCATGCGTATAATGTACAACAGTTTCAAATGGGGAACCAAAGGGTGATTACCTATCAGGAGCATCGCCAATGCTTGGTCAGGTGAAGGTCGAGTCCAATGTCAAAGATCCACGCCTGTGGGCAACTCTCAGGACCATGGCGCAAAACCACGACGACACCGGCAACTACACTAAATATTGGGGAGTACGACAGTGATCCCATATATATGACGATTTTCCATGGACGGAGTTTGAATATACTCCCAAATATAGTAATTTGCGTCGATCTTTTTGTCCGAGACACCAATCTGGCATCAAGTTTACCAGCTCAGTTAAACCCTCTCTCTGTAAATGCATTGGGTGCCATGCTTTGAATAACACCTCATAGTATCTTAAATAAGTAATATTTGCTTGATCTAAGGTATATTTTGCTACGATAGAGCACCTTTCTTCAGGTCAGATAGATCACGTGACCGCATACAGTCGATTTAGAGGATCCCCCTTGCCTTCAACATCATCAACACAAACCTCTACTTATTATCATTCGTGGGCAATATGTTGTAATTGCTAATACACAAATATATGCAATAATGGAATCTCTGGCTTACTTCAATAAATGGGAAATGACACCTGAAGCTTATGTACACTGAATGTATGCTTGTTTCCTCTGTGGATTTGGAAATGCTGACCTGTTTCAGTGTACTGACAGTCTTTTCGAGTGATTTTCTTTACTTTGTCCAAGAAAAATTGTAAAAGTTGCTTAGTTCTTGAGAATGTGCGTAAAGTTGGGCATATTTTGCGAAATATTTATTATTCTGCTTCAATTTTCATCCCACCTTGTTTATTGGGCCCTAAAACCTTTGTCTATGTTATTTCCAAACCGTTCCTTCAGTTGTGTAAATTAGAAAGTGCAACACAAAGATCGACACGTCGATCACTGGGATAGGTTAAGCTCGACCGTGGGAATGCACAGACTTTTGGCAGACCTCGTACCCCATAAAGATAGTCACATGTGTTCTTGCTTCCCAGTATGCGAGTACGAATGCAGAAATGCTTGCACTTCGGGTGTTCACATCCATCGTGCCCTCTACAGTCGTATGAACAAAATGGTCGATTTCTCCATCAATTCTACACGTAAGAAAAAAGTATGATATAGCTATATAAGAAAACTACTGGGGAATGCGCTTCCGTGCATGTGAAATGTCAATGACGACTCTTTGCGGTAGAACAGAACAACACTATCCGATATGCACAGAATCGAGCTGTCGGCTGTGCTGCAATCGTTCCAACAGATTGCTTACCGGGATAATTTCTATTGCAAAGACTTTGTGTTATGTAATTCTAGACCCACTGTCGCCCAACTTGGCACGGATCACATATATAAGGGCGGCCCGTAGCCGTGCTTTCGGAACGACCTCTCACATGCGACGACGAGCAGTCCTCGTCCGGCATTCACTTACCCCTCTCCATCATCACAGTACCGCAGCACAGCCATGTCGACGCTGGCAAACCTAGTACGAGTGCAACCCTTCAAGGGCATTTATGTCGGAAGCGCACTACTTGGACTCTGGTTTGTGAGAATTCCATACTGGACGCTGCGTAATCTCTTTCCTGGTTGGAGGCCGAGGCGGTCCTGGACGATTCGACGCTCCATCCAAGTAAATTTGGTTAGATATATGAGTCGTCTGGGTTCTGTGTGCGTTTTCACTCTCTGATTAATCATTGTAGTATTTAACTCGCATTTAACAGAGTCGGCGGGTTGGGGCGTAACCCTACGCACGAAGCCTTGGAAACTGGAAAGGGTGTGAACGGGCTTTGGATAGATCCAGTCCCAGACCTTATCACGGGAGATATCAAGAAGTATGCGGGTATTGCGGGCGTAGAATCGATCAGACTGCCGGGGTACTGGGAACACAAGCCTGGCGAGGACCTCACCATGGGCGAGGCTCCCAAGCCGGGAGAGAAAGTTATTCTGGCGTTCCATGGCGGGGGATACTTGTCACTCTCTGCGCATCCATCGTCAAAGATATCGATGATCCCGCGTGATATCACTAGACACACTCCATCTATCCGACGAGCTTTATCTATCGAATATCGGCTTACTGGACCGGGTCACGTTAATCCTTTCCCTACCCAATTGATCGATGGTCTGGCGGGCTATAGCTATCTCGTGAGGACACTTGGATTTAAGCCAGAGAACGTGGTGATTGTTGGTGACTCGGCGGGTGCGCACCTCGCACTTGCGCTAACGCGGTACCTCGTGACATATGGAGATTCGCTTGATTCGCAGCTCGGTCTGCCCGGGGGACTAGTATTGCTTTCACCTTGGTGCGACTTGACGAGATCTCACGCCCATCCGGGCTCGTCAGAATACGCAAACGCGTCATCTGACTTCCTCCGCCCGCCTCCAAAGGATGAGCCCGATTTCGCCCCAGCATGCCTTGCAGGTCCCCACGGGCTTAACTTCCTCTCGAATGAATACATCTCACCTGTGTTCAAATCTAACCCTGACGTCAGTTTCAAAGGATTCCCTTGTTCGATCATCGTTCTTGGAGGCGCGGAACTTTTAGTCGATTCGATCCGGACCCTGGAAGAACGGATGGTACGCGATTTAGGCAGGGAGAAGGTGACAACATACGTTGAGGAGGATGCATTCCATGATTTCATTGGTTTTACGCTGTTTGAACCTGAAAGAACGAAGGCATGTATTGCTATAGGGAAGTGGATTGATTCGCTCTGAGACTTGGAAGGGCGAAAGGATTGATATATGCGCCTTATTTATTTTTCTTGTTCTCGTAGTTGCTACCTGGCAAGTATCGAATCAATGGGAGTTTGTACCTTCGCTCTTCTAGACTGGTCGCTTATAATGATACGTCATTGTTGTTCGGGACAAGAAGTGATACTCTGAAATAGCGCGGTCCCATCAGACGATATTGGTCTCGGAACGGCTATTTCCCCATCGGTAGTTATCATGTTACGCGTCCGTTCGGGACTTCGACTAGCGCTATATGCTCGAAAAAAACTTTAGTATGCGACGCTCATAAAGCACAAATAACACGAGAACAATCCTATAACGAACCGTATCCACGCCACTACTGCAGAAATGGCTTGCTGGTAATTGGAGAAAGGGGCAATTCATGAGCACGTGCTTTTTAACGACGCGTCGCGACGCGTCAATATAACACGCATTACATAATATTACGTGTATCTTGTTCTGTTTCGCACGGCTCCCTAATCCTTTAAATTTCGCGGCTCTCGTCTCTCTTGTTCTCTCCCATCGACCACCTCCTCCACTCATCATCGCCTTCGCCGACAACGGTACCCTATTCGCGTACCTCTCATACCTCTCCCAGCTACGGTGACGACAGCTAGATACTAATTGTCCATTATTTACCAACGACCACCATGCCTGTCTCGTCATCATCATCCACACCCACCCGTCGTCTGACACGTTCTCAGACTGCTACGACGGTATTAGGGAAACGCCGTACACTATCTCGTTCTTCGTCTATTGTCTCGAATAGATCCACTGGTCTGATTACGCCCGATGCGACGCCGATCGCTAAGCGTAAGCGCACGGTCACCAGGCAGGAGGAGGAAGATGGAACTGCGAACAAGGAAAACATACCGCCCCCTCCTATGTCAGAGATATTCTCTCTTGACTCGTCGAGGTCACGCCTTAGTCGCCGCTCGAGCTTCAGCTCTGACATCTCAACGGTGTCGACCTGGTCCCGAGCCAGTAAGTCCCGTGGCTCTTTCATTATTGTCATCGTGGCTGGATGTTTTGCCAAGCCACTTTACATTTTATTGTGGATGGTGCCTGACCTGTTTATTTTCAGGCGTGGCTTCCGGTATCCGTAGGAGCTTGACACACAGCGTCTTGCCCCAAACGTCGTCTCAGGCTATCGAGGCTTTTACACGCATTACGCCTCCCCCATCTCCGCCGTCGGGCATTCCGCTTTATCTGCGCGTTCGGGGTCTACTACGCGCTACATGCAATTCAAGCAGCGGCATGAGCATGGAGGGCCGCGAGATTGAGAGTACCATTATCGAGTCTTTCCTTCACAGCCTCGATGACGACTCCGACGTTGTCGAGTCTGTTTTGTATGTCTCAGGCACACCTGGCACCGGCAAGACGGCTCTCGTTAATTCCATCGTCGCTTCCACGAAGGTTGCGGATGGTGTAAAGGTCCTGTTCATAAACTGCATGGCCATCTCAAGTATGGATGCCCTCTGGGAGAAGCTTGCTCAGGAACTGGGCACAGCGCCTACCAGAGGCAGGGGGGCCGCAAAGAGAATGCCGGCGAAGGACAGGGTATCTTCCATCTTCGCGAAGCAGACTGATATAAAATGGCAAGCTTCCCTTGTCTCCTTGAGTGTTCCTTCACTTACGGTTCCTTAGCATTCTAGTCCTTGACGAACTCGATAGCCTGGCTAAGTCTGCATCGAATGACGTCCAGTCTCTTTTCTCGCTGGCGACCGCGCGTCCATCTATGCTTCGTATACTGGGTATAGCAAACACACATACCCTGACCTCTACCTCTTTGGTTCCCCGCTCGGTGGATGCTGCCTCCTCAGATGCTTCTATTGCAGCATCCTTAAAAGACATTAAAGTCAAGACAATTCATTTCGCACCGTACAGCGCATCCGAGCTCCTTGCCATTCTTAACAAAAGGTTGGAAGAGCTCCCACAAAACGAGCTTAGGAAGCTCTTACCTACCCCGGCGTTGACCTTGCTTACGAAGAAGGTTTCTGCACAAACAGGAGATGTCCGCGTGCTCTTTGAAATCTTGAGAGGTGCCATTGATAATGCGGTGTCGTCTGCGTCATCGGCAGGCGCGTCCGACTCTTCTGAGGCTGTCGCGTCGGAAACGACGGTATCACCGGCACATGTCCTTTCTGCTCTCAAAGCACATGCGCCGGCCCCTTCGCCGACGAAATCCAAGCAGAGTGCGGGCGCATCAGGCACCTCCGGAAACAGCGAGGTTGTATCAAAGGTACGCGGTCTTGGGCTCCAACAGCGCCTTGTTCTTCTCGCTCTTGTTCTCGCCTCGAGGCGACTCTCGGCGAGCCTCCCCCTCTCTAAGGCGGCATTTTTCGCATCCATTACGCCTCCGTCGACGCCCACAAAGCGCTCCCGTTCACCAGTGAAGCGCGCAAGCTCGTCAAGCTGTATCAATGCACCCGTCGATCCGTCAACGTCATCATCTGGTATCGAGTGTACCCAATTGCACTCTTATTATTCCTCGCTTCTATCCGACTCGGATTCCTTCAGCCCACTGTCTCGTTCGGAGTTCTCTGACCTACTCGGTATACTTGAAACAGTGGGCATAGTTTCTCTTTGCAAGTTGTCGTCGCGTTCCCTCAAACGCAGCGCCTCCTTTGCCGGGGCCTCCAAGTCTTCTGCTGCAAGCAGCTCTCAAAGTGTTTCTCTCGCCGGACACATTAGGGAGGGCGAGGTTGTACGCGGTCTGGGGATCGGGAGGGGCCCGTCGAGCAATATCGAGGGTGATGCTCTCGAGGATGGCGTCAAAACGATATGGGCACGCGAGATAAGCCAGATTCGCCGGGAGGCGAAGGCTAAGAACGCGCTTTCTATGCTGGGGGGCGTTGAAGGCTTCGAAGACGCCATCGAAGGCTAAGCAACAAAGGCTCTTTCATTCCATCTCTCCTTTTTCACGTCCTATGCTTAATAATCCTCGTCCCCTTTTCTCTTGATTTTCTATACCAAGGTAGGCAACATATGATCAGCGCCCAGCGGAACCCATTTTTTCACGGCTTTTCATCTCACTGTAATGTATCAATATCTATCACTGCGATTTCTTTTCTTTTCGATCTTCATCTCCATCTCTCTCAGGCTTTGATGCGACTATGAACTCTACTACACACATGCTCTCGTTCTACTGCTACTACTGTTACTGCTATGATGGCCTCTTCTGTCTCTTTTTTCTCTGTCGTTCAGTTGCAAATTGACTTCGTGTAATTAGTAGTACGCTTAAAGTACGGTAACGAATGAATGCGGTTTATTACGCGGATGGAAGCAGAACCGACAGTCAATCATTGATTGATATAATGATTGAATGCTCACATTGCTGCACGTGAAGTATTCACGACGCACGACGCGTCGCACACGTTTATCACCTGATTTGATTGCCTTTCTGCCCCAAAACGACGTCTCCGCTTTGATGGGGATGGAACCTGCATAAGCTATGGAACTGATAGCAAAAGCTATGACATCTATCGGACCTACTATAATTTTAAATAAATTTTCCCGAGTTTTTCTTTGAGTGCGGGATGACTCGGATGAGCGGAGTAGTGGGGAGGTGGGATCTTTTGCTGTTCTGAACGTGGCTTCGTTTCGGAAAACAACGACTGCAATCTCATTCAATCCCCGGCTTTACGAGCACCGCCTTTGCATTCTTGACTCGAAATGGCTTCTGTCCTCGTGCGATTACCATGGTGGATTTGACTAGTTTGACCTTCATGGCAACGCCCAAGGAGGAGCTGAATACTGAAGCAGGTGGCGAATTATGCGATGGTTCTTTGATACGTTTGGGCCGGGGTAAGATTCCGTTCACATACTACCATTTCCTTGCTGTATAACTGAAGTGAGATGTCGACCATTTTCCTTGCAGAGGTCATATGCATCTCTTGACCTACACTCCTGCATACGAACGGCTCGAAAGGGGTACGGAGGTGTCTGGGTCGAAGGAACCCCTCCCGAACCCATCACAGGCATACTTAAGGGCTGGGCATCCAAAGTCGGCGTATGACCCATCGAAATCCCAGGGTACTAGATCCACGAGTGTGGTGTGGAAAACACCGTCGACCGTCGCCAGTCGCCCAAGAAGCCTCATCGCCCGAAGAAAATGTTCGGTATTTCCTCCACGGTGGAACGTACATCCTGTGCTTCGCTCACCAGCGATGTTACATCCAATACCCCTGAGGGGGTTTTGAAGTATTTTCGGGACGTACCCGGACCCGGAGCTCTTATTCTGCCTGGACGGATATGACGAGGTCGAATCCCGGCGCCAGTTGCTCCGTTTTTACAAATCGAGATTCAGGCTGCATCAATCCACCTCTCCTCCTAAACACTAACGACGCGCCACGAGTCTTCATCGAACCCTTCGGTCTAGAGTTTGCTTCTAGAACCCCTTACCTCTCACTAGCATGCAAGACACTAATCGAGGCTCAATTCTACGGGTTTCCTCGACCGTTCATATCGGTCGGAGAAGCTGAGATCCTTGTCGGCCAGATTCGTGCGCTTGTCAGGCGCATGAAGGAGAGCTTGCGTGAAGTGTATTTGGCAGTGAAGGTTGCATTCCACGACTGTACCGTTATGACGCATTCCGAACCGTGGAAATCACAGGTTTTGACGGCTATTGCGGACTTTATTGGATAGGACGAGCTAGAGTTAGAGGCGTGAATGAGGATACTGCAGTTCATCCCGTATGTCTGTGCTTTTTTTTTTTCGTTGACCACTTCTATATCTGAATCGTAGCTGCAATTGCAACCGCACCTGATTCGTGTGCTCCGGTGGTTGTGGTAGGGGGGGACACATCGAATTGATTCCCTCTTGCACTATCTTTTGTTTTGATCCGATCCCACTACAATTGGATCCGAGTCGTTCAAGTTAATTGATCTGAAGTCCTCTGGCTTCGCTGCGCTATGCCGCTGAACTCTGGAGCATAGCTCAGACGTGAGGATGAGTTTTGCGGCGGAGTACGGACTTCCTTCGATACCACCCAGACCTACGAGGTGACAGTTTCCCGGACGTATCCTGTGGGCAGAGTCGTTTTGCACTGGACAAGATTGCAGCTGTGGGCGACTCGGAGAGAAGGAACGTCGTTCCAAGACTCCCAGGCGCACCAGGTTCACTAATTTTCCTATCAGCCCGGTAAATATGAGCGGAGCACGTCACAACTTAATCTCCTCCGCTTTAGTAAATAGCAAAATCCGATTATCTTCCTATCCATGTTCAAAATTGTCCAACCCTCGGATCAGAACCCCCCTTTCAAGCTCCTCACCTCTCGCACGCTTGCAAATAACTTAGACATCCCGCTCTGCAGATTCCCGGGCGCGTCTAATTTAGTAGGTAACACTGGAATGTTGTTGGATAAAGTTAACGAACTCACATGAATTGCGCACGAGGAACATACTGACACAGACAAAACTAGAACTGAAGCCTAGCCGCGCCTGTACTTCAAACGATCAAACTGCGGGGTGAACCCAAAGCGGGAGAGATCGTCTGAGTCCTGCAAGGGCAACATCCATCAGTGGATTCGGACCACATTACAGTCACAATCATCCACAGCCGTTTAATGCTGTAGTAACATTTTGCAGCGCCTGAGAAGCAGAAACCCAAGTGAACTACAATTCAGAGAGCAAGTAACCTCCGCAAATGTTTCAACGGAAACAATAGATGGGCAAATAGTAAGCGCTGGTATCGAAGTTGGCTCCAATAGTTATGGTTCCCTGAAGGGATCACGGCTCGGACATTCTTCCGGGGGGAGTGAATCCGAAACGATGCGGTTCCCCTATTTCCGACAGACAGACGCAGGACACTAGAATTTCCGCAGCGCCTTTGTTCTTCGAGTTTGGCTTGGAACTGAACTTAACAACATGCGGGAAAAGTCCCCGTTTGATGAGTTTAAATTTGCCTTGAGGCGAGCCAGATAGCAGCGACCGAGTTGCGGTGGTGCCAAGGATGATCACGTTACCTGAACTAACCGCCAATGCGGGGACGAGAGCTCCTGTCCAAACATTTCCAAACAATGTCCTTATTTGCCACCGCCATTATCAGAACGAGTGCACAGCCCAGTAATATGTATTCTGGAGCACAATTTTGGACACACACCCTACCATAGGAGTCACATGTACGTGCTAAATCGTCGTGGTGTCTCTCCTCATAAGAGTAATGTTCCATAGTTCTCCGATCAATGTTACTCTCGGCGTTCGACTACATCAATTACAGCTCTTATGCTCCACCTTCGCCTTCCCCTCTAACCAATATACCTGTTTCAAGCACCGCCCAGATGAAATCCCGGCCGCATCTCCGACTCATTATTATGTCGAGTATTGATGCTGAGAGTTCTTCCATCGTTTTTCCTGTATGGTTTATAACGTCCTGTTGCATCACCTACTTTCCTCATTCCCCCACCTCCTCTAGGATTCCTAGTCGTAATCATGACCAGAAAGTATTACCATATTACAGGTGTCACTCACTTTGGTCATGAAGTCCCTCCGCGCAAGAACTTTAACGAGTTTGCCGAGGACGCTGAGGTTCTGAATCTTTATCTTTTGGCTCTCGAAGCTATCCAGAAGTGCGACCAATCGGAACTGCTTAGCTTCTTTCAGATTGGAGGTGAGAGTCTTTCTTCTTTCACGCTCTATTCTATGTTGAGATTCTGTGTTGGTTCCAAGGCATCCACGGCAAGCCTTACGTGCCATGGGATAATGTCCAAGGAATAGACGAGCCTACGTTTGGTGGCTATTGCACTCACGGAACCGTCATCTTTCCTACATGGCACCGTCCCTATGTCTTACTCTTTGAGGTATCCATATACTCTCAATCGTATCGGTTTATCTCATGCTGAGTTATAATACTAGCAAGTGATTTGGGAGAAGGCATCTTCAATTGCAGGATCGTACGAAGATCCGATTCTTAAGTGCAAGTATCAGGCAGCTCTCAGACGCCTTCGCCAGCCGTGAGTATATTGCTTCTTATTCAGACTTATCTTTTCATCACAATCGTAGGTACTGCGATTGGGCCGCGGATACTACACTTCACCCGCTTCTGAATACCTCTGAGGAGGTCACAGTCGTCACTGCTCCATATGGGAAGGAGGAAAAAATCGCGAATCCCCTCGTTGCCTACAAATTTCATCCCATTGATCCCTCCTTTACTGATCCATTTGACGTTTGGACCCGGACTTTGCGCCACCCGTCAACCCGCGACGCCGAGGCGCACAGTCAGCCAGATCAAGTGCAACAGTAATGTGGCTTTCTTTCCATGTAATTTCTTTGCTCATATACAGTTGTGATATTTTAGGACTTTGGATGGCGCAAGCTTGCAGCTCAGGGATAATATATTCCATTTGTTTCAATCTGTCCACGATTGGACGAACATGTCGAATCACACAGACAGCGACAATAGTCTCGAGGCAATACACGATTCAATACATGGTTACGTAGGTGGGGGCGGACATATGGGAGATCCTGTATATGCTGGATTCGATCCGTTTTTCTTCCTTCATCATTCGAACGTGAGCAATCTCTTTTGGGTGTCGTCGCATTTCGGTATATTAACATAAATGAATCTTGCAAAGGTCGACCGCCTCCTTGCCCTCTGGCAAGCTATCAACTATACGAAGTGGGTTGTGCCAGGCTCCTCCAACGAAGGCAGTTTCACCATACCAGAGGGTCAGCAAGTTGATACCAACACCGACCTTACGCCTTTTCACATAGATGATTCTACGCCTTGGAATTCTACGATTGCTCGTGACTACGGAAAGTTTGGTTATACATATCCGGAGACTAGTGACACGAAGGCGACACCAGACGAGCTGAGGAGGATTGTCATAAAAGAGGTGTTGAAACTCTACGGACCGCGATTTGAAGATTCCGACGCCGCCCAGGTTGCTGAGTCGGTGGCTACCTCCTCTCTCCCGAAATCTCACATCATCGGTAACCCCTCGGCGAATCGTAAGTTTCACTCCATTTCTCCTCCGACGCCTAACTGAAAACCTTATGATACTCACATACTGATGAAGCCGGGCATGGAAACTTTGCACCTGTGCCTCGCCCCACATATCCAAGCAGGTACCAGGATTGGTACGTAGTTGCAACAGTAAAAGCATCTGAATATGCGAAGAGTGGCTTCATACACGTCTTCCTGTCCGCGACTGTGCCGGAGAAGGACTGGTTGTTTGCGCCAGAGAAAGTCGGAGATGTTACCATTTTCAAGAACACGAGCGGTGAATGTGCCAACTGCAATCGGCGTGAAGCTGCTGGAGAGACAGTTTCCGGACGTGTGCCACTTACAAGTAAGCCGGTTTCTATCCTCTTGTTATATGCTTATTTGCTAACGATTTTCCGTAGGTGCGCTGCTGAAGAAAGGAAAAGACGTCAATGGCGTCGAGAATATTAAGGAATATCTAAAGAGACATTTGCATTGGCGTTGTTCTCTCGTAAGCTTAGCCGGTTCGCTATATATCAGCTTATTTTGACACGTTATGCTGCTATTCTAGGTGGACGGTACCGTGCTTCCACTGGAGAACGTCCCGTCACTTCAGGTAAAGCTCTTCTCGGCATTCAACGAGAGATCGGAGCGTAGAGGCGGATTCGAAGATTTCCCGAGGCGCCACACCCCGGAAGTTCATCGCTCTGTTACGCACGGTAAACTAGGTGGATATTGTCTATGATAGTAAGAAACTCCATGAAGGTAACAGACTCCTCGCTGGGATCATTATCGATGGCCCCTGATGAGGATAGCTCTGAGTACATTTGAAGAAATTAATATAATGTGTATATGCTTCCGAGATATTTAGCTAACAGAATACAAAGAAAAATTGCCAGGTTTACCAGACGTATCGGGCCCACCAATTCTCCTGTCCCTCTGGATCGGTATAGGCGGTTTATATCACAACACACGTTTCTCTACACAACACACCCCGAAGCCTTCGGTCTCGATTTCCTTTTTCAATTCTTTACCTCTCGCTCGCTCGTAAACGACTCTCGGATTTCTAAAAGCATTTATTACAGTCGGCAATACCTATGGTGAAGGACAAAGTTCGCGATTTGGCTCTGGTGGTTAAGGGAGTCTGGGAGCGGATAAATTGATCTTTTAGGGAGTCAAGAATCATTTCAGGACTTCGTCCTTTTGGATTCTGTGCTAGAGCTTCGGATGTCGCATACTTCGACAGCTATTGCGAAGTTCATTGGAGACGAGGAGCCTGGGTAGGACTTAGGAGGATTGAAACTGCCTTGCTTTATTTGAACTTTTCTTCGTCTACTGAACTTAGTTCCGTGCTATCTTCTCATGCCCTTCGATTACGTCAGATCTTTGCTGTTCCTCGACCCCATTTTCACCGATGGTGTCATACCACCTTGAGGAAAGCGCCTCCTGACCAGTGACCAAGGAGTCCAGACTTAGATTCGAACGCCGGGAGCCCAGACTTCAGCGGTAGCACGAGTATAACTCGTCATAAGCGCACATATCGTAATGAATGAATTTTCAGATAGATATTAACACTGAGAACATCGATGAGAGCTTGGTTTCAGGGATCGAAAAGAGTCTGTTCAGATGACGGGAATCAAAGTTGAGCAGGAACTCTCGGGCTTAATGGGTTGAATCGTTCAACCTTAGGTTGGACATATAAATATTATCCCACCAAGGTGACAGAACACGTAATTGGAGCGACGATAACTGCATTGTTGGCTGGCAGTCTACAAGCGTCAGTACAAGTTTCCAGGTGATATCGTTATAGGTTCATTGTTCGGATACAGGTCGTACTAAACCTAGGCGGAAGGTTGCTCGTCTTCGCTCACCGGAGATTCTGAAAGCACTGTGGTTATGGAAGAATGCGCAGCTCAACCTTACTCCATATCTTTAACAATGCTTCCGTCCCAGTCGGCTCGGTCCTGAAGGGAAATTCAGTACCAAATTGCAGTAAGGCGCCTTCAACCGTGACTGCTTTGCGGGAGGAATCCTGGCTGAGAGATTCAATTGGGTGTGGACTTGCTCGAGAAGCGCCTGAACCGGCTCGGTCGAAACGCCGCGAAAATAAATTTCCCATGATCGTTCTTTCGATACACGAAACAGTGTTCCGACCGTATGTGTATAGTGCGTGTACGAGTATTCGTGTACAGGATTCGGGCGTATCGCATGGAGCAAGAAGAAGAAAATATTCGCCCAAATATATACCGCCATAGCCGTAAGAGGAAAGTCAGGAATTGCTGTATACGGAAGCAAGCATCACGTGGCCCCTCAAGCGGTTATTTCTTCCTTCAATCAATACAGTCCGCAGAACAAATTTCTTTCTTTAGAAAATAGAATTTTGCTGCTGCTCTGTACGGAAAACGCAAAGAAGGAAATTTGGCTAATACACGTAAGTAACTGTCCTGTCCACATCGCCACGTCTTGCGATCACACACAGTGATGCCCACCGACACCTCGGAGAATTGTCCATAATGCTAATGCTGGCGCACAAAATCTTCATGGACATGATGGTCTGTGTTATATGCCTCGCAACATCAGGCTTTAATATGCTCTGGTATACTGGACTACTGACATCATCGCCGTATATCCTGAACGTATACGGGCCTCCCGTATCCGTATACGATACGGTTGGAACCCTATAATCAAAGAAGCAAGCACGGTAGTTGCATGGAAGAGCACCACCGACAATGTGAGGCCTTATTGCCACCTGAATGTTATACGCCTAACGATCCATTTTCAGCAACAGGATTAACCTGACCTGAGACGCTAACCTTCCCTATGAGAAAGGCAACTAATTCATGGCTATCCAAATGGCGCCTATACTACGTATACCTCGCCATGGGCTCAATCCTCCTTTACCCTTAGATCATCCAAACAATATAAATCAACTCCCTTCGTCGCCTATAATCACCATTCTCTCCAACTCTCCTATACGCTGTCATGGTCACTACTCATTTTCACCTCACGGGCATACCAAGCGTAGGAACAGACGTTCCCGCCCGCAAGAACTTCAACGACTTTGCGAACGACGCTGATGTCTTGAATCTTTACCTTCTGGCCCTTGTAGAGTTCCAGAAGGGGGACCAGAAGGAGTTGCTCAGTCACTTCCAGATCGGAGGTGAATATAATCCCTCTCGCTCGTACCGTCTCTGATCCACAACCACATTCAAGGCATTCATGGGAAGCCGTACCAGCCTTGGGACGGTGTCCAGGGGCAAGAGAACCCTGAGTCCGGTGGCTACTGCACTCACGCAAGTGTCCTCTTTCCAACATGGCACCGGCCATATGTTGCTCTTTATGAGGTAGTGTCCTCTCAAGCCAGTTATGTTCAGCACGTGTTGATTTGATTTCAGCAAGCGATCTGGGAGCACGCAAGTAAAATCGCGAACTCGTTCAAGGACCACCACCTCAAGAGTAAGTATCAGGAAGCCGTTAAGCGCCTTCGTCAACCGTGAGTGATGCAGTTTCACTTAATATGGTCTACCATATAACTGGGATCGTAGGTACTTCGATTTTGCCGCCGATACTAAACTCCATCCGCTGCTGAACACTACTGAGACCGTCACGGTTGTGACGGCCCCGGCCGGTGTTAAGGAGCAGATTGCAAATCCGCTCATTAGCTACAAGTTTCATCCAATCGACGATTCATTTGACGGTAACTTTGCCAATTGGCATCAGACTTTGCGTCACCCATTACACAATAAGAGTCAGCCAGATCGAGTGCAGCAGTAATGTTAATTTCCTCTCATAGGGTTCTTTTGCTGAGGAATGCCTTATATCCTTTAGAGCCTTGGATGCGAGAAGTGATCAGTTGCGCGACAACACGTTCCACTTGTTCCAAGCTATCCATGATTGGAAGAACTTTTCAAATTCCACGAACAGCAGCAACAGTCTTGAGTCAATACACAACTCGGTACATAACTACATAGGCGGAGACGGACACATGGGTTATAATGAATACGCTGGATTCGATCCGATTTTCTTCCTCCATCATACAAATGTGGGCAACATTTTTTGACGAGGCATGACGTTTCTGTATATTGACATCCTTTGAATCTGGCAAAGGTTGATCGCCTCCTTTCCCTCTGGCAAGCCATCAACTATAGTAAATGGGTCGTCCCAGGCTCGTCCGATGACGGCACTTTCACCATAGCCGCGGGTCAAGAAGTTGATACCAACACCGCCCTTACACCATTTCACATAGATGATTCTACGCCTTGGAATTCTACTATTGCTCGCGACTACACGAAGCTGGGTTATACATACCCAGAGACAAGCAACATACATGCAAGTCCGGAAATACTGCGGCTGCATGTCATAAAAGCGGTGTGGAAGCTATACGGTCCCAGCTTTGGGGTTTTGGGAAGGAGTCTCGTTACCAGGGAAGAGACCACTCGAGCCGCTCTGCTCGAGTCCCAACCACTGGCCGCTAGCAATCCCTTGTCGAATCGTGAGCTCGTTCTCCTATCTTAGAAGGTTACAATACTAAGAACTTGATGAAGTTGGACAGGGTGACCTCCCTCGAGTCCGCAACCCTATACTTTTTCCAAACAAGTACCACGACTGGTACGCAGTTGCAACAGTCAATCCTTTCCAGCTTACGAAGAGCGGGTACATACATATATTCCTTTGCGAGTGTGTGCCGGAGAAGGACTGGCTGTTCGCCCCAGAGAAAGTCGGAGACGTCGCTATTTTTAGGAATTCTAGTCGTGAGTGTGGAAACTGCAACCGACGCGAGGCTGCAGGTGAAACGATATCTGGACGCGTACCGCTCACAAGTAAGTGTAATGCATTTCTCATATCCAACATCTCTTACTATTGGGTTCTCGTAGGGGAATTACTCAAGAGGGGGAAGGACATCAATGATGTCGACGGAATAAAGGAATACCTCGCGAATAACTTGCACTGGCGGTGTGCCCTTGTGCGTTTATCTACTTCTCGATATCCGAAGCGTACTGAAATGCATTATACTGCTCTTATAGGTTGACGATGCGGTGATTCCGCTGGAGGATGTGTCATCTCTTCAAGTAAAAGTTTTCTCGGCGTACTGCGAAAGGTGTGAAGCCAAGGACGGATTCGAGGACTTCCCAACGCTGCATGAACCAAACGTTTATCGTTCCATTACGCATGGCAAACTTCGTGGTTATTCTTTGGATTAAGGCTAGCTATATGACGATAAGAAGTTTCTTGTAAGAATCGTTCTCAATTCGCCGGGTCATGAGGGTAACTGTAACTGTATTTGAAGAAGAGATTGTAAGAATGAAATATAAATGAAATGTGAATTGAAGATGCCCATCTGGTGGTGATCCGCGCGGATCACTCTCAAAGAGGAGATGACTTGATTTGGAAATTGCGATCCGCAATTAATTTCTGTCAATGCACCACAACCATTCGTCGCGTCTTGGCCATCCTATACCCCGTTCTGGTCCCCCGCAGCCGTATATCTTGCTACTCCTGCTTACAAGCAGTTGCAAGGTGCGCGAAATGCCGACGAAGACCATAACGCGTTCTAGCTCAAGCACCACCGCGACAAGGAGCAAGACCCAAGATCGTTGGCCAAACCGCTGGCTCAAGCACGGGCATGAAAGCGGGCTGTTCGGGTAGTACTTGTAGGCCTCTGGTCCTTCAAGGTGCGGCGCTCTCCGCCAGGCCTGACTCACCTCTATCATGCAATCGTCCCCTTCTCGGTCCCTCTGCTAGCCGTCACGCGTCTACAGAGGGGTACCAAAAGTCATTGCGATCGACGTTGGATACTGTCCAAATTAGGTAACCTTCCAACGTGATTGCTAGCTGAGTGCTCTCTAATATCTATAGTTTTGTCTCAGAGAATGCTCACTTGAAAACTAGAGCTCCCTATGCAAATTTTCCTCATAGTTTTGGTTACAAGAAGAAAGGATACCAGAGATGCTTGAGGATGATCCTCTCGTTATGGTAGTCACGTCGATCGCAATGACTTTTGGTACCTCTGTAGTTCCTAAGTAAGACCACCGTCCAGAGCTTGGACGATAATTCCTGAGAAGTCTGGTGCTACGTAAAAGAGCTCGTCTGTGATTGTTATTTCTGACCATGAAGATGAAGATATACTTCAACATCCCGCATTTCGACCAATGTCCCCGTCCCCAAAGGCGGCAAGCGTCAATGCTGAGACTAAGAGGAAGGAACGGGAGGACTGGAAGGGAAAGGGGCCAGATGAAATTATTGTTGCAGAATATAAAAGGGAGGTTGACGGGCTCAAAAAGGTACACTAGTCATACCTACAAATGCTTTTATTAAGCGTGTAAATCTGACAATTCTCATAGTACTTAGCAATTCGAGAAAGACGTCTATCGCGTGAAACGTGCGGCAATTCGATTGAGGGGGATTGAAAGAGAAGTGCTCCGGGAACGATTGTGTGAGAAGTGGAGAAAGACTGTACGGGCCGCATCCTGTACCAGATGGAGACGTGAACGGCCGCATGTGGGGGGTGATAGGCTGTGCTCGTGCGGCAAGACTCACTGCTTCCAACTTCCGATCCCCTTTGGCATCGTGCATGCGGTCGTATTGTCGTATACGCCCGCTGCGTATCCGCTACCTCGAGATGGTGGACACTATCGTATGCGTTATAATTTTACCTGAGTATGTACGCTACTCACCCGTCCTTTCACAGGCAGGAAATACGGTTGTTCTCTATGTACAACCCTCGGGTCTCGAGTTCACCATTCAAATTCCCTGCTTCTCGCTTGCTTGTAAAGGACTTACAGATGTCTCTAATCCCGCATGTTCCCAAGAACATTTACGGAGTCTGGGTCGACCCATTAGGAGGTAGGGATGATTTCAGGACTTCATTGTGCGGAGCCCTGGACTGGAAGTCTCCCACTTTGACAGCCATTGCGAAATCCGTTGGAGGCGAGAAGCCTGAGTAGGACTTTATGAGGTTGAAACTACTTTGCTTCATTTGATCTTTCCTCGTCTACTGTACGTAGTTCCGGGGCACGAACTACTCCTCATGCCATTCGAGGGTCTTTGGATTTCCTCAGCCGCGTTTTCACCGATGGTGCCATAGTACCTCGAGGACGGTGCCTCCTGACCAAGGAGACCAGAATCATGTTATAGAAGAGGTTAGCTTCGATGTCGCGCGGGAAGCTTAGATTCCGGCGGTAGCATGGAAGTGCTGCATAGTTCATCATCAGCGCGCGTGTCGTAATCTATGAGGGGTGCGAGCGCAGCTCAACTTTATTTCTATTGAGGCATTTACTGTCGCAATCTTCTGCGACCTGGGTCACGTTACAGTGACGTAACGGACCGGGCCGCGTTACTGCATTACTTGGCCGATTACGACTTGCGGGCAACCAAAAGGATCAGGCGCAAAAAGTCACGGGGGAGGGTTTCATTCCCAGTTCCAGTTCTAGCGAGTAAGGTCTTTATCTGCTTGGTATAGCCTAAGATTTATCCATGCTAAATGAATGATAACTAGATGGACTTTTTTTTCGATTTTCCCATTTCTTAAAGTATTAGTAATACAATATTCCCTGTAACGCCCCATATTTAGGAAACAATCTGATACCCGTGTTACACGTCACAGTGCCCAACACAACTTTTTTTAGAGTTACCGTTTACAGTTGCGCCCGCACCCAGATTGCGACGGTACTAGTTCCAGTGCCACTGACGTACAGTATCCTTGATGATGCTCCCCAGCCGGCTCGGTTCTAAGCTAGCGAACAGAGGAGATAAAGTCGTCGACATGCAGTATCGAATTGACACTGAGACACCTTCGGACTTGATTACTTTACGGAATGGCACTGACCGGGAGACTTCAGGACGTGCCGCCAGACGAGAAGAGCTTCGTCGAAAGCTGGACGGATTGGAGCACTTATTTCCCACGATAGTCTCACTAATAAGTCACTCTACACAGCCAAAATACGGACCAACTGAAACGCTTCCGCCGACCACCATCAAGGGAGGTGCCACTGAATCCATTCCACTTGTATCAAAGCCTGACGTTGCCTGAAATCCTTCGATGAATCGTGAGCTCGTTTCTCAAATGTCTCAGAAGTTCATAATACTAACTAATAACCTGATGAAGCTCGACATGGAGACCACTCTCGAGTGGCTGACCCCAGATACCCAGACAAGTACCATGACTGGTCCGTAGTCGCAACAGTCAACCCTTCCCAGTTTGCGACGAGCGGATACGTGCATATATTCCTTGCCGAGTCTGTGCCGGAGAAGGACTGGATGTTCGCGCCAGAGAAAGTCGGAGACGTCGCTATTTTCAAGAGTTCCGAATGTGAAAACCGCAAGCCGCGCGAGGCTTCAGGTGCAACGATATCTGGACGCGTACCGCTCACGAGTAAGTGTAATGCATTTCTCATTTTTAACGTCTCTTACGATTGGATTCTTGCAGAGGCGTTGCTCAAGAAAGGAAAGGACATCAATAATATCGATGAAATGGAGAAATACCTCAGGCGTAACTTGCACTGGCGTTGTGCCCTGGTACGTTTATTCACTTCGGTATCCGAAGCTTATTCTAATGTACTACATCGCTCTTGTAGGTTGACGAAACGGTGCTTCCGCTTGAAGATGTGTCGTCCCTTCAAGTGAAGGTTTTCTCGGCGTACAACGAAAGAGCTAAGCCCAAAGACGGGTTCGAGGACTTCCCGGTGGTGCATACACCAAGGGTTCATCGTTCCATTACGCATGGCAAACTACGTGGTTATACTTTGGAGGACGACTAAGGTTTAGCTTTATGACGATAAGAAGTTTCTTGTACGAGTCGTTCTCAATTAATTCTCCGAGGCTTGAGGGAAACTGTATATCTAATTGAAGAAGTGATTGGAGAAATAATATAAATGACATCTCACCGAGATATCGATCTCCAAGATTGAGATGACTTGATTGGGTTCCCGAAAACGTTCACTGTAGTCGGCAATGCTCAGGCTGTGCGGTAAAGGATAGGGTGGGAGAGGATGAATTTCTACCGGAAGTCGAGATGCATTTCCGCGACTTTTCCTTTTGAAGTGTAGTGCCTTGGAAATCTCATACTTTGACGGCCACAGCGAAGTTCATTGGAGGCGAGAAGCCCAAGTAGGACATGTATAGGGGTCTTGAGATTACTTTGCTTTGATATTTCTTCGTTCTGCTATACGTAGCCTCGTGACATGAACCACTTCTCATGAACCAGATCACGTTGGATATTAGGCTTCATTCGGGTCTGAATTCGGTATAATATGATGTGACTTGAGGTAGGCGTCCCCTTACCATAAGAAATAAACGAGACGAAATGGAAAAAGAAAAGACGGAGGAAGAGAAAATGGACGAGAATCATTTTTGATACAGGATAGTCTCCACGTCGTGGCAAGCTCAGGTTCTGACAGTATTAGTGGCATACAGTTGCCACATTCCTCAGAAAGCGACGGAACACGAAATCAGAGCGAAACTAACTACATCGTTGATAGTCCACCAGCACCTCAGACTGCACAAAGATGTCAAGCGATATCATTATGTATCAAACTTAGACGGAAAGTTGCTTGTCTTTGCTCACCGGAGATACTGAAAGCACCGAGATTGAAGGAATGCCCAGCTCGCAGCTCGACTCCTTTATTCCATAATGCTTCCGTCCCAATCGGATCCTAAGGTCGGAAATGCAGTACCACATTGACAGTTTCATATGTACTTGCTTCGCGGGAAGGGTTCTGGCTGAGGGATTTAGTCGGACGTGGACTTGCTCGAGAAGCACTCTGTTGAAAGCCACGAAAACAGAATTCCCACCATACAAGCTCAAGAACTGCCATATATGGATAATACACGGTAGGAATAGGCATCACGTGCATCTCGAGCTAGATAAACCAATTTCAATTCGATCTGGTAGTTCACTGGCATTTCCGCATATGCCGTATATCCCGCGCATGAGCGTCCCATATCCGTATAAGATGCGGTCGGAACCATGAAAAGAAAGAGTGCCACCAACAATGTGAGGCTTGTTGCCAGACCTGACGATCCATTTCCAGCAACAGGGTTGACTTGACTTGAGACGTCAACCTCAAAGCTTGTGCAAGAAGGAAACTAATCCATGGCTATCCAAATGGCACCTATACTGCCTATACCTTGCTATGGGCTTTATCCTCGGATCTTCCAAATAGTATAAAGTCACCTCTCTTCGTCGCCTGTACTCTCCATTCTCTCCAACTCTTCTATTCGCTGTCACTATACGCTGTCATGGTCACTACACATTTTCACCTCACGGGCATACAAAGCGTAGGAACTGACGTTCCCGCCCACAAGAACTTCAATGAATTTGCGCTGGACGCTGACGTCTTGAATCTTTATCTTCTGGCCCTTGAAGAATTCCAGAAGGAGCACCAGAACGAGTTGCTCAGTCACTTCCAGATTGGAGGTGAATATAATCCCTCTCGCTCGTACCGTCTCTGATCCACAACTCCATTCAAGGCATTCATGGGAAGCCGTACAAGCCTTGGGATGGTGTCGAGGGACTAGAGAATCCCACGTTTGGTGGCTACTGCACTCACGCAAGTGTCCTCTTTCCAACATGGCACCGGCCATATGTTGCTCTTTAAGAGGTAGCACCTCTTCAAGCCAGCCATGTTCAGCAGCACGTGCTGACTTGATTCCAGCAACTGATTTGGAACCACGCAAGTACAATTGCGAACTCGTTCAAGGATCACCACCTCAAGAACAAGTATCAGGAAGCTGTTAAGCGCCTTCGTCAACCGTGAGTAATGCAGTTTCACTTAATATGTTCTGCCATTTTATTTGAACCTTAGGTACTTTGACTGGGCTGCCGATACTAAGGTTCATCCGCTGCTGAACACCACTGAGACCGTCACGGTTGTAACGGCCCCGGACG
Organism: Inonotus hispidus; assembly: GCA_024712875.1. Lineage (NCBI taxonomy): Eukaryota > Fungi > Basidiomycota > Agaricomycetes > Hymenochaetales > Hymenochaetaceae > Inonotus > Inonotus hispidus. The sequence goes on along the minus strand of JANBPQ010000016.1, from coordinate 888,978 downwards.
GTGTCAAGAGGGCGATCACGAATCCGCTCATTAGCTATAAGTTTCATAGAATCGGCGATTCATTTGACGGTAACTTTGCCAATTGGCATCAGACGTTGCGCCATCCATCCAGTGACAATAAGAGTCAACCAGATAAAGTGCAAGAGTAATGTGAAATTCCTCCTATAAGGTTCTTTTGCTAAGGAGTTTTTTAGAGCTTTGGATGGTTCAAGTGATCAGTTGCGCGACAACACGTTTAATTTGTTCCAATCCGTCCATGATTGGAAGAACTTTTCAAATTCCACGGACAGCAGCAACAGTCTTGAGTCAATACACAACTCGGTGCATAACTACATAGGCGGAGACGGACACATGGGTCATAATGAATACGCCGGATTCGATCCGATGTTCTTCCTTCATCACACGAATGTGAGCAACCTCTTTTGACGAGTCATGACGTTTCTGTGTATTGACATCCTTTGAATCTGGCAAAGGTTGACCGCCTCCTCGCCCTCTGGCAAACAATCAACTGTATGGAATGGGTCGTCCCAGGCTCCTCCAAGGACGGAACTATCACCATAGCAGCGGGTCAAGAAGTTGATACCAACACCGCCCTTACACCTTTTCACATAGATGATTCTACGCCTTGGAATTCTACTATTGCTCGCGACTACACGAAGCTGGGTTATACATACCCGGAGACAAGCGACACAAGTGCAAGTCCAGAACAGTTGCGACAGATTGTCATAAATGCAGTTACGAAGCTCTACGGACCTCCGTACAAAAATTCGGAAACGAGCCACGTTACCAGGGAAGGTGCCACCGAAGCCACTTCACCCGAACCAAAGCCTGACATTGCCGGCAATCCTTCGGCAAATTGTGAGCTCGTTTCTCCTATATCGTCTTAAAAGTTTACAATACTAAGAGATTGATGAAGTGGGTCATGGACATCACCATCGAGTCCGCAACCCTATACTTTTTCCGAACGAGTACCACGACTGGTACGCAGTTGCAACAGTCAATCCTTTCCAGTTTGCGAAGAGCGGGTACATACATATCTTCCTTTGCGAGTCTGTGCCGGAGAAGGACTGGCTGTTCGCGTCAGAGAGAGTCGGAGACGTCTCTGTTTTTAAGAATTCTAGCGGTGAATGTGGAAACTGCAAGCGACGCGAGGCTGCAGGTGAAACGGTATCTGGACGCGTACCGCTCACAAGTAAGTGTAATTCATTTCTCCTAATCGGTGTTCGACGTGTCTTACTAGTGGATTCTCGTAGGGGAATTACTCAAGAGGGGAAAGGACGTCAATAATGTCGAAGAAATAGAGGAATACCTCACGCATAACGTACACTGGCGTTGTTCCCTTGTGCGTTTATCCACTTCTCGGTATCCGAAGCGTACTGACATGCATTATACCGCTCTTATAGGTTGACGATACGGTGATTCCGCTGGAAGATGTGCCGTCTCTTCAAGTAAGAGTTTTCTCTGCGTACAGCGAAAGGCGTGAAGCCAAGGACGGATTCGAGGACCTCCCAACGCTGCATACACCAAGGGTTCATCGTCCTATTACGCATGGCAAACTACGTGGTTATTCTCTGGATGACAACTAAGGTTAGCTGTACGACGATAAGAAGTTTCTTGTAGGATTCGTTCTCAATTCTCCCGGGCGTGAGGGAAATTGTAATTATAATTGAAGAGATCGAAGAAATGAAATATGAATGAAATATTATAATTATGTAATATCTCGCTGAGAATATTGATCTGCGCCAATCGATCTGCAAGAAATGGATGTCTTGATTTGGAAGTTGCGATTTACAGTTATTGTCATGTGTGTACATGCGACCATCTAATCTAGAGGGAGTTTCTGGATATGTCGGAGTTTCAACCGGCTAGACTATTCTCTCTCTATTCGTCACCATTTTGTCACTCTCCCGATCAAGAACTTCCTCTTCAGTTACAATGCACAGAAGTAAGAAGAATATCTGAAAAATTTCAGAATAATCTGACATATACATATGATATGCATGTATAGGAAAAATGACAGGAGAACGTGTGCTTAGGTTTTTCGCAGCAAAACAACCATGCAGATCACCTTCATAATCGAGTCTTTCAACGACTTTATTACAAGATAGCATATATTCAAAAACAAAAATCGTACACCTATTCAAGGAGCGGAAGGATACCTACATAATTTTTTTAGGTTGAAGGGATGCGTGAAAGGTGAGGAAACCGAGAAAAATGATAAGAGGGGTACTGGAATAGATGAATCGAAAATAAAACACGTGTTCAAGTTGTGACGTTCGGATGTCAGGTCACAGCTTTTCATTTTGAACCATGACTGGTGAGTACTACTTGCCACCATTCGACTGACCTCATTTTACTAATACACGAGAACATGTAGGTACTAGTGAGGCATTGCGATCATACCAGTATCTGCTGAAGCCATCCTTACTTCTCGCTTGCGGTAAAAAATCTCAGGCTGAGTGAGGAAGGCGACCCCAAGGGCAAGGAGAAGGAAAGGAGATAAAACGGGAAAAAGAGGAGTCTTCGCTCATCGGAGATTCTGAAAGCACTAGTACTGTGATTGAAGGGAAGCGCAGCCCAGATTTACTCCACATTCTCCACATCATCTTTGATGATTCGACAATGCCTCCGTCCCGGTCGGCTCAGTCCTAAGGTCGAAAACGCAGTATCAAATTGCGGTAAGATTCGATTGCTTTGCGGGAAGGGTCCTGGCTGAGAGATTCAATTGGACGTGGACTAGCTCGAGAAGACGAGCCACGAAAAAAAACAAATCTCCCACGGTACATGTTGATAATGCACTATAGGCATCACACGCATCTCGAGCAGATAAAGAAAAATGCTTTAATTTGTTCTCGCTTCTGGTATACCGGCATCTTCGTATACACCGTATATCCCTCACCCGTATACGACACGATTGGGAACCGAAAAAGTTGCCTGGAAGAGTGCCACCAACAAAGTGCTATCTGCTGCACGAACCATTTTCAGCAACAGGATTAACTTGACTTGAGGCTAATCGTCCTTATGGAGAAAAGCATCCAGTCCATGGCTACCCAAATGGCGGCTATACTGCGTACACCTTGCCATGATCTCGATCCTCCTTTACCCTTAGATCTTCCAAACAATATAAAGTCACCTCCCTCCATCGCCTATACTCTCCATTCTCTCCAACTCTCCTATACGCTGTCATGGCCACTACCTATTTTCACATCACAGGCGTCCCGCACTTCGGTCCCGACGTTCCCATTCGCCAGAACTTCAACGACTTTGTGAACGACGCTGACGTCTTGAATCTATATCTTCTGGCCCTTGATACCATCCAGAAGAAGGATCAAGAGGAGTTGCTCAGTTATTTCCAGATTGCAGGTGAATATCATCCTTATCGCTCGTACTGTCTCTGATCCACAACAATACCTATTTCCTTTCCAAGGCATTCATGGGAAGCCGTACCAGCCTTGGGATGGTGTCAAGGGGCAAGAGAATCCCAAGGACGCTAGCTACTGCACTCACGGAAGTGTCCTCTTTCCCACCTGGCACCGGCCATATATGGCTCTTTATGAGGTAGCGCCTTCTTGAGCTAGTCATGTTCAGTATGTATTGATTTGATTTCAGCAAGTGATTTGGGACAACGCAAGTAAAATCGCGAGCTCGTTCAAGGACCACCGCCTCAAGAACAAGTATCAGGAAGCTGTTAAGCGCCTTCGTCAACCGTGAGTGGTGCAGCCTTCACTTAAAAATGGTCTGACATTTTACTTGAATCATAGGTACTTTGACTGGGCCGCCGATACTAAAATTCATCCGCTGCTGAACACCACTGAGACCGTCACGGTTGTAACGGCCCCGGACGGTGTTAAGAAGGAGATTACGAATCCGCTTATCAGCTACAAGTTCCGTCCAGTCGACCCGTCGTTTGAGGGTGACAAGGCCAACTGGCCTCAGACGTTGCGCCAACCATCCAGTGACAATAAGAGTCAGCCAGAGCTAGTGCAACAGTAATGTGAATTTCTTCTTATAAGGTTCTTTTGCTGAGGAATACCTTTCATTCTTTAGGTCTTTGGATGTTGCAAGTGAACAGTTGCGCGACACTACGTTCCACTTGTTCCAAGCCGTCCGTGACTGGAAGACGTTTTCAAATCATACAGACAGCCACAACAGCCTTGAGTTCGTACACGATTTGATACATGGTAACATAGGCAAACGTGGACATATGGGAGATCCTGTATACGCCGGATTTGATCCGATTTTCTTCCTTCACCATACGAATGTAAGGTACCTCCTTTGACGCGTTGTCACGTTCCGGTGTATTCACATCCTTGAACCTCGCAAAGGTTGACCGCCTCCTCGCCCTCTGGCAAGCCATCAATTATAAGGAATGGATCGTCCCATCCTCCGCCAATGACGGCACTTTCACCATAGCAGCTGGTCAACAAGTTGATACCAACACCGCCCTTACGCCTTTTCACATAGATGATTCTACGTTTTGGAACTCTACGCTTGCTCGTGACTATAGGAAGTTGGGTTATGCATATCCGGAGACAAGCGATGTACGGGGAGGTCCAGAAAGACTGCGGCTGAATGTCATAAAAGCTGTGTGGAAGCTGTACGGTCCCAAATTTGGTGATTCGGAAGCGGAAGGGAGTCAGCCTTCCGGGGAAGGGTCCACTCATGGCCACCAAGGTGGACATGGACAACGAGGTGGGCATGGACACCAAGGTGGACACGGGCACCAAGGTGGACATGGGCATCGGGGCGGACATGGGCACGGGGGTGTGCATGGACACCAAGGCGGACACGGACACCAAGGTGGGCATCGGGGTGGACATGGACACCAAGCTGGCCATAGAGACCTCCCTCGAGCACAAAACCCCATATTTTTTCCAAATAAGTACCAGGACTGGTACGCCGTTGCAACAGTCGATCCTTCTCAGTTTGCGACGAGCGGGTGCATACATATCTTCCTTGGCGAGTCTGTGCCGGAGAAGGACTGGTTGCTCGCCCCAGAGAAAGTCGGAGACGTTTTTATTTTTAAGAATTCCAGTCGTGAATGTGCAAACTGCAACCGACGCGAGGCTGCGGGTGCAACCACATGTGGACGCATACCGCTCACAAGTAAGTGCAGTTCATTTCTCATGTCTAATATTTCTTACTATTGGATTCCTGTAGAGGCATTGCTCGAGAGAGGGAAGGATATCAATGATGTCGAAGGAATAAAGGAATACCTCGCGAATAACTTGCACTGGCGCTGTGCCCTTGTGCGTTTATCCACTTCCCGGTACTCAAAGCCTAAACTAATATATTACATCGTTCTCGTAGGTTGACGATACGGTGATTCCACTTGAAGATGTGTCGTCTCTTGAAGTAAAGGTTGTCTCGGCGTACAACGAAAGGTGTGCGGCCAAGGACGGATTCGAGGACTTCCCAACGCTGCACGAAGCAAATGTTCACCAGTCCATTACGCATGGCAAGCTACGTGGATATCGTTTGGGTGGTCACTGACAAGTAGAGGTAGCTATGGGTCGATAAGAATTTTCGTTTAGGAGTCGTTCTTGGTTACCCGGGGCGTGAAGGGAACTGTAACTGTAATTGAAAATGAGATCGAAGAAATGATGCTTATTAATTTAAAGATGCCGACCTTCTGTAGGTGGCGATCCGCGCGTATCACTCAAGGGGATGACTTGATTTGGGAGTTGTGATCCGCAGTTCACTTCGGTTGCGTCTTCAATCTCAACAACAGTGTCAACACAACACAACACACCACAACGCCTCGTCATGGCCCTCCCATAAACTCTGTTCAGCTTCCCTATCGCCGTATATCTTTCCATTCCTGTTTATGAATGGTTCAAAGCGGGGCTCGAAATGCCGAGGAAGACGACAAAAAAAGCCCAAGTTGACAATATTAATGCTTCCATCCCAGTGACCCAGTCCTAAGGTCGGAAATGCAGTACCAAATTGCAGTAAGGCACCTTCAGATTTGATTACTTTGCTTGAAGAGTCCTGGACCTGGAAAAGATATTGATTTGGACGTGGACTTGCTCGAGAAGCGCTTGTGTTGTAAAGCCACGAAAACGAATTTCGCCACGATGCAAAGAAAGTCAAAATAGCCGTATCTGGATATATCGGTATACGGAATTAGGTATCGGGTGCATCTCGAGCAAATATATACATACATTACCCTGGCTTTAATTTGTTCTGGACTACTAGTACTGGGATCCTCGTATAAGCCGTATATCCCGTATCCGTATACGATACAATACGGTCGGAACCCTAAAAAGAGTTGCAAGAGGTCGCATGGAAGAGTGCCACCAATAAGATTAATGTGAAGCCTTATCGCCATCTGAATGCTATCTGCTAACGATCCGTTTTTAATAGATGTGCATGGATGGCTCACCCTCTAGCGAGCCGTTTTCAGCAACACGATTACCTTGACTGTCTATGAATCTCGTCATGGGATGCAGTCGGTTTAACCTTCCTTTAACCTTAGATCTATTAAAGTCACTTCCCTTCACACCGCCTATTCTTTCCATTCTCCTAACGATCCTATACGCTGTCATGGCCACTACCCATTTTCACATCACAGGCGTCCCGCACTTCGGTCCCGACGTTCCCATTCGCCAGAACTTCAACGACTTTGTGAACGACGTTGACGTCTTGAATCTATATCTTCTGGCCCTTGATACCATCCAGAAGAAGGAGCAAGGGGAGTTGCTCAGTTACTTCCAGATTGCAGGTGAATATCATCCTCGTACTGTCTCTGATCTACAACAATATCAATCTCCTTCTAAGGCATTCACGGGAAGCCGTACAGGCCATGGGATGGTGTCCAGGGTCAAGAGAATCCCGGGGAGGGTAGCTACTGTACTCACGGAAGTGTCCTCTTTCCCACCTGGCACCGTCCATATATGGCTCTTTATGAGGTAGCGCCTTCTCGAGCCAGTCACGCTCAACATGTGTTGATTTAATTTCAGCAAGTGATTTGGGAGAGCGCAAGTAAAATCGCGAACTCGTTCAAAGACCACCACCTCAAGAACAAGTACCAGGAAGCTGTTAAGCGCCTCCGTCAACCGTGAGTAATGCGGTGTTCACTTAATATGATCTACAATATAACTGGGATCATAGGTACTTTGATTGGGCCGCCGATACTAAACTTCATCCGCTGCTGAGCACTACTGAGACCGTCACGGTTTTAACAGCCCCGGACGGCAATACGGAGAAGATTACGAATCCACTTCTTAGCTATAAGTTTCATCCAATCGACCCCTCGTTCGAGGGTGAGTTCGTCAAATGGCCTCAGACGTTGCGTCATCCATCCAGTGACAGTAATAGTCAGCCAGAACTAGTTCAAAAGTAATTAAATTTCTTCTTATAGGGTTCTTTTGCTGAGGAATGTCATTTAGAGCTTTGGATGATGTTAGTGAGCAGCTGCGCGATAACACGTTTCACTTGTTCCAAGCTGTCCGTGATTGGAAGAACTTTTCAAATGCCACGGACAGCAAGCACAACAGCCTTGAGGGAATACACAATTTAATACACCACCACATAGGTAAATCTGGGCATATGGGAGATCCTGTATACGCTGGATTCGATCCGATTTTCTTTCTTCATCATGCGAATGTGAGTGACCTCTTTTGGCGAGTCGTCACGTTTCGATTAATGTCCCTGAACCTCGCAAAGGTTGATCGCCTTCTTGCCCTCTGGCAAGCCATACACTATAAGGAATGGGTCGTCTCAGGCTCGTCTGATGAGGGCACTTTCACCATAGCCGCGGGTCAACAAGTTGATACCAACACCGCCCTTACACCTTTTCACATAGATGATTCTACGCCTTGGAACTCTACGCTTGCTCGTGACTACACGGGGTTGGGGTATACGTATCCAGAGACAAGCAATATACAGTCAAGTCCAGAAAGACTGCGGATGAGTGTCATAAAAGCAGTGTGGAATCTGTACGGACCCAGGGTTAGAAAATTGAAAAGGAGTCAGACTACCTGGGAAGAGACCACTGAAGTCGCTCCGCTGGAGTCCGAGCTATTGGTCACCGGAAATCGTTCGTCGAGTCGTGAGTTCGTTTATCGTATCTTGGATTTTCAAGACTAAAAGTTTGATGAAGCTGAAGCTGAGCAAGAAAATCCCCCTCGAGTCCCCAACCATGTATACCCAAACAAGTACCACGACTGGTACGTGGTTGCAACACTCAATCCTTTCCAGTTTGCGAAGAGTGGATGCATACATATATTCCTTTGCGAGTCTGTGCCGGAGAAGGACTGGTTGTTCGCCCCAGAGAAAGTCGGAGACGTCGCTATTTTTAGGAATTCTAGTCGTGAATGTGGGAACTGCAACCGACGCGAAGCTGCGGGTGTAAGGATATCTGGACGTGTACCGCTTACGAGTAAGTGTAATGCATTTCTTATGTCCACCGTTTCTTACTATAGATCCTCGTAGATGCATTGCTGAAGAAGGGAAAGGACATCAACAATGTCAACGAAGTAAAAGAATACCTTACGCGTAACTTGCACTGGCGCTGTGCCCTTGTACGTTTGTTCACTTCGATATCGGAAGCTTACTGAAATGCAATATATCGCTCTTGTAGGCTGACCATACGGTACTTCCGCTTGAAGTTGTCTCGTCTCTTCAAGTAAAGGTTTTCTCGACGTACAACGAGAGGTGTGAGGCTGTGGACGATTTCGAGGACTTCCCGGTACTGCATGAACCAAATGTTCATCATTCGATTACGCATGGCAAAATACGTGGTTACACTTTGGGATAAGAAGTTTCTTGTAGGTGTCGTTCTCAATTCCCGGGGGGGCGCTGAGGGAAACTGTAGCTACAATTGAAGAAGAGATTGAAGAAATAATATATTAATCGATGATGCCTTGGCCTAGGCGGACCACAAGGCTACTAGTATGAGTCTCGGATGATGAGTGACGAAACACTTAGTATAGGGTGCTTTTTTCAGGTTCAGGAAAGACGAGAATTGCGGGGTGGTCAAGAAGTGGCGGTGAAACTCCGAACAAACGAAAAAAGTATCCGAGACACTTTCAGGGGATTGTACAGTGGCTGACAAAAGTATTGCACACACCCGCTCCACAACAAAATTTACCTCCTATAATTTTTCCGTCACACTATATCAATACCCAAAACACTTATACATAATGCTGAGCATGTTGGCCTTGATATTCAATGAGTTTCGAAGTGAGTAGTTGTGTCACAAAAAAAATAGCTGAAAAGTCACGCAAAGAATGGTGTGCAATACTTTTGTCGCGTTGGTTAGCACCAACTTCACCCCACTATATCTCAGTAACCGCTGAACCGTTTTTCGTCATCTCACCTGCGTTCGAATCGTGTCTCGATGGTCTACACGTCGCCAACAAAAAAATGCCGAATAGTCGAGTGGAACAAACGCGGAATGTGCCATACCGACATCGCTACGAAACTGAAGATTCACCGCACTACTGTCCTTCGTGTCATCAAACGATTCATCAATTTCCCTGACTACTACCATGTACAACCCAAGACAGGTCGCCCTCGCCTTCTTGATGACCGAGACGCTCGAGTTGCTGCCAGAATGATTGCGAAAACTGAGGCAGCAAATGCTGTTGAGGTGCAAAAGAAGGTATTCAAAGATGTGTCCTCCCGGACTGTCCAACGTGCTCTATTTCAGCAAGGACTGGTCTGTTGTGTACGAAAACGAAAGCCCTACCTGAACAAGGCCAAGATTGAGGCCAGGAGGCAGTGGGCGATGGCACATATTCATTGGACGGCAGAGGACTGGAAGAGGGTTGTTTTTTCAGATGAGTCAAAATTCCAGCTATTCAAGTCGGATGGACGGGAATACTGCTATATCAGGCCTGGACAGGCCTATGATCAACGATTCACCAAGAAAACAGTCAAGCATGGAGGGGGGAACATCATGGTATGGGGGTGCATCACTTCGAAGGGTATGGGAGAAATTCATCGCATTACCAGAAACATGGACGCTCCTGGATACGTCGAAATTCTTGATAAGAACTTACATAAGTCACTAAGGAAGCGTAGCATGAAGTCAACGGGGCAATATGGGGTGCTATTCCAACAAGATAATGATCCGAAACATCGATCTAAGACAGCACATGTTAGGACCAGTGCGGATCGCTATAGGCAGATCAGGGATCGGCGCTTGGCATTCCCTCAGCTTGGTAAGGGCCGAGCGAAAGGCCAAGTGCAGATCCCCCAAATCGACGCACCAGAACAAGTCCACTCACTCCGCTGATCTTGAGAAGCTATCTTGATCGTGGGGAAGTGCGAGATAGGGATAGCCGGGTAAACAATGAGGCACTAGTAGGGGTCAGGGGACCGGCCGTGCACTAGATACCTAAGATAGATTAGAGTGGTGCCTAAGGCAACTAAGTGGTAGTACAAAGAAGTCGTAGGCAATACAAAAGAATTTCGCTAAGGAACTTCTGGTGGCAGTGCTCGCTACTTATATACTTTCTAGAAAGTCCGTCACCTGATCCGTTCATCCGCAGCACCGCCCCAACGCTTCGTCGGCACAGCCCCCAACGCTTCTTCGGCACAGCCACTAGCCAATCCAGTGGCTGTGCGGAACCCCGCAATTCCGTCGAGTTCCGTTCCGTCCTTCTAGATCCTTCTTCTCCATATGGTCCTTGTCGAGTGCTAATGATGACGCCATCTTCTGCCAATCCTGTGGCTGTACATCTCCGAGCTAACCCGTCTGCTATTCCTGTCCCCGGTGCTCTCGGAGTTCTCGAAGGTTCCGGGTGTAGCTCCATTCCGATGCCGAGCTGTCTGTATTCATTGGAGATCCACTTCTGTTCTGTTCCTGGATCCATCCAATGACGTGCCGTTCCTGTTCCGATGGGGTTCCTTCGATCGTTGGATCTCGGGTACTGAGTCCGGGGTAGAATGTGGGGTTCCGGTAGAATATTCCTCGGTCGTATCCATCGGGGATGATGATCTCATCGGTCTCGGTGTTCCTGCCGATCAAGAAGGTGGCGATCGCTCCGTCGATCCCTGTGCTCGAGAAGCATCCGCTAATGAGGATTGTTCCTTCTAGTGTGCCCCTCCAGCCGCTTACGATCTGTCCCATTGTCGTGTCCCTTATATGTCTGAGATATTCTGGGGCGTCGAGTGTTAGCGGCCATGTAACCTGTACCGCTGCCCTGTGGCATTCCTCGACATGTGGGGATCGACAGATCCATGCTGTGGCTGTTGCATTAGCGTAGTATGTTTCTTCGTTTCCTGACCAGACCACCACTTCGTTCTCGAATGCTGTAAGGTAGTGGTTGTAGAGTGCTTGATGTTGTGTCCTGTGTGGCGAGTATCCATAGTTGGTTCGAATTGTGATTGGTTCTGTTCGTTCGATTATTCCCATTGTTTCCTCCAGTATGTCTTGTGCACATTCCCAGGCTTGTCTCCATGCCCATTGGCAATTCCTGCAGGAAGGTACTGGTAGGTGGTCTGCCCTTCTTGACCCAAATGGGCAGTAGTGGAATCGTGTATGGTATCGTCGATCGGGTGCCAATCCTGCATCAGCCATGATATGTCCTAGAATGGCAATCAGTCTATTTCCTTCTAACAGCACAAGCATGGTTCAAGAAGAAGAAGCTTCATTTACTCGCTTGGCCATCAAGCAGCCCAGATATGAACATTATAGAACATGTCTGGGACCAGCTAGATAGGCTTATCTGTGCACGAAATCGACTACCACGCAATAAGGAGGAGATGTGGGAGGCAATACAGGAGGAATGGGCTAATTTTCCTAAGAGCTCACTGGACAAGCTCTTTGAGAGCATGCCCACTCGAGTTGCTGCTCTTTTGAAAGCTCGGGGTGGCCATACCAAGTACTAATTGAGAGGTAAGCGAAATCTTCATTCTTTGAATTATTCTGACCTTATCAATTAGGCGGGTGCACAACGACAAAAGTATTGCACAGCACTTTTTCTTTTTCTTCTCCAATATTACCCCCTCACTCAGTTTTCTCTCAAATCTCATAGTATATCACATAATGGCATATCCTAATGTATATAATGCGCTATCTATCATGGAATTTCATTGTGTTGTTGTTGCGGAATCGCATCGAAAAGTGTCTGTAATGTGGCTGTGCAATACATTTGTCAGCCACTGTAAGTCTCCACAATTAATATAAAGGGCGGGGCACGAACCGTCAGATTCTACTTTCCTCTAACATGCAATCGTCCAGTTCTCGTCCCAAATCTGGTTCCACTCGAGGGAGGCCTATATATCTAGACAAGTACCACGACTGGTACGTAGTCGCAACAGTCAATCCTTACCAGTTTGCGACGAGTGGATACGTTCATTTCTTCCTTTCCGAGTCCGTTCCAGAGAAAGACTGGTTGTTCGCCCCAGAGAAAGTCGGATCCTTCGCCATTTTAAAAGTTCCAAGCTACAAGCAACGCGCTGAGGCTGAAGGTGTAGAAATAGGTGACCGTGTACCGCTCCACGAGCAAGTGTAGTTTAGTTTATCTCTCATGTTTCACATTTCTTACTATATTGGATGTTTGTAGCGGCGTTGCCCGTGAGGGGGAAGGATATCAATGATGTTGAAGGAATGAAAGAATATCTCACACGTAATATTACGTGTGTCGAGTCCATCTGGTAGAGGGTTCCATAGAGGAAAATATATGTTCTATTTTGCCCTATAGCACCCTGTATTATATAATCTAGTATAAGTCGACCAAAGGCACTCAACAACGCACTCTTGGACCATATAGAACCCCTTTCCCAGAGGGTCTGGTACATTCATAACCGAGATGCACATATGTAATCTGTGAGTATATCCGTGAGTATATTCGATAGGTAATCTGGGTAGATCTATTGCAGACGACATCATATACTCAATCTGACATAATAAGGATTGTAAGTCCGCTCAAATTACAAATACATACTTTATTCATTTGGTCAAAAGAATATTTATTTATTTTAATGACTATAACTTATATTAATGTGACAGGTAACGGCGGGACTGGTACATCTGATGACTGAAATATTGGGTTCGGACTTGCCACGCTCGAAAAAATAGATAGCCAGCAAAACACTGTAACCCTTCCCGCCGTGCTGGACAAAAGCGTCAGAACCGGGACTGGGCAGCAGAATCACAATAGATGAAGAGGATTATGATGCTGCCGAGCTCACCTCGCTCTCCGATAATACCGTTGAAGTATCCACGGGCGCCGTCTGCACGTTCTCTGACGGGTGAGATGATAGCAATGAGGACAGAGATATCTACAAATCACAAGTAACCAAGCATAATGAGTAATCACAATTATCGTCAGACAAAACTCACCCAGGTCAATCTCAAAAGGAAACTTGTGGCGATCGTTAATCTAAGTGGCCAAGGTAAACGCCATGAAGCACTGTATCTTGCAGGAAGCCGTTACCTTAACCATGGCATCTCTCTGGATATCATACTCAAATCGCTTGAGTTGAATATGCAGAACAGGCGGGAATGACTCGAAAATGATTCCCTTCTTGGCGTCTTGGAGACCATAACCTTCCGCCTGACACTTGTTGTCTCCATCTAAAGTCTCTACGGCGACTAGTCGCGCAATGATTCGTAAAGGTTTTTCATTCCTTTCACGTTGAGCGAGATATCTGGATAAGGTGTTAGCGTGTGCGTAATGTATAGATTATAGATGTACCATTGAAGTCCTCGATACGTGATGATTCGGAGTCGACATTGAGGCACCTGATGTAGCTCTTCATTTTCCCAACGAACAGCTTGCTAATGGCACGGTCCGCCTTGGTTCCCTATTACAGGAGGCATGAAGCTAGACGGCACTAAGAAGCTCAGAGCGATCTCCTACCTTCATTTGGCTAATTTTTCTTGGAGTACACGGTTGAATTCCTGGACATCATGTTGTAAGAACGAGTCCAGAGACTTCCATCCGAAGGACTTCGTCAGCTCAGTTGTCCCTGCACAAGGTTCCGTCTACGAAACTCTGGTAAAGGACAGGAGGTAATAACTCACCGACAGGTTGATCAGATGTTTGGAGATGGTAAAACACCCGTTGAAGGGCTAAAGCTACACTCTCTGTTGGATGGTCGTCTTCCGTCGGTATTTGATAAACAGCCTAAAAGTTGCTCAAGTTCATGAGATGAGTAAGATTCGACGTAAGAGGAGTAGACATACGCATCGGAAATATCGGGTACAGTAGAGGGACTGTAACAGAGAATTCATGTAACATGTTGCGCCCTGGTTCTTTAACCCGACATATCCCGTCTCCTTTTTTTGAGTCGTAGCTGTACAACACCGTCAGAACCGTGTGAAGTCACAGTCTTGCATGGAAAACCAACTTTACAAAGTTATGCCATAACACCCCCGTTGGGTCGTCGAGGACACGCACGAAAACGCTCACATCTGCCGTCTCATCTTCAATCGTAGGACGGCTATGACCTTCTTGCGCGGTAAACAGCTACATACGAGAAACGGTGTATATGGTGGGGTCGTTAGGATTTGAGATTACGAGGGCGAACTGAGCGCATGCGTGCCAACCCCCTGGTGCTCTCTTTGGATCGGCATAGTCCAAATACACAGATACAGTATCGTTCGGTGGCACGTTTGAGTTACCAAAGGGAAACAGAAGTATTCGCCTAGGGAGACGATAAAGCATGAATGATATGTCGTTATCGCGGCGAAGAGGTCCAGCGTACCAACGATGCCCTCCACACCCAAACTCAGGACTTGTAATCTTCTTTTCCAACTTCCGCCAATTCGTCAATCTCCAATGATACACGGCGAAATCCCTAACTTCATGCCCTAGGTCAGGCATGTTCTTCGCTGCGAACGCCGTAACTAAATTTCGAGAAAGGAATGATTAAGTTTATCTGCGCATACAGGCTCGTCTGTGTGACAACATGAAACGACTCACGATCTTGAACTGAGACTGGCTCATCCACCTCTATGATGGGCACCCCATTCAGCTTCTCATCGAGGGTTTCCATGAGGTCGGACTAGAGCACAGAAGACAGGGAGAGTGAAGAAGAAAGAATGCATGTTCAGCACGACAATAACTATGCATGCAGCAAATTAACGATGACGCAGACGACGAGTGACTTACCACGGTTCGTCACAAAGGGTCAGGCTGCCCAAAGAGAGCAGGGCGGGAGAAAGATCTAAGAGAGCAAACAAAAATCATTTTGGGTGTGAGAGTAAGATGAAGAAGGCTGGAGGGGGGAAAGAGTGGCACAATGAACCTTGATGGTGGTGGGTCAAGGGTTAGAGGGACTTTGACTTGAGTTCGTGCGATGAAGAATATTGCTTGTGTCTGCTGTAGATCGATGCAGGGAATATGGTTGTATATCACACAAGATGCAGCAGATAATAATTGTCAATCTACAAATAAATCGCAAAAGGTTCTCTATGAGAGAATGACTATATGTAAACAAAGACTACCTGATCCTACCTTGTGAACACTTCACAGAGGAAACCTTGAGCGGACTTATAAAAGGTGAGCAGAGTAGATATTTTCCTATCTACGTCCCAGATGCTCTATTTCTAATTAAGACAATACTCCTCCATATGATCTTCATTTATCTAGAGAACCTCCACCAGATAGGCCCAACACGCGGTGAATCTGAACTGGTGTTGTGCCCTAGTGGGTTTATCTTTATTCACCTCTCGGTATCCGAAGCCAACTCTAATGCATTATATCGCTCTTGTAGGTTGACAATACTGGGATTCCGCTTGAAGATGTACCGTCTCTTCAAGTAAAGGTTTACTCTATGTACAACGAAAGGGCTGAGATCGTGGACGGATTTGAGGACTTCCCGGTGGCCCATACGCCACATCTTCATCGTTCCATTACGCATGGCAAACTACGTGGTTATTCTTTGGATGACGACTAAGGATAGTTATATGACTATAAGAAGTTTTCTATGATTCGATCTAAGTCCACCCCCCAGAGCATGGGGGAAACTGTAAATATATGTATATATTTGAAGAAGAGATTGACTAAAGGAAATGAATGTGAGTGAAATACGAATACGGTCAACTCGCGGAGCCTGTAACTACAGTGTTTTTCATAAGTCCTGCGACACGTGCCTTTTGCGTGATTTTTGACTCGCGTGCCCCAAATGGCCGAAAATGAACAAAATGGCCATTTTCTCGGTCAATACAGCATATAGAGACATGATATGTCCATGTAAAAATACTACTTGAAAAGCCGATTCTGCACATGTAAAAAAGTCTAAGAAATGTCGAGTGTGTGCAATAGAATAGTGATGACAACATCGACAAAGCTATGACCCACCTCCTCCTTCACGGAATGCAAAAATTACAGCTCATCCAATATCGCACGTAAAAATCTGGTTTAAGCACGATAAATCGGGCCTACCCAGTGTCCATCCATGTCCAACTTTTTGTGGCCTCTCATTGTGTTGTTCATGATTGAGCTCCACGGTCTTCCTTCATGCCTGCTGACAGAAATCTTCCCTGCAGCATTGCACTTCTCATAACTCGCATATTCCAATACCAAAAAATACAATTCTTCTCGGTAAATTCACGTGCTAATGATAGCTTTCGGACAAGGTATAAATTGAGATGAGCCAACTGGGTGTATTGTTGAAATATGTTTGTTTGCGGGTATTATGATGTTGGTTACTTGGGTAAAATACGTAAGTAACATAATCCTGAATAACTATCTGGTAACAGATGGTTAATCCAAATCTCACGTTATTGATTTATGGAATCAGTAACCCTCCTAAGTCGTTGTGTCAGACTAACTTAGGCTGGCTACGACTAAACCTATAACTTACTTAACACTATTATCGATGGCGTATTCCGCCAAGGTAGCTAATCTCAGGGGTTCCGCGCTTAGCGTTCGATAAGAGAGGTGTGTAGGTATTTAGAAAACTTATTCACACGATAGTTACTATGTTCGACAATAGGGTGCAATAGCCTTAAGCTATGTACCGTATGGCTACTTAGGTATCGATACACCTCGATAACTTAGTAGGCGTCTGACAGTAGTTCTTATAATGTGCACACGTTTTCAACAGAAGAGTTAAGTTGAACTTCCCTTGGAGCGGTTTATGGCTCTTCAGAGACTTGGATTAAACTGTCTAGGAGAGGCCTACCTTACCCTCCTTATATGCTATTTACATGCGTGATGTTACTTATGTTATTTCCTGTTACGCTATGTACGTGGTTTAATCCTGTCCAATCATTTACTGACTCATCTTGACTCTTACTGACTCATCCTTATCCTTATGACTCCTCCTGACTCTTACTGACTCATGCGCTAGGTAATTTAGGTCAACGGCCGGTACGTGTGGTCAGTAAGTGCTAATGTAGTTGTATGGCGTCGTTGTCTGATCGGCGGTGGGATCGGCTGATCGAGTTGTTCTATTCTAGGTAATGTTGGACTCACGTGTTCCGTCTGTACTTCCGCGTTGCGATTTCGTGGCAAGTTAAAGTAATTATATGTATCCGTCTTTCGTTCGTATCCTGGGTATATGTTTAACTCCCTTCCCGTCATGTCCTTAAATCCTCTTACGCGAAACTGTCCTCCGTTATGTAATCTGGTTTGTTCTATGATGGTTCGTCCTCCTGGTAATTGTATAGTTATTTCTCGATGTATTAATCGTGCCCATTGTAATGCATATCCTTCGTTAAATCCGTCTCTTAGATTATTATACGGTATGTCTATTTCAAGCCATGTCAGACCGCAATGCCTGTGCCTTTGTTCCCGCCCTGGATTTCTTATTCCTATACTAATTGCATAACGCCGTGCGTCCCAGCTTATCATCTGTACTTCTCGTTCATACCCTTTGTAGTCTTGTCCATCTAGTTGCATTTCTACGAACCTTCGTCTTACCATCAGGTTGTACTGTCCTTCCGCAGTCTTGCTTAGTATAAGCTTCTGTTGTATTGTTCGGAGTAGGTTTTCTGCTATTTGATTTCCCAGCCTACAATCTGTGCAGTAACGTAACACTCCTTCTCTAGCCGTAGGTGGTACTATGGGTGTGAGCAATACGCGTTGCAGTGCGTCGAAGCGTTCTTGTATATAGTCAATGATTCCGCTCATTATTACTAGGTTGTATGCGCTTGGTAATACTGGTATTGCTTAGTAATAGAAATTGTAGGTCACTTCCTAACACTCCCCCTACTAGGAATGCATATCGAAATTCTTAATTGAGTTTGCATGACTTAATTTCAATGTATATTACTTAAGCATCATATTGCATAAGCTTCTTGTTGCCTAATTTCCTTCCTTATCCTTCTTCTCAGTTACTGGTTTTAAGAGGAGCAATAATATTGTTATTATTATTAATTATTAATTTCCCTAATGCTCCGTATTCTTTTACCGTTCCAGTCCCTTGCTGAATCCTCCATTCCTGGCCATCCTACGTCTTCTAACTGCCAGTTTGGCAGTGGTGCGTCGTCTTCTATCGGTCCCCATCCGTTATCTTGATTCCACCACTCGTCGTGTGCATGCCATTCTCCTTCGGGTTGAATTTCTTCTTCTTCTTCTCCTCCTTGCAGGTCGTTAGTTGTCGGTTCGCGGTCTATCTCGGTCGTTTCTCTTCCTAAGTTTGTTTCGATTTCTTCGAGTCGGTGTATCGTTTCATCCGTCAATTGTAGCTGTTGCTGCTGTTGCTCTGTCTCGTTCGTGTGGTGAAAGCGAATGTCCTGTAAAGGTATTTCGCGCTCCTATTGATTATTTTAAGCTAGTACCTTAATATAGATTCCTTAAATTACTCACTTCTTGTATTATTCCTTGTTGATTCCTGTATACTGTAATGCCCCAGAAGATTATGACAAGGGCGAAGAGGGTAAAAGCGACGGCGATAGCTGGCGACATTTGGCAGAGCGGTGATGAGAATGATAGTGGGTGTTTTACGATGGTTCTTCTTTCTCATGACTTCTTCTTCCTTTTTATAATTGTTTATTCTATCTCCGCGGGTTTCTCATGGTGTCATATTGCCATCGTTATCCGACATAATCCGGATCATTCATCATTTTCTTAACTTCGCTATCAGAATATTCGTTTTCTAGTTCGTCCTTAATGTAAGTGCCCTTGTGTTGTCTGGTGTCTGGGTACGGTGCATATATCGGGCTCCGGTGTTTTTCATCTCCTTCGGGGTATGCAGAGTCTCTCACCTTGACCCTGTCCTTTGTGGACATATATCTTCGTTTAAATCCTTCATGCCCTTTGCGCAGTTTCCCTTCATATTCTTCCTTCCATCGTTCTATTGGTAGATTCGGTTTCTCTGCCCTTGGGTGTTGTTCGTGGAATTCCCGCACCGCGTCCATACTGTTGAGCATATTCTTCAATGGTTCCCAAGTATTGTGTTCGGGCCCGTATCCTTTCCATTTGACTAGGTAGTAATGTCCCTTTTGCGTCTTTCTTGAGTTTAACACTGCTTCTATTTCATACTCTTCATCTCCTTGCTCCGTTATAATGGGTCCTGGTGGCGGTTCCGTTATTCCTTCTCTTCGTTTGTATTTAATCAGGTTCCCTGCATATAATACCGGATGTATTTTCATTTGCGCAGGTAGCTCCAGTTCATAATTTAGTTCGCCGTGTCTTTTTATAACTCTAAACGGCCCTACGTTCTTTGGCCCTATCTTTCGACTTGGTGATATTAAGTTATAGTTCCGAGCATCTATCATTACTTCATCCCCTACTTGGAATTCTAGTTTGTCCTTTCGGTGTTTATCGGCATACTTCTTCATTAATTCCCTTGACCGTTCCATCGATTCGCTGGCCTGCTCCTGCATCTTCCATATTTGTTGGATGTACGTTCGTGCATCTGGTGCTGACGGTTGGCCCATTGGTGTGAAGTCTAGTCGTTTGCCATATAGGGCTTCAAACGGTGACATTCCAATTGTTTTATTAGTTCGATTATTAAATGCAAATTCTGCCATATCTAAATAGTCGATCCAGTCATCTTGCCGAGCACATACGTAGTGCCTTAGATATTGTTCTAATTCTTGGTTTACTCGCTCCGTCTGTCCATCCGTTTGTGGGTGATGTGCTGTGCTTAAGGCATTTTCTATTCCCATTGCCTTGTATACTTCTTCTGTAAAGTTACTTGCAAATTGCGGTCCTCGGTCGCTGGTTATCTTGTACGGTACTCCGTGTTTGGTGAATACATATTTTCGTACCAGTCTGGCTGTTTGTATGCTATCGGTCTGTTCTGTGCATGGGATAAATATTCCCATTTTTGTGAATCTGTCCACTACTACTAGTATTGCCGTGTACCCTCCGCTTTCTGGTAGTCCTGTAACAAAATCCATTGTTATATGTCCAAATGGGTATTTTGGTACTTCTAAGGGTTTTAGTGGTGGTTGCGTCTTCCCCCGTCTCGGTTTATTTCGTTGGCATTGATCACAGCTATTTATGTATGTGGTGATATCTTGTTCCATTTGTGGCCAGAAATAAACTTTCCTTATGGCTGGTATAACTTTATCCTTCCCTGGGTGCCCTGCCATTGGTGAGTCGTGGTAGTTGTATAGTATTTCCTTAATGACCTTGGCCCCTGGCACGATCTTATCTTCGGGTGGTACTACCTCTCTTCCATTTCTAGTTAGTACTTCTCCTATTAGTTCGTATTCTCCTTGAATATCCCGTGGGTCCATCCATTCTTCTGGTCCCCACCACTTCATCATCAGATTCCACGCGTTTGGGTCCATCTGTCTAGCTTGTCTATCAAGGATCTGCGGTTGTTTGAACTTGTCTCTGGTTAGTACGATTACATCCTTGTTATCTTCTTTTCCCTTGTCGTAGTCGGGTCGTCTGGATAACGCGTCTGCTCTTGTATTGTGTCTACCTGGTCGGTACTCTATTTGTATGCGGTAAGGTGTTAGCTCCGTTGACCACCTAGCTTGTCTTCGGTTTAGTTTCTGTGCTGTGGTAAACGTTCTCAGGTTTGCTGCATCACAAACTATCCTGATATTTTGTTTGGTACCTTCCAAGTGGTGCCTCCATGTTTTTAATGCTTCTACGATCGCATACAATTCCTTATCTGCTATGGGGTAGTTTCATTGAGTTGGAGTTAGTGTTTTAGATAGGTACGCTATCGGGTGTGACTTCCCTTCGCATTCTTGTGAAAGTACTGCTCCTATTGCAAAATTTGAAGCGTCCGTTTCTACTATAAATTGTTTATTATAGTCTGGGCGTATCAGTATAGGTGCGGTGGTTACTGCCCTTTTTAATGCTTCAAAGGATCGTTGTTGTTCTGGTCCCCATACGAATATTTGCTTCTTAGATTCCAACCTTTTCATTGGCCTAGCGATTTCT
Organism: Inonotus hispidus; assembly: GCA_024712875.1. NCBI lineage: Eukaryota > Fungi > Basidiomycota > Agaricomycetes > Hymenochaetales > Hymenochaetaceae > Inonotus > Inonotus hispidus. The sequence continues at coordinate 867,721 of JANBPQ010000016.1, read as the reverse complement.
GCGTATCCTTTGATAAACTTCCTATAGAAGTTACAAAACCCAGTAAACTTCTTAATGTCTCGTTTATTTTGTGGTGCCGGCCATTCCATGATGGCTTTTACCTTATATGGGTCCATTTTTAATCCGTTCTTGTTTACTACAAAGCCTAGATAGTCTAGCTCCTGCTTGTTAAAGAAGCATTTTTCTGCCTTTAAGTAGAAATCTGCCGTTCTCATCCGTTGCAATACCTGTCGAGTTTTACCTTCCAGTTCCTCCTTAGTCTGCGTGTATATTATAATATCGTCTAAGTATACTAATACTCCTTGGTTTAGCATATCTCCGAGTAATTCATTCATTGCCCTTTGGAATACGGCTGGCGAATTCATCATTCCAAACTGCATTACTAATGGTTCGAACACTCCCTTGTGGGTTCTAAATGCTGCCTTGTGCTCGTCACCCTTCCTGATTCTTATATTATTGTATCCCGCTCGAAGGTCAAGCGTGGTGAACCATTTAGCCTTTCCCAGGCTGTCTGGTAAGGTATACATAATAGGTATTGGGTATTGATCTACTTCGCATGCTGCATTTACCGGTCTGTAGTCGATAACCATTCTTGCTCCTCCATCCTTCTTTCCTACAAAGAAAACTGGCATCGCATATTTAGATGTTGATCTCCGTATCCATCCTTTTTCCAAGTTTTCCGTAATGAACTCTTCTACCGCCTTCTGCTCTAACGGTGTTAGTGGATATATTGCTCGTTTTGTTACTGGTTCTTGTCCTTCCTTAAACTCTATTGCCATATCCCATTTACTTGGGTTCGGTAGTCGTTTAGCCCTTTCTTCGTCGAATCGGTCACCAAACTTCCATAGCGTGGGTGGTACGTATTCCTTCCAGTTCTTAGTCCTTCCGGTAGCATTCCTTGCTTCTGCTTTTGCTTTTTGTTGTGAGTACAGTTGTGCTATCGTGCTCCATTTATTGAGTCTTTTTACTGCCTTTTCTTCCTTAAGGCCTCGAGTTGTTTTCTTGCGTCCTTTCACTGTCGTTCTCGCTTTTCTTTCCTTGGTTACTATATTAATATTAATTTCGCGACTAGCCCTATCCAAGGTTTTGGGCGGCTTCTGGTATGGTGGTTTTACAGGGGGTTTCGGTCTCTTTCTTGACGATTCTCCTGGTCGGTGCCCTTCGGATTTTGGTGCTTCTTGTGCCGCTGCCACATGTTGGCTGAGTTTCTCCATTCCTTCCACAATCCTTTCCCATGTGGGTAGTATTTCTGTTCCTAAAGGTGATGGAGGCGGCATATCCGGTGGTTCCGTTATTTCTTGTAGCTCTTGTTCCGTTTCTTGTTCATCATCTGTTGTTAGTCTGGGTCTCTGCTTGTTCTGTAGTTCCTCATCGTCTGAATTTATCGGATCTGCTTCTTTTGACCTTCTGTATTGCATGAGCGGTGCTACTGGTACTTGCTGTGCTTGTCCTTTCGTCCGTGGTGTAGGCGGAGTTATCCCTACTGGGGGCGTTACCCGTGCCAAGGGTTGTACAGTCCCTTGAGGAGGCGCCGCCGGCTTTCCCGATGCACTAGCTTTTCCCGGGGGTTCGGTCCATATTATTTTGAACTCTGTTCCTTCATCGTCGGAGTCCGAGTCTTCCGTTGGATCCCGTTTTCTCCATTTCGGGGTCGCTTTCCATTTTGTTCTCCATTTTGGTTTCCGTTTAACCAACGCCTTTCGACTTATTGTTATAGCGCTTCGATGTCCTATTAATTGTGTTTCCCCTTTACCTGTCCTTACCATTCCTGTCTCCCAGTCAATTACCGGGGTGTATTGTTTTAACCAGTCATTTCCTAACATGAACTTGTCTCCGGTAGTTTCCAGTACTGCGAGTTCCATGTTGCCTTGTGTGGCCCCTGTGTCTATCCATGCTCTGACACTTTCCTTCCATCCTCCGTTTGTTAATGTTCCGTCGGCGTTCCGTATTTGAATGTTTCCCCTTTTTTGGATGGTTTCTAGGTTGTACCTTTTTACGGTGTTCGGACTGATGGTTGATAGTACTGATCCCGAGTCGATCATTGCTATTAATGGTATTTCCTTATTATTTTGCTTAAGGTAGACTCGTATCTTCGGGTGTTGTGGGTTAGGTTTGACTGTTGATGTCCATCGGCGTTTTAGATCGTTAAATTTTCTTCGTGCGCGTAACCTAATGTTTTCCTTCTTTGTCGATCTTTTCCTTGCGCTCTGATCCGCCGGGTTGATCAGGCGCTTGCCCGAAAATTTTCTTCTTCTTCGTCTTCGCTGCCGTCGCTGTATTCTCGTTGTTCCTGTTCCTCGTTCCATTCGTCTTCCTCCAGCAGTCTTCTCTTGTGTTCGTATTGTCCTGGTTTCTTGGAATACCCTTCCCTTCCTTTGCTTCCTTGTGGGCTGACTCTACAATCTTTTGCGTAGTGACCAAGCTTCCCGCACTTGAAGCATCCTTTGTTCTTCCCAGGTGCCCCTTGTCTTCTGGGCTTACTGCTTCGGTATTGTCCTTTTACTTTCCTCTTCTGGTTTCTTCTGAACGTTCGTTTGTCTATATCCATGGGAACTACGTCTGGCTCTCGGGCCTTTTGTTGCTTTTCCCAGAAGGGTGCGAATGGTTTGTGTCTGGCGGTTTCTGTTGCTCTTCCCATTTCGATATTCTTGGCATTTTCCATCCAAGTTTTCAAATTCCATTGGGAGCTTCCGGGCGTTCCTGCCAGTTGATGATACAGTGACCTAGGTAATCCTTTCTTATAGATTACCAGCATCGTTCGTTCTGGCCATTCCTTTTCTTCTAGTTCGCTTCTTAGCGTAACTATTTCTCTGTTGTACGTTAGTATCGAATCTCCGTAGTTAAGGTTCAGTAGCCTCCTTTCGGCCTCTTCTTTTACGCTGTAGAATTGTTTATGATTTACTCTTAAATATATTACTAGGTCAGCGTATGTTTCCCAGGCCTTGTCTTTTCCAATTAGATTGGTGGGTTCGCCTCCTAATGCAGACGATACCCATCGTGCCGCGTTTCCTTGCAAGGTCTGGCATATTAGGAATGCTTTCATATTATCTGTTAGCACTGGTTTACTTGCTGCCGTTAGTTGGTCATCTGTCCATGCAAAATACGCCTTCATTTTATTCAAGTATACATCAATATCTTCTCCAGTCCTCCCATAGAACTTAGGAGGCTTCTGCTCCATTTTCAACTGTAGGGTCGACATGTTGTAACTTCCTTTCGTTCTAAGAGTTTCTTATGGTGCCTTCTTGCTAACTCGAGTGCGTACCCTATGTTTGCTATTTCGCACTTACACGCGTAGTACCTTTCTCCTTCAACCGTAGTGTAGCTAGGGAGTTCCGGAAGTATACCTACTGGCGCTCCGTGTTTCCTGCTCAGATCTTCGAGGTCTATCCAGTCGTCGTAGCTGGTCTCGCAACCTTGTTGGGGTGCCCTTCTTGGGTGGTGAAATGGAGATGCCGGATACGTTGTTAACCTTATATATGCTTGTTCCTCCGTTTCCTGATCGTCTCCTACGTATAGCCCGTTGATTGCGTCCTGCTTGTCTTCTGGTAGTTCTTGTCGTTCCGGTGGAAGTACTTTTTCGACTGCACCTATGAGTTTTGGTAGATATTCAGTGTATGTTAATTCTTCTTCTTTTGTGAGGGGTTCGTATTCGTTATGATACTGTAGGTATGCTTCCTGTATATTCGGCGTAATTTGTGCACTCTGTATTTCCAGTATATTTAATTCCCAACTTGCTTGTTCTTGTGAACTGGTGCTATTACTGCTACTGTTATTGTTACTACTTGTTCTCGTACTAGATTCTCCGAATATTATTAATACACCGTCTATTACTAGTGGTGCTCGTTCCTGCCTTGGTTCCTGATCCGATTGTTGTATAGCTCCGCCAATGTTATTGCTGCTTGATAGTCCTCCTGCGTCAGCGTTAGTCCGGGCGGGACTATTACTTCCGTTTGAATTAGCTTGTGATAGGTTTCTTGTATGTGACCACTCACTTGGCGATTCGCTTGGTATCTCTTCCAGCTCCTGTGGCACTTCCGGTATAACTGGTAGCTCAGGTACGTATTCCGTGGGCGATCTTGGGTGTCGATACGATTCGTCTCCGTTGTAGTCCTCGAATACTCTGAACGGTGGGTCTATTTCCCAAGTGGCTGGTGCGCTATTCCACGTGGTGCCCCAGTCCTCGTGAACTTCTGGTGTCTCCAGTCTGTTGCCTGTAGTTGTTGTGCTAGTTCCAAATGAATCGTCTGGTGTGGGTTGCTGGTGTCCTTGCGTGTGGTCTTGTTCTTGCTGGTGGTTGTATACGTCGTATCCCCAGGCTTCGTCTTGTCGAATTTGTCGTTCGTGGATCCTTGTAACCTGTTCCTGAAGCGTATTTAGGAGTGTGTTGGATGCGGCTACGTCAAGCCTTGCGTCCACCAGCTGTTGTCTGGTTCTGGTAAGATCGTTTCTGACTTCCCTTAGTTCTGTAAGGATTTGCCCTTGGAATTCCCTTTGCCTGCGACGTTGTTCCTGGTTGTGGGTTGCGCGCGTCCTCGCAATCCTGAGTGCCTCTTCTTGTTGACTCCTGACGGTGTCAAGGATTCTGCTGTGCGCTGTCGTTTGTACCGTACGTGCCGTATCTGTGGTCTCGATGGCGTATACGAGGTTGGTGAGTTCTTGACCAAGGGTTTGAATTTGTTGTCTAATGGATTGGGTGCAGAGGTAAGTGTACCAGGCTTGGGCGTAATCGGGTTGAACAAACAGTTGACGTAGTATGCCTGCTGTTGTTTGGATCGTATGAAGGATAATCTTCCTGCCGAAAAGTAAGATGGCCACCAAAATTGCGACCAGCCAAGCGTAAACTGCTGAGCTATCCACTAGGGGCATTCAGTTGGTTTAGTAGCTATTGGCTAGGTAGCGTTACTTACTTTAGATTTGAAGCGTCGCTGTTCAGGTAGGAGAGTAGTGTCGAGTAGTGCTTCGAGGCTAGCACGCAGTATGCTGGCGTGATTTTCGAGAGTATAAGTGACTCCTCCGTAGTCTCGTATGATCTTATTATACTCTTCCTCGTCCGCGGGTGTGCCTATTCCGCAATATATTACGGCTTGTCCGCTGTTCAAACTTCGTTTGATTACTCCTTGCCAATTCAGGTCTAGCGTGATCTGTTTCCAACAATCTGCCTGGAAGCTTAACCTTCCTAGTTCTTCCTCGGAGTACTCGGAACCTTCGTTCCTTATTTCGTTATCCAGTGTAATTAAGTTCGTCGGCCTCTTTACTTAATTTGCTGCTTGGTGAGCCTACTGACTGAGCTGGGTTTCTACAATCAGTATAGTTATAGATGACTAATCCTTGAACACAATTTACCTTTTTGACAATAGTCTGCGCCCTGGTCTTGAGCTTGCCAAAAGGGAGTTTAATCCAGATGTTTGTTTGCGGGTATTATGATGTTGGTTACTTGGGTAAAATACGTAAGTAACGTAATCCTGAATAACTATCTGGTAACAGATGGTTAATCCAAATCTCACGTTATTGATTTATGGAATCAGTAACCCTCCTAAGTCGTTGTGTCAGACTAACTTAGGCTGGCTACGACTAAACCTATAACTTACTTAACACTATTATCGATGGCGTATTCCGCCAAGGTAGCTAATCTCAGGGGTTCCGCGCTTAGCGTTCGATAAGAGAGGTGTGTAGGTATTTAGAAAACTTATTCACACGATAGTTACTATGTTCGACAATAGGGTGCAATAGCCTTAAGCTATGTACCGTATGGCTACTTAGGTATCGATACACCTCGATAACTTAGTAGGCGTCTGACAGTAGTTCTTATAATGTGCACACGTTTTCAACAGAAGAGTTAAGTTGAACTTCCCTTGGAGCGGTTTATGGCTCTTCAGAGACTTGGATTAAACTGTCTAGGAGAGGCCTACCTTACCCTCCTTATATGCTATTTACATGCGTGATGTTACTTATGTTATTTCCTGTTACGCTATGTACGTGGTTTAATCCTGTCCAATCATTTACTGACTCATCTTGACTCTTACTGACTCATCCTTATCCTTATGACTCCTCCTGACTCTTACTGACTCATGCGCTAGGTAATTTAGGTCAACGGCCGGTACGTGTGGTCAGTAAGTGCTAATGTAGTTGTATGGCGTCATTGTCTGATCGGCGGTGGGATCGGCTGATCGAGTTGTTCTATTCTAGGTAATGTTGGACTCACGTGTTCCGTCTGTACTTCCGCGTTGCGATTTCGTGGCAAGTTAAAGTAATTATATGTATCCGTCTTTCGTTCGTATCCTGGGTATATGTTTAACTCCCTTCCCGTCATGTCCTTAAATCCTCTTACGCGAAACTGTCCTCCGTTATGTAATCTGGTTTGTTCTATGATGGTTCGTCCTCCTGGTAATTGTATAGTTATTTCTCGATGTATTAATCGTGCCCATTGTAATGCATATCCTTCGTTAAATCCGTCTCTTAGATTATTATACGGTATGTCTATTTCAAGCCATGTCAGACCGCAATGCCTGTGCCTTTGTTCCCGCCCTGGATTTCTTATTCCTATACTAATTGCATAACGCCGTGCGTCCCAGCTTATCATCTGTACTTCTCGTTCATACCCTTTGTAGTCTTGTCCATCTAGTTGCATTTCTACGAACCTTCGTCTTACCATCAGGTTGTACTGTCCTTCCGCAGTCTTGCTTAGTATAAGCTTCTGTTGTATTGTTCGGAGTAGGTTTTCTGCTATTTGATTTCCCAGCCTACAATCTGTGCAGTAACGTAACACTCCTTCTCTAGCCGTAGGTGGTACTATGGGTGTGAGCAATACGCGTTGCAGTGCGTCGAAGCGTTCTTGTATATAGTCAATGATTCCGCTCATTATTACTAGGTTGTATGCGCTTGGTAATACTGGTATTGCTTAGTAATAGAAATTGTAGGTCACTTCCTAACAAAATACATGTGTCTACTCTATGTTACAGTGACGTATGTATTTACCGCAGGCGACCATTCCGGAAGTCGCAACTCTTTCTCTGACCATCACTCACTCCCGAAGCTAAGCCCGTCCACACCATCAACATCTCCTTCGCCTTTCGAGCCGGAATGGTCCCAGAATGCGTCAAAGAACCAGCAGCAGCAGATGAGCCAAACACAGTTCACGGTGCCTCCTATCGCTCGATGGAGCCAGAGTGTGCAGCATGCGCATACCTACACAGCTTCTCTGGTGGCCCAAATTAGCTCGTTCAATGCACCAGATGGAAATCCCGGTGCTCCCCTGACTCTTACAGTGTGAAGACGCAGCTCTTCAATCTCCTCTCCCGGTGTCCTCACACGCTCGCACACTCTCAATTTTGCCCAGTCTGCTTCGCAATTGTCTCAGACATAAAATATGCCTCCGCCTCCTAACCTACATGCGCGCAGTATTACACTCATGGGAACGGAGCGACGACTGAAACGTGGTGATGAGGATTACTTCAAGAGGCCTGAGAGTCTGCTTATTTGGTTCAGCTGCAAATGCTGCTTGCAGACGAGGCGGAGGCTGCAGCGGCACAGGAGTGAGATCCTGTGGTGCGATGGCAGCGCCAAGCCGGATTGTCCAAAACAATTTCGCAGCAATGGCAGTCGTTATCTGCTGAGGAGCGGAATTACTGAGACGATCTGGCGAAGCAGCGAAAGAAGGAGCACGAGAAGATGTATCCTTGGTACATCATCGGCCTACGTGTTCCGAAAAGAAGAAGAAGAAATGCAGGTGAGGAGTCAGAGGATGACGGGAGGGCGAGGAGAGAGAAAGATGGGAAGAAAGAGAGGAGGGAACATACAAAGTTGTCCAGTCGTGTTCGAAACAGCTCTGCGTGCTCAGTGGCTAGCACAGCGAGCACAACTAGCATGTCCTCTTCGGCATCAACCATCGACTCAGATGACTTCAGCGAGCTTGATTCTCTATCCGCCAGTAGATCGCTCTACGGCGCATATGGATATGTGAATGGTGCGTGCTGCAGCGTACTGGAGGTCGAGTAATGGATCTTGCAGATTTCGACATGAGCGATGAGAATGCGCAAAACCAAAGTCAGGTACATTCCCTCGCCCTCTTAGCCTTTCGATGCCATCGCTTCCCGGTCAGCACCATCCTATCCACACCATGGAGGACATGGGCACAGTCGCGGTCCCTTGCTGTCGACGGAAATCTCTACACAGACCGCTCAGAACGTCATTTCTGGCCCACTCAGCTTTGTTCTCCCTCAGGACCATCATTCAACTAGTGCACCTGCCCTACCAACCATCAAGCTCCCACAATTGCTCAAGGCGAACTCCAACTCGAACAATTGTCGACTACTGGGTTGCCTGCGAGCGCGACAAGTTCGAGTGAGCAATAGGCACAGGTGAATGAACAGGTGCTGGCGTAGCAAAGAGAAATGGAGTACAACACATTAAGCAGCTTCCAGTTCATGGGCCCACACGTGCAACCACAGCAGCAGCAGTCGCTGAATGTTGGTGTGCTAGGGAGGGCAAGTCCCCAACTTCTCATCTGCAGGCGAAGAGATTCAGGTGTGTACTGTATTTGTTCAGTCTTCAATTATGTACATTGTTAACTTTGCCGTTTCCATTGCACAATTCTATGTTCCATGTGTACGAAGAGCCTCCAACTGCAAGACCCCAACCACGCGCGCTATCGCAGCTCACCATTCTGAACGAACCTCCGACCAACACTGGTCCATTATCTGCACCAGCTCCAACCGATTCGTCCGCGCCATCAACCTCTCGTTTCTAACCAACTCTCTTTCGCTCCTGCTGATCAATCGTCGTCATCTCATGTCCTCCGAGTCCCACTTGCGACCCCTCAAGCATCTCCCGAGTCGTCTGAACTACCTGCTGGTGTGAATGGTGCGATTTTGACCTTCTGGCATGAGCGATGTCTATTTTCTGCGATGGCGTCTGTATGATAGAATGATATATGTATTTCAACGATGCACACAATAATATTGCCTCAAATTATACCTTGCCTGAAAGCTGTCGTTAGTATGTTAATTTACCAAAAGAAATTAGGTTATTTGGTGTCGAAATGCGTGAGTTATGAGAAGTGCAATGCTGCGGGAAGATTTCTGTCGCGCGTCAAAAATCACGCAAAAGGCACGTGCCGCAGGACTTTTGAAAAACACTGTACCATTCTTACCTTTCTTCCTCCCTTCATGTCGTTCTGTGATGGTTCCAGGTAAGGCGCTCTCAGATGATGCGAGATGCATCATCTTCAAATTGCACCAATCGCGAATCCTCACCGTGCATGATTTGGCAAATGTGACGGGCGTTCATCGAGCGACCATTCACCGAATAGTGGCTCGGTACGAACACACGGGGAGTTCCCAACAGATCAGCTCAAGGACTGGGAGACCGAGGTTACTTGAATATGCCGACACACAGGTGGGTCTGCTTGTTTGATTTATGCTAGCTTGTTATGCTTACCTATAATCAACCGTAGTATCTCCTGAGTGCGATAGAGCACCACAAGGACCGTTTCTTGGATGAGTTGAGAGAAGAGCTGGAAAGGGTATCCGGCAAGCGTGTTTCGGACGTTACAGTGTGGAGATCCCTGAAACGGGCTGGGTTCACCTTGAAGACGGTGCGAAGTTGTTCATCACCTAGTATCAGTGATCTTATTCCACTCAAGATCTCAAGAAGAGCACTTGAACGCAGCGAGTCCGCCCGGATACAATATAGATTGAGGATCGGCTTCCAATATGAGGCGGAACAGCTTGTCTTCGTTGATGAGAGTGCGTGCGATCGACGTACGTACTTGCAAAAGAAGGCGTGGGCCTTGCAAGGTCGCCAAGCAAGCCGTAAGCAATTTTTTGCTCGGGGAAAGAGGTGCGATAGTTACCTGTTGATGCGAGTCTGGCTGATTGTTGTTAGGTATTCTGTCCTGCCCGCGATCAGCCTGAATGGTGTACTCGACTGTACGATACTAGAAGGATCCTTCAATGCCGCCTCCTTCGCCAACTTCATCAGGAATCTCTTGGACCACATGCAACCTTGGCCGGCCCCAAATTCTGTCGTCGTGATGGACAACTGCACAATTCACAAATCTCAAGAGGTCCGCGAGTTCATTGAATCCAAGTCCGTCCATTCTGAACCCGTCGCGCTGTGGTGCAGCAGTACTTACTAATCTAACCTATTCACACAGAGGTATGAAGCTTGAGTTTCTTCCAGCATATTCCCCGGACTTCAACCCGATTGAACTGGCGTTCCCTTCTGAAAGCCCGTCTTCGTCGTATCGGTGTCAACGACGAGGGTGGGGAGGCCTCGGTCATCGCGCAGCTTTATGGCGAAATGATGTCTATCAGCACCGCAGACTGTCGTGCCTTCTATCATCATTCTGGTTATCTCTGCTAGTACTGCATTTGCTTGTCTAACGAGTTTGTCGGCGTCGGACGGCGCTTTTAAACCTTGTTTGTAATGATAATCACTACATTGTGTGCTAATGTGCATAGGAATTGAAACTACTTGTCCTTGATGTGAGAAACATCCTCCTCAGCATATCGGACAATCCGGTTAAGTAGACCGATGCTCGCCTGCACTTGTGCATCCTTCACTATCTTCTCAAGCCCGTCATATCCTAATGAATCAACATCATCCAAGCGTTTAATATCATTGCGCTCAAAAAGAGGCAGCAAGGACCTGTAATTGAAGTCATCACGTCCCCTCTCCATGTCATCGTGCAATGACTCAAGCCAATTCCGAACAGGAGGGTAATTATACAGTCTGCGCTCAGCTGGCACCTGGGTATACTTTTGCTGGAGCTGGATGAGTGCGGGCTGATCCGTGGCATTTATCGGTCTTGCCATTGCCGTTGTTTCCACCGTTGAAGATGCTCTCGCGGGAAGTGTTGCGGCAGAATCTGTCATCATTCCAGGACCGACCCCGCATCAGCACCACCAACTGTCTTCCATGCCTTGTCCAACACCTTTAATTGCTCCGGCACTTCGTCTACCCTTACTCCGGGAGTATTCTTGTACTGGACAAGGGATGGTTTTAATCGTGTGAAATTGCTAGGACAATAGACTCACAATCAATTTCGCGTGTTCAAGAAGATGTTTATGAGAATATCTAATATGGTCCCTCGACCCACGTATTCTGCCACAAAGTCCGCCATCATGCTCGTCGCATTTAAATGCCGCCACAATCCTTGCCGAGATCCTTTCAAGTGCAGCATCATAAGCATCCTTAGCGTCAGCGACTCCTGCAGAACCGTTGTCCTTTCTGGCTGCGCTGCGCTGCCTACTACTGCCTGTACTGTCGCAATGCGGTTTCTTCACTGCATATCAGGAAGTAGCCATGAAAAAAGGAATGTAAACGGACCTGACTGTCGATATTTTGGACGATAATTCCTGGATTTTCATTGCCTCGTTTCTTCTTCCTTTCGGTTTCCTGGTGCACGCGAATCCGATTGAAGAGAGCATCTAGCTGGTCTTGGGTGTCCAGGTATTCTGGTATCAATTTCGTTCCAGCCTTCGTTGACCAGCAGGCGGTGTAACCAAGTTTCTCGAATGTAGAACGACCCCGAGTGACCGAGACGGCTTCATTGATCAAGTCGCGCAGCGTCATTTCTGAGTTGATCTTCATGTCGCGCAGGCCCATGCCATCATGGATTTTGACTGAAATCTCCAGCTTGGGCTGTTTCTCTGCAACGGGCGTTGACGTGACCCATCCGTAGGCCTCTGCCCGTCCAAAGGAGGGGGTATTCCAGTCTAAATCTTGACAGTCTGCGATGTATCTTAGCCACAGCACCAATCGATGGTATAGGGTGCTCACCGTCATCCAAAAGGAAAGGATTATCACCAGCTTTTTCAGGAATTTCCTGGAGATCGGACTCGCTATCGTCAAATCCCTGCGTTTCATAGATCGTGTTGTCAAGGCCTGAGGCCTGAACAATGTCCACAATGGATATATCTCCTGGCGCTTGCGGCGAATCCTCCAGATCACCTGTATCATTGTTATTACTAGGCTTGTTGCGAGGCTATGAACGTCAGAGTCAGTCGGAGTACCCGATAGACGTTATTTAAATTGCACAACTTACACTTTGGCGCAATGGCTTTGGAGTTGTCACCTTTCGTGGCTTTGACCGCTTCGGTGCTGGAGTCTCAGGATCTTGATTTTTCCTGGGACGACCACGAGGCCGTTTCTCCTTCCGTGCTGCTATCGCCCCTTTTATCCTAGCTGCTTCCCCGCTTTCTATAAGCTTCCGAGACTTCTTTGGCACCCGCTGAGATGACATTGTGAGGTGGCGGGTGGAGAAAATCTGAATGTGAGAAAAGAAGTTCGCTACGATATCACACCGCTTACCAAAGAAATTTATACCCTTCTCCCGACACACAGGTACGTGTACAAGGCATAGTCAAAGCAATGCATAACCTCTGGGTGGTTCCTCCTCCTCAGAGATGGGTGAGCGCATCAAGCCAAGCAAACCTCTCGCTTACGAATCTGATGCTGATGGATCACGCGTGTGGTGGCTTGTCATTTGCTACATATAGGGCTAGGGCATCCTCCCACCCCCCAATCATCCTTCTCTATTCCCATCGCCATCGCTCAGTTGCGCATCATCCCCGCCAATGAATAGAAACGAAATTTTCTATGCAACTGGTTTTGTTGGACTAGATGGCCAGTGAACCAGAGTTCGGTGCGGGTGGCATTCTTTGATTCTTTGGTGGCTGACTAATAAATATCGTCTCTCATGCAGTTTCTGATAAACCACCTGCAGAGGAATGTGCGAGTGATTTTGAAATATTGGGTGGACATGAAGGTGTGTGCTGCTAGCAAGTTATAGAAGCGCTTCTGACGCAGTATTCCAGGGGATGAAGAAATGAGTGGGATAGTAGCAACATCACGGAAGGGGAAGCAGCCGGAACAAGAGAGTCTCTTCGACAGAAACGATGAACAAATTAAACTCGCTTATAGTAAATTTATCGAAGACAGGGGCGGTGAGTTGTTTATAGTTTGCAAATTGGCGCAGAACTGACTAGGTATCCTCAGAGTCGAAAGTTGACGAGTTGACAAAGGAGCTAACCAGTGCATTGGACAGGAGGAGCCCTGGAGGTTTGAGGACTGTTGCACAGAAGGCTGTCGAAGCTGCAAAGGATGCTGAAGCACGGGAAGAGCGAGCATTTCTATTCCTTGAAGCCCGATTTGGATGGATGGATGAGAGATTTGAACGGCTGAAAACGCATGTGCTAGACAAGGTGGAACATCTGTCAAGCAAGATAGATTCTAGGGCGGATGCACAGGAGCGACCTCATGAAGGCGAATTGTACCAGTCCGATCGTTCACATTTGAAATTCGAGCTCGAAGCCTTGAAAACGGCCACAAAGCGGCTGGAAGAAAACTCACTAGCCGATAGGCGACTTTTAAGCCTCTCAATAGGTGCTTTAACGGGTGTAAGGTTCCTCTTTATGCAACTTATTTGATTCTCACATTGCTATTTTTCGTAGGACGTAACTTCAGCACAACTCCTGTATATCCGAAAGGTGTACGACGAAGGAAGACTTACTATTGCGCTTGGTTTCCACGTCGCAGAGCGTATTTTGGGGATTCGCTATGTATCAAGTGGCAAGGATTGGGATCAGAAGACTTATCATTACTTTCACCCACTTGACAACTTGAATCGGGTTATCGTCGATGGGAAGATCATGTCGCTGAAAGATAATGGCGAGTACGATGGTCAACAAAAGGCGAGGTACGACCCAACAGAATTCGAGCGGGCCCTTCAGAAGCTGCGCGATAAATTGCTAAGCGAAGAAAACGTGGATCTGACTCTGCCTGACGATGACTTGGAAACGTGCGCGATGGAGCGTCTTTACCCCGCCTACAATAGTACCGACGTCTTGAATATCTTCCAAGGCAAGCTCGCGCACTTCGCTGCCATGCATAAACGACTCGGGTTCTGGAAAATGAACACACGCTACGAATACACCCTTTACAGCGAACTTGCGGGGTATGGTGATCAGGTGTCTCTCCAATCCGTTATAGAGGCGGCCATTGAGAGAAACAGTCTGGCGCTTGACGCTCTGGTGGAATCGGTGAAGATGAATCGCCCGAACCGAGGAGCAATCGAAAACACGGCTAAAGGTTCTGATCTCGCCGCAGTTGCTTGCACAAAGGCCGTGGCAGACGCAAAGTCTTCCTCGTGGAAACGAAAAGCAGATGTCCAGCGTACAAATGTTTGGAGCTCACCACAGTTTGGCGCTTGTCCAATCAGGGATCCCGGGAAATGTAGTATCCTCGAACTGGGTAGGGTGCACATTTTTGTACTAAGGGCTGCTCTCAGACAACGAAGGAAGTTGGCGGATGTTGTGTACGAACGCTATGGATTCGCTGGTTCAGTAGAGCCATACAACATCCCCAATGTGCTCAAAGTTTTGGTGGAAATCGAAAGAAACAACGTCGGTAGTTCCGTTAAACAGCTGCTGACAAGGTCCGGGGCAGGGCTCAAGGTTTATCTGGCGCTTGCGAAGGATACGTTGATGCTAGCGGCAGCTATCCAAGTCCTCGAATCTGAACCAGCTGTTGAATTCTTGGAGAAGAAAGGGGGCTACGAACCCTTCGTCGAATTGTTGCACAGGTCCGCCCACGGTATTCACGCAACATGGTCTGCCGCCGAACGTGCAGCGTGTGATCTGGCAATATGGGGGATTGATGATGGAAGGTTCAGGGACTGTGCTATAGGATGTCGCGCAGTCCTGCAAGCAATTAGGGATGATCGAGGACCCCCGTCATTCGATAGCATTCTGAAGCTTGGCAATATCACGCTCAGTCTTAACCTCCCCAACGCGAGGGGAAGTACGCATTCACACCCTGAGGTGGATTCTTGGTCATCAGCCATCATAGATCCCGAGTTCCCCCCTCGAGAGTCCGTTCCGCGCTCAGGACCTGTTCCGGGATCTTCGAGGGCAATGAAGCGAACACCCCCCGTTCTTACTCGGCAGGGGGGAGACAAACGTCTGCGCTCCAACACCATCCCACCAAGAACAGAAGTGGACAGTGAGGATGATACCTGAGGTCTTTCAGCACATACCTGTGCCCCGTTCACTTTGAATTGCATTCTACTTCGCGCGAAATTGACACCATGCTCTTCGGAAAAGGCGTTTGCATTATGTGTAATAACTTTTATTTCCTTTCTCATTGTTGTATCCCTCCCAACTCTGTTTCCTTTTACCAGTATTCCCGTCTTCGGACTAGCGCGGAACTGGATTTGTTGAACGACTAGCTACATGTAACTATCTGTATGAATGTGCGATTTGAAGTACTGTATAGGGCTGAGGGTAGGCAACCGTAATGCGTAACGGTCGATTGGTTGCGTCGCTCTGGTTACACCTAATGCAGGGTAGGTTGCATGACTTTGGACAACAACACAAGCAATAAATGTTGTAATCTATGCTAAATAGCGCGTCGCTTGGTTCGTGGCCTGTAACGCAACACCCCAACTCGGTTGCATCAGTTTGGAGCGACGCGACATGTAACGCTCCCTCAGGGGTTGCCTACCTTCAGCCCTATCCTATACAGTATGTGGTAGAAAAGCCTCGTCCGCCGCTGACAAACTCTAACGCCTATGCACATTAGCACACAATGTAGTGATTATCATTACAAACAAGGTTTAAAAGCGCCGTCCGACGCCGACAAACTCGTTAGACAAGCAAATGCAGTACTAGCAGAGATAACCAGAATGATGATAGAAGGCACGACAGTCTGCGGTGCTGATAGACATCATTTCGCCATAAAGCTGCGCGATGACCGAGGCCTCCCCACCCTCGTCGTTGACACCGATACGACGAAGACGGGCTTTCAGAAGGGAGAACGCCAGTTCAATCGGGTTGAAGTCCGGGGAATATGCTGGAAGAAACTCAAGCTTCATACCTCTGTGTGAATAGGTTAGATTAGTAAGTACTGCTGCACCACAGCGCGACGGGTTCAGAATGGACGGACTTGGATTCAATGAACTCGCGGACCTCTTGAGATTTGTGAATTGTGCAGTTGTCCATCACGACGACAGAATTTGGGGCCGGCCAAGGTTGCATGTGGTCCAAGAGATTCCTGATGAAGTTGGCGAAGGAGGCGGCATTGAAGGATCCTTCTAGTATCGTACAGTCGAGTACACCATTCAGGCTGATCGCGGGCAGGACAGAATACCTAACAACAATCAGCCAGACTCGCATCAACAGGTAACTATCGCACCTCTTTCCCCGAGCAAAAAATTGCTTACGGCTTGCTTGGCGACCTTGCAAGGCCCACGCCTTCTTTTGCAAGTACGTACGTCGATCGCACGCACTCTCATCAACGAAGACAAGCTGTTCCGCCTCATATTGGAAGCCGATCCTCAATCTATATTGTATCCGGGCGGACTCGCTGCGTTCAAGTGCTCTTCTTGAGATCTTGAGTGGAATAAGATCACTGATACTAGGTGATGAACAACTTCGCACCGTCTTCAAGGTGAACCCAGCCCGTTTCAGGGATCTCCACACTGTAACGTCCGAAACACGCTTGCCGGATACCCTTTCCAGCTCTTCTCTCAACTCATCCAAGAAACGGTCCTTGTGGTGCTCTATCGCACTCAGGAGATACTACGGTTGATTATAGGTAAGCATAACAAGCTAGCATAAATCAAACAAGCAGACCCACCTGTGTGTCGGCATATTCAAGTAACCTCGGTCTCCCAGTCCTTGAGCTGATCTGTTGGGAACTCCCCGTGTGTTCGTACCGAGCCACTATTCGGTGAATGGTCGCTCGATGAACGCCCGTCACATTTGCCAAATCATGCACGGTGAGGATTCGCGATTGGTGCAATTTGAAGATGATGCATCTCGCATCATCTGAGAGCGCCTTACCTGGAACCATCACAGAACGACATGAAGGGAGGAAGAAAGGTAAGAATGGTACAGTGTTTTTCAAAAGTCCTGCGGTACGTGCCTTTTGCGTGATTTTTGACGCGCGACAGAAATCTTCCCCGCAGCATTGCACTTCTCATAACTCACGCATTTCGACACCAAATAACCTAATTTCTTTTGGTAAATTAACATACTAACGACAGCTTTCAGGCAAGGTATAATTTGAGGCAATATTATTGTGTGCATCGTTGAAATACATATATCATTCTATCATACAGACGCCATCGCAGAAAATAGACATCGCTCATGCCAGAAGGTCAAAATCGCACCATTCACACCAGCAGGTAGTTCAGACGACTCGGGAGATGCTTGAGGGGTCGCAAGTGGGACTCGGAGGACATGAGATGACGACGATTGATCAGCAGGAGCGAAAGAGAGTTGGTTAGAAACGAGAGGTTGATGGCGCGGACGAATCGGTTGGAGCTGGTGCAGATAATGGACCAGTGTTGGTCGGAGGTTCGTTCAGAATGGTGAGCTGCGATAGCGCGCGTGGTTGGGGTCTTGCAGTTGGAGGCTCTTCGTACACATGGAACATAGAATTGTGCAATGGAAACGGCAAAGTTAACAATGTACATAATTGAAGACTGAACAAATACAGTACACACCTGAATCTCTTCGCCTGCAGATGAGAAGTTGGGGACTTGCCCTCCCTAGCACACCAACATTCAGCGACTGCTGCTGCTGTGGTTGCACGTGTGGGCCCATGAACTGGAAGCTGCTTAATGTGTTGTACTCCATTTCTCTTTGCTACGCCAGCACCTGTTCATTCACCTGTGCCTATTGCTCACTCGAACTTGTCGCGCTCGCAGGCAACCCAGTAGTCGACAATTGTTCGAGTTGGAGTTCGCCTTGAGCAATTGTGGGAGCTTGATGGTTGGTAGGGCAGGTGCACTAGTTGAATGATGGTCCTGAGGGAGAACAAAGCTGAGTGGGCCAGAAATGACGTTCTGAGCGGTCTGTGTAGAGATTTCCGTCGACAGCAAGGGACCGCGACTGTGCCCATGTCCTCCATGGTGTGGATAGGATGGTGCTGACCGGGAAGCGATGGCATCGAAAGGCTAAGAGGGCGAGGGAATGTACCTGACTTTGGTTTTGCGCATTCTCATCGCTCATGTCGAAATCTGCAAGATCCATTACTCGACCTCCAGTACGCTGCAGCACGCACCATTCACATATCCATATGCGCCGTAGAGCGATCTACTGGCGGATAGAGAATCAAGCTCGCTGAAGTCATCTGAGTCGATGGTTGATGCCGAAGAGGACATGCTAGTTGTGCTCGCTGTGCTAGCCACTGAGCACGCAGAGCTGTTTCGAACACGACTGGACAACTTTGTATGTTCCCTCCTCTCTTTCTTCCCATCTTTCTCTCTCCTCGCCCTCCCGTCATCCTCTGACTCCTCACCTGCATTTCTCTTCTTCTTTTCGGAACACGTAGGCCGATGATGTACCAAGGATACATCTTCTCGTGCTCCTTCTTTCGCTGCTTCGCCAGATCGTCTCAGTAATTCCGCTCCTCAGCAGATAACGACTGCCATTGCTGCGAAATTGTTTTGGACAATCCGGCTTGGCGCTGCCATCGCACCACAGGATCTCACTCCTGTGCCGCTGCAGCCTCCGCCTCGTCTGCAAGCAGCATTTGCAGCTGAACCAAATAAGCAGACTCTCAGGCCTCTTGAAGTAATCCTCATCACCACGTTTCAGTCGTCGCTCCGTTCCCATGAGTGTAATACTGCGCGCATGTAGGTTAGGAGGCGGAGGCATATTTTATGTCTGAGACAATTGCGAAGCAGACTGGGCAAAATTGAGAGTGTGCGAGCGTGTGAGGACACCGGGAGAGGAGATTGAAGAGCTGCGTCTTCACACTGTAAGAGTCAGGGGAGCACCGGGATTTCCATCTGGTGCATTGAACGAGCTAATTTGGGCCACCAGAGAAGCTGTGTAGGTATGCGCATGCTGCACACTCTGGCTCCATCGAGCGATAGGAGGCACCGTGAACTGTGTTTGGCTCATCTGCTGCTGCTGGTTCTTTGACGCATTCTGGGACCATTCCGGCTCGAAAGGCGAAGGAGATGTTGATGGTGTGGACGGGCTTAGCTTCGGGAGTGAGTGATGGTCAGAGAAAGAGTTGCGACTTCCGGAATGGTCGCCTGCGGTAAATACATACGTCACTGTAACATAGAGTAGACACATGTATTTCAACAATACACCCAGTTGGCTCATCTCAATTTATACCTTGTCCGAAAGCTATCATTAGCACGTGAATTTACCGAGAAGAATTGTATTTTTTGGTATTGGAATATGCGAGTTATGAGAAGTGCAATGCTGCAGGGAAGATTTCTGTCAGCAGGCATGAAGGAAGACCGTGGAGCTCAATCATGAACAACACAATGAGAGGCCACAAAAAGTTGGACATGGATGGACACTGGGTAGGCCCGATTTATCGTGCTTAAACCAGATTTTTACGTGCGATATTGGATGAGCTGTAATTTTTGCATTCCGTGAAGGAGGAGGTGGGTCATAGCTTTGTCGATGTTGTCATCACTATTCTATTGCACACACTCGACATTTCTTAGACTTTTTTACATGTGCAGAATCGGCTTTTCAAGTAGTATTTTTACATGGACATATCATGTCTCTATATGCTGTATTGACCAAGAAAATGGCCATTTTGTTCATTTTCGGCCATTTGGGGCACGCGAGTCAAAAATCACGCAAAAGGCACGTGTCGCAGGACTTATGAAAAACACTGTAAATATTTGGAAGATGCGATCCACAGTTCGCCATAGTCATCACACGTCTACTCTTGACCCTCCCATACTTCTTTCCCTGCCGGCGAATAACTAGTAGGGCATTTGTAGCCCATAAGGCGCGACGCAAAACGTCAGCCTCGCTCGACTCGCCTCTAACATGCAATCGTCTAGAACTGGTCCCTCTACTAGTGGCCACGCGTCTAGATCGAAAACCGTGCACTGCCCGTCACGGTATCAAGGGCGTCGTCTCGTCAACTGCTGAATACGGGGTACGGTTATTGGGGGTGATCGCCTGTGCCGATCATCCTCTGCGAGACTGCGCATGCCACCCTACGTTCATCCTCTCCCATATGCCCCTTTCGTCTCATTGTCATGCCCGCAAGGCTGGATTCACTTGCAATACGTCAGTCACTTTCTCTTTCTGAACCCTGTCAGTACATGCCAGCATCCGACTGACCACGAGGACACTGCACGTACATACTAGTGAGGCATTTGCAATCGCATCACCATCAGCCAAAACCTCGGGTCTTGTATTCACCGATAATTTCCTTGATTCTCACTTGCGGTTTCCAAAAACATCGTAGGAGGTTGGGAAAAGGATCAATGGATCTATTAGGAAGTCAAGATGATTTTCAGGAGGGGTCTTGAGATATCCTTTCTTCGGACATGAAGCGCTTGCCATTCCATTCGATCACATCGGATCTGAAACTTCATTAGGCCCTGCACTCACCAGATGCTTCTCTCCTACACTAACCAAGGATGGCTTTCATGCCGCGGGAAGTTCAGCGGTATACGGTCACGTGGGGTGGTGATCGCTATGCTCGCAATATTGTCGCAAGATTCACTGCTTCCAACATCCGATCCCTCTTGGTGTCATATAAGTCCACTATTTATCTGTGATTCAGCTCGAAATGGTGAACAATGTGTCGTATGCGTTATAATTCCCACTTTCACCTGAATACATATGGTACTGACCTGTCGTTTCACAGGTAGGAAATCCGGTTACTCCACTACAGTTCTGGCTCTCTATGCAGCACACATCGGACCCTTCATTCTCGGATTCACCATTCGAGTTCCTTATTTCTCGCTTGCTCGTAAAAGACTTACAGCCCAGGAGGTCGCTAAGTGCGATACGTCAATGAGGTACATAGGAGATAACGCATCTCCGATATTTGCGAACAAGTTGCTACTACCGCTAGTACCACCCCCGAACGGATTCCCAAAAACGATTACTGCGGACGAGAAGACATAAGGGGCTTGAGATTGATTTGGTTTTATGTTTGCTTCATCTACTGTACGTGGCCTCGTGACATGAACCGCTCACGTCGTATCTTAAAATCTGCTTTCACCAGATGCTTCTTGCTCAGAAGGCGTCCCCTAACCAAGACGTCGCGGGAAGTTCAGTTCCGACAGTGGCAACATGTAAGTGCTCCATATCTCAACACAAGCGCACACGTAGAAATGAAAGGTTCTCAGACCCAGTATTTGTGAGACCCGAGATTGATAAGGTCGAGGACTTGGTTTCATGGAAAGTCCGTGAAGACTTGTTGAGCGTTGGATCGCTCAACTGGACGTTGACACTCCACAAATGCCTGGCCTGTATAAAGGCGGGAGGTTGCCTGTCTGAGATGACCGTGACTTAGAGTAACTCCGCGAGACGTTCATCTTTGATGCCGTCGGTCGCAGAATTGGAGCTGTACCAAACCACATTGAGGCACTTTCGATTTCCGTTGCTGCGGGAAGAGATATCATCACGGGAGCTTGCCTGGGACGACGAGCGCTGAACACTTTGCACCACAGCGGTTTGTTGGATTACTTATTGCAGAACCAATTTCCCACGATGTTCTTTCAGTACACCAAATATGGTCGTACATTCAAGATGCTTCCGTCGACCATCGTCCCTTGAAAGAATCCATGATGATCCAAATGGCACCTATGCATTGCCAGATTCTCGCCATGGCCGCAACCCTCCTTTATCCTTAGATCTTCCAAACGGTATAAAAGTCGCCCCCCCTTCGTCGCCTACACTCTCCATTCTCCCCAACTCTCATAATACGCTAATCATGACCGCTACCCATGTTCACATCACAGGTATCCCACACTTCGGTCCTCACGTTCCAGTCCGCAAGAACTTCAACGACTTTGCGAAAGACGCCGATGTCTTGAATCTCTATCTTCTGGCCCTTCAAGAAATCCAGAAGAAGAACCAAGTGGAGGTGCTCAGTCACTTCCAGATCGGAGGTGAATATAATCCCTCTCGCTCGTACCGTCTCTGATCCACAACCCCATTCAAGGCATTCACGGAAAGCCGTACAAGCCTTGGGATGGTGTCCAGGGACTAGAGAATCCCACGTTCGGTGGCTACTGCACTCACGCAAGTGTCCTCTTTCCAACATGGCACCGGCCATATGTTGCTCTTTATGAGGTAGCGTCCTCTCAAGCCAGTTATGTTCAGCACGTGTTGATTTGATTTCAGCAAGCGATTTGGGAGAGCGCAAGTAAAATCGCGAACTCGTTCAAGGACCACCACCTCAAGAACAAGTATCAGGAAGCCGCTAAACGCCTTCGTCAACCGTGAGTGATGAAGCTTTCACTGAATGTGGTCTATCATATAATTGGAATCATAGGTACTTTGATTTTGCCGCCGATACTAAACTCCATCCACTGCTGAACACTACTGAGACCGTCACGGTTGTGACGGCCCCGAGCGGTGTTAAGGAGGAGATTGCAAATCCGCTCATTAGCTACAAGTTTCATGAAATCGACGATTCATTTGACGGTAACTTTGCCAATTGGCATCAGACCTTGCGCCATCCATCCAGTGACAATAAGAGTCAGCCAGAGCTAGTGCAACAGTAATGTGAAATTCCTCCTATAAGGTTCTTTTGCTAAGGTGTTATTTATATCCCTTAGAGCTTTGGATGGTTCAAGTGACCAGTTGCACGACAACACGTTTAATTTGTTCCAAACTATCCATGATTGGAAGACCTTTTCAAATGCCACGGACAGCAGCAACAGCCTTGAGTCAATACATAACTCGGTACATCACTACATAGGCGGAGACGGACACATGGGTCATAATGAATACGCTGGATTCGATCCGATTTTCTATCTTCTTCATACGAATGTGAGCAACCTGTTTTGACAAGTCATGACGTTTCTGTGTATTGACACGCTTTGAATCTGGCAAAGGTTGACCGTCTCCTTGCCCTCTGGCAGGCCATCAATTATGCGGAATGGGTCGTCCCAGGCTCCTCCAAGGACGGCACTATCACCATAGAAGCGGGTCAACAAGTTGATACCAACACGGCCCTTACACCATTTCACATAAACGATTCTACGCCTTGGAATTCGACGATTGCCCGTGAGTACACGGAGTTTGGTTATACATACCCAGAGACAAGCGACACAAGTGCAAGTCCAGAACAGTTGCGACAGATTGTCGTAAATGCAGTTACGAAGCTCTACGGACCCCCGTACAAAAATCCGGAAACGAGCCATGTTACCAGGGAAGGTGCCACCGAAGCCACTTCACCCGAACCAAAGCCTGGCATTGCCGGTAATCCTTCGGCAAATCGTGAGCTCGTTTCTCCTATATCATCTTAACAGTTTACAATACTAAGAGTTTGATGAAGTGGGACATGGACATCACCCTCGAGTCCACAACCCTATTTTCCCAGACAAATACCACGACTGGTACGCGGTTGCAACAGTCAATCCTTCCCAGTTTGCGAAGAGCGGGTACATACATATCTTCCTTTGCGAGTCTGTGCCGGAGAAGGACTGGTTGTTCGCGTCAGAGAGAGTCGGAGACGTCTCTGTTTTTAAGAATTCTAGCGGTGAATGTGGAAACTGCAAGCGACGCGAGGCTGCAGGTGAAACGATATCTGGACGCGTAGTGCTCACAAGTAAGTGTAATTCATTTCTCATGTCCGGCATCTCTTACTAGTGGATTCTCGTAGGGGAATTACTCAAGAGGGGGAAGGACATCAATGACGTCGATGGAATAAAGGAATACCTCGCGAATAACTTGCACTGGCGGTGTGCCCTTGTGCGTTTATCTACTTCTCGGTATCCGAAGCGTACTGACATGCATTATACCGCTCTTATAGGTTGACGATGCGGTGATTCCGCTGGAAGATGTGACGTCTCTTCAAGTGAAGGTTTTCTCGGCGTACAGCGAAAGGTGTGAAGCGAAGGACGGATTCGAGGACCTCCCAAGGTCGCATGAACCAAATGTTCATCATTCCATCACGCATGGCAAACTGCGTGGATTTTCTCTGGGTGTCCACTAAGGTTAGCTACATGACGATAAGAATTTTCTTATAGGACTCGTTCTCGTTTCCCCGGGGCGTGAAGGGGACTGTAACTGTAACTAATGCAATTGAAGAAGAGATTGAAGAAATGAAATATGAATGAAATATGAATATGAATATCTCTCGGTGAGATGGAAGATGGAAGATGTGGCGATTCGCGCGGATCACTCCGCAAGGGAGATGACTTGATTTGGAAGTTGTGATCTGTTGTCTTGGTCTTCGCCCTCCGATACGCTCCCTTCCTCCCTGCCGCCGTGCATCTTGCTGCCATTCCCATTTCTGAGCAGTTGTAAGTGACACAAAAAATGCTGACAAGGACCATAGCTCAAGCACCATCGCGACGAGGGGATCGTTGGCCCAGCTACTGGCTCAAACATGGACATAAGAGCGGGGTCATTCGAGTACTGGTTGGTATCTGGTAGTTATAATAAGGGTCGTCGGGCTCGAATCTCCTCTATCATGTCATCATCCCATTCTCGCTCTAGCCTAGAGCTGGTGGCGGTCACGTGCCCGATTTCAAAACCGTTGGTTGGCCAGACCTGCCTGGAAGTTGGGGTTGGAGCAATAATGGAGTTCCAGCTAGGTCCATTGCTGCTGAAAGAAAGCAACCCATCTCCATCAGTGATTGTTATTTCTGGCGATGAAGACGACGATGTACTTTAACTTCCTGCGTTTTGACCGAAGGCGGCAAACGTTTATGCTGGGACTGAGACTTAGAGGAAGGGACGGGAGGGTTGGAGGAGAAAGGGACTAGATGAAATTATCGTTGCAAGATATAAAGTTAATGGGTTCAAGGAGGTATGCTAGTCACGCCCAGAAATTCATCGCGAGATACGCGGAAATATGGCAACTTGAACAGTTTGAGAAAGAGATCCACTGCAAGAAACATGCCGCAGATTGGTTGAGGAGGGTTGAGAGAGACGTTCTCTGCTCCGGCAACGATTGTGTGAAGCGGAGGAAAAGCTGTACGGGCCACATCCCATATCAGATCAGATCTACGGCTATACTTATACGGTATGCGGTCACGTGGGGGTGATCTGCTGTGCACAGCTTGCTTTGTCGCGGCAAGAATCAAGATTCACTGCTTCCAACTTCCGATCCCTCTTGGTACAAGACGTGTTGCTGTATGTGTTGTCATATAAGCCCATTGTGTACCTGTGATTCACCTCGAAACGGTGAACAATGTGTCGTATGCGTTATAATTCCCACTTTCACCTGAATACGTACGGTACTGACCTGTCGTTTCACAGGTAGGAAATCCGGTTGCTCCGCTACGGTTCTCTATGCAGCATACATCGAACCCTTCGTTCTCAGATTCATCATTCGAATTCCTTACTTCTCGCTTACAGCCCACGAGGTCGCTAAGTGCGAGACGTCAATCTACGTCTACGAGGTACATAGGAGATAACGCACCTCCGATATTTGCGAACAAGTTGCTACTACCGCTGGTACCTCCCCCGAACGGTTCCCAAAAAATGTTTAAGACAGAAGGGGCTTGAGATTGATTTGATTTTATGTTTGCTTCATGTACGTGGCTTCGTGAGCCGCCCACGTCGGACCTTGAGGGTTTATTCAGAAGGTTGCCTGTCTGAGATGACCGTGGCTTAACTCCGAGACGTTCAACTTCAATGTCGTCGGTCGCAGAGTTGGAGCTGTACCAAACCACATTAAGGCATTTTCGATTTCCGTTGCTCTGCGGGAAGAGATGTCATCACGGGAGTGGGGGGACCTGGGCCTGGACGACGAGCGCTTAGCACTTAGCACCACAACGGGGTTGGATTACTTATTGCAGAACCAATTTCCCACGATGTTCTTTCAATTCGTCAAATCGAACGTACATCGAGCGCTCAAGATGCTTCTGACGATCACTGATTCTCTGTCCTTATTGCATTGCTTTGACTTGAGGCATTAGTGACGACATTCCTTCCTTGACTATCCAAATGTCACCCATCCATCGCCAGATTCTCGCCATGGACTCGACCCTCCTTTATCCTTAGATCTTCCAAACGGTATAAAAGTCGCCCCCCCCCCTTCGTCGCCTACACTCCCAAACTCTCATAATACGCTAATCATGGCCACTACCCATGTTCACATCACAGGCATCCCACACCTCGGTCCTGACGTTCCCGTTCGCAAGAACTTCACCGACTTTGCGAAAGACACCGATGTCTTGAATCTCTATCTTCTGGCCCTTCAAGAAATCCAGAAGAAGAACCAAGTGGAGGTGCTCAGTCACTTCCAGATCGGAGGTGAGTATCACCATTCTCGCTCGTACCGCCTCTGATCCACGATAATATCCATCCCCTTCTAAGGCATTCACGGGAAGCCGTACCAGCCTTGGGATCATGTGCAGGGGCAAGAGAATACCGCCTCCGGTGGCTACTGCACCCACGGAAGTGTTCTCTTTCCCACCTGGCACCGTCCGTATGTTGCCTTATATGAGGTAGCGTTTTCTCGAGCCAGTCACACTCAGCACATGTTGATTTGATTTCAGCAAGCGATTTGGGAGAGCGCAAGTAAAATCGCGAACTCGTTCAAGGACCACCACCTCAAGAACAAGTATCAGGAAGCTGTTAAGCGCCTTCGTCAACCGTGAGTAATGCGGTGTTCACTTAATATGATCTACAAGTTAACTGGGATCATAGGTACTTTGACTGGTCCGCCGATACTAAACTTCATCCGCTGCTGAACACTACTGAGACCGTCACAGTTGAGACGGCCCCGGACGGTGTTAAGGAGGAGATTGCAAATCCGCTTATTAGCTACAAGTTTCATCCAATCGACCCCTCGTTTGAGGGTAACTTTGCCAACTGGATCCAGACCTTGCGCCATCCATCCAGTGACAATAAGAGTCAGCCAGAGCTAGTGCAACAGTAATGTGAAATTCCTCCTATAAGGTTCTTTTGCTAAGGAGTTCTTTATATCCTTTAGAGCTTTGGATGCTGCAAGTGATCAGTTGCGCGACAACACGTTTCACTTGTTCACAGCTGTCGATAATTGGAAGACGTTTTCAAATCACACAGACGACCAGGTGAACAGCCTTGAGGGGATACACGATGTAATACATGGTTACATAGGTGGGGGCGGACATATGTCAGATCCTGGGTGCTCTGGGTTTGATCCGATCTTCTTCCTCCATCATGCAAGTGTAAGCAATCTATTTTGACGAGCCGTCACGTTTCGGTGTATTAACATCCTTGAACCTTGCTAAGGTTGACCGCCTTCTCTCCCTCTGGCAAGCCATATACTATAGGGAATGGGTCGTCCCAGGCTCGTCCGATGACGGCACTTTCACCATAGCAGCGGGCCAAAACGTTGATACCAACACCGCCCTTACGCCATTTCACATGGATGATTCTACGTACTGGAACTCTACACTTACCCGTGACTACAAGGAGTTGGGTTATGCATATCCCGAGACAAGCGGCATACAGGCAGATCCAGAAATATTGCGGCGGAATGTCATAAAGGCTGTGTGGAAGCTGTATGGTCACAGGACTAGTAACTGGGAAAAAGAGTCTGGTTGCCGCAGAAGAGGCCACTCAAGCCGCCCTGCAAGAGTCCAAATCGCTTTTCGCTGGCAATCCTTTGTCGAATCGTGAGCTCATTCTCCTCTCTTAGAAGTTTACAATACTAAGAACACGACGAAGTTGGACATGGAGACCTCCCCCAAGTGCTCGACCCTATTTATCCAGACAAATACTATGACTGGTACGCCGTTGCAACAGTCAATCCTTCTCAGTTTGCGACGAGCGGATACGTGCACATCTTCCTTTGCGAGTCTGTGCCCGAGAAGGACTGGTTGTTCGCGCCGGAGAAAGTCGGAGACGTCTTTATTTTTAAGAACTCCAGTCGTGAATGCGCAAACTGCAACCAACGCGAGGCTGCAGGTGTAACGATATCTGGACGCGTGCCTCTCACGAGTAAGTGTAATTCATTTCTCATCCTTAACACTTTTTTAATTGGATTCTCGTAGAGGCATTGCTCAAGAAGGGAAAGGGCATTAATAATGTCGAAGAAATAGAGGAATACCTTACGCGTAACGTGCAATGGCGCTGTGCCCTTGTACGTTTTTTCACTTCTCGATATCCGAGGCTTTCTCTATCAAATGAATGTATCATATTCATTCGTTCTTATAGGTCGACAATACGGTGCTTCCGCTTGAAGATGTGCCTTCCCTTCAAGTAAAGGTCCTCTCTGCGTACAGCGAAAGGGCTAAAGTCGTGGACGGATTCGAGGACTTTCCGGTGGTGCATCCGCCAAAGGTTCATCATTCCATCACGCATGGCAAACTGCGTGGATTTTCTCTGGGTGACAACTAAGGGTTAGCTATATGACGATAAGAATTTTCTTGTAGAGGTCATTCTCATTTCCCCGGTGCGTGAAGGGGACTGTAACTGTAACTAATGTAATTGAAGAAGAGATTGATGAAATGAAATATGAATAAATATTAATATGAATATGAATATCTCTCGTGAGATGAAGATGTGGCGATCCGCGCGGATCACTCCGCAAGGGAGATGTCTTGATTTGGAAGTTGCGATCTGTTGCACTACCCGTCTTGTTTGGGCCTCTACTCCCATGCACTCTCTTCCTCCCTACCGTACGAGCCATATATAACTCAAGCACCATCGCGACGAGGGGAAAGGCCCAGATCGTTGGCCCAACTGCTGGCTCAAGCATGGTCATAAGAGCGGGCTCTTCGAGTACTGGTTGGTATCTGGTAGTTATAAAGCTTGTCAGGCTCGAATCCACACATTCATCGCGAAATCTGACAGTTCTCGTAATACTATGGCAACGTGAACAGATTGAGAAGGAGATCCACTGCGAGAAACATGCTGCAGTTTGGTTGAGGAGGGGTTGAGAGAGAAGCTCCGCTCCAGCAACGATTGGCCACATATCAGATCAGATCTACAGCTATACTTATACGGTATACGGTCACGTGATGGGTGGCATCGTCGCAAGATTCACTGCTTCCAACTTCCGATCCCTCTTGGTACCGTACACGTTGCCGTATGTATTGTCATATAAGCTCACTATGTATCTGCGATTCACCTCGAAATGGTGAACAATGTGTCGTATGCGTTATGATTCCCACTTTCACCTGAATACGTACGGAACTGACCTGTCGTTTCACAGGTAGGAAATCCGGTTACCCCGCTACGGTTCTCTATGCAGCATACATCGAACCCTTCGTTCTCGGACTCATCACTTGAATTCCTTACTTTTCTCGCTCACTTGTAAAGGGCCCACAAGGTCGCTAAGTGCGAGACGTCAATCTACGTCTATGAGGTACATAGGAGATAATGCACCTCCGATATTTGCGAACATGTCGCTACTACCGCTGGTACCTTCCCCAAACGGTTTCCCAAAAACGATTACTGTAGGCGAGAAGCATGAATACGACACAAGGGGCTTGAGATTGACTTGATGTGATGTTTGCTTCATTCTACTGTACGTGTCCTCGTGACATGAACCGCTCACGTCGTATCCTAAGATCTGCTTCCACCAGACGCTTCTTGCTCAAGAAGGCGTCCTCTAACAAAGACATCACAGGAACTCCAGTTCTGACGGTGGCAACATGTAAGTGCTCCATACCTCAACACAAGCGCACACGTAGAAATGAAAAGCATTTTCAGACCCAGTAATGTGATACTGAGAACATTGATTCTTCTAGTAAGAGACATAATTTCTAGTATTTCCAGGATAACGATCTGCGCTACACCAGATCGAAATTTAAGCACATTACTGCATTCCTCTAATCAACACCGGCGCTTGTTACTGTGCATGTCACTTTATCCCCTCTTCGCTTCGGTCTTCTTCTTTATCCATTCCGCAAGAACTGAAGCTTTATGTGAAACTAACCACCCTTCACTCTAGATCTGTTCAATGAAATCACCGAGCCTAATGGGAGGCCAAAACGCACATCCCGGTTCATCAACGATATACACCTTCATCTACGTACTTCCGGCAGTGAGTTTGGTCACCGCCATGAATGGAAGAAACAACTCCTTGGCAATCGGACCACGGCAGGTATGTTCGTCGTCACAGATCGAACTTTACCAGCCATCGAGACCAGTCGAAGCATTTGGGGAAAGTAACAGCGAATCTGTACTGTATGTTCTGCATAGGCGAGTCAAGTGACCCAGTCTGTGACAATTGGGTCCGCTGAACATCATCAATGCTTCTAGCGCATTTCGACTCCTGTTCTATTCTGGTCCCTTGCCAACACGCATCAGTGGATATCCCACATATATCATCATACAGCATCAGAGCTTAAAAGAGCCCTGCGGGATCAAGTTTATTTCAAATTGAACTAACTGAGACGGTGTCTCAGTCCACATTTGATCAAAACGGCAAGCAGACGGGCACATACCGCGACCGTGAGACTGCATACTCGGTCAACCATGACTGGGGGAGCATGTTGACGATGGCTTCGAGTCGGGTACAGCTCGGGGCCGCATTGGGAAGACCCGGGACGAATCGGTCGAAGCATGTGGAGATAGGACTGACGAGAAGGTCAAGCGGAAGTAATGTGGAGATGGCAGAACACGGAGGCATGATGAATCGATCTTTCACAGATTCGACTGGATAAAGGGAAGAGCGTGAAAACTGTGGAAGTTGGGCCAAAACTGGTTGGGTATGCAGGGAGGGAGGGGGACGGAGGTGTCCCAAGTCCGGATCTGATTAGTACCTAGGAGCCAAGGAAGGAAATGATAGATCGTCTGCAAAGGATACTTACGCGCTAGAAGGAACAATGTTCATTGTTCCAGGGTCCCGTAAATATTCTCCGAACTCTGGTATGGAAGGTGAGTCCACTATCCCACTATCGACGAGCTATAAAAGGCCAGAGTTCTTTCCCAGACGCTTCCCCTCAGGAATTCTTGCTTCCCCCCCCCCGCGCAACCCCCTTCACCTATTCTCCACCGCCTTCTCCCACTTTCCACCGCCTTTCCCAACACTCATCCTAATAGGACATCGATCATGGCAGGAGGCCCCGTTGCCACTGGTGGCCCCGTCATTGGGTCATCCAGCACCCGTAAGAATACTTTTGCGGGCATTCTCATGGTTTGTTCAAATCGGTACTAAATATCAGTGCAACTCGCTGACTGTTCACAGGCGTGCGTAATTGACTATAGACGCCTTCCATTCCGCTTCTGATGTTGTCATTCTTTCTTTTGCTTCAGTGCTTTCGCTGCCTTTGGTGGTATTCTCTATGGGTGAGTTGTCATCCCACGATCATATTTCGATCAATCTCAATTATCTGTGAAAGTTACGATACCGGTATCATCAACGGTGTACAACATTGGCATGTTTAGTGTTCGCCATTTCAGGCTAGCGTCGATCACAATAGTTTCACTTGGTTCCACATGACAAGTCCGGACTAGAGTGTTACTAACCCGTTATACCATCTCTAGTTCTCCTAAATGGATTCGCGGTGCCATCGTCTCGGGCTACCAATGGGCTATCACCATCGGGCTGTTGCTTGCAGCTGTCATTAACAATGCTACCGAACATCGTGATGACCATTCCGCATGGCGAATTCCGATCTCCATTCAGTTCATTTGGGCGTTCGTCCTTGCAGCCGGCATGGCATATTTGCCAGAATCACCTCGTTGGCTCATTAAGAAGGGTCGTGACGAAAGGGCCGCTCACGCGCTGAGTCGTCTCACGGGTGCTCCTCCTGATGACCCGGCTATTACTGACGATTTGAATGATGTCCGTGCCAGTCTCGAAGAGGAGAAGCGGTACGTGCATCTTCGCATTTTAATCTCTTTTCTTCAATTGGGATTAATGGCTTCAAATTTGACAGAATTGGCGCTTCGTCTTACCGCGACTGTTTCCGCACGGGCGAGCCGAACAAGATTTGTTTCCGTGTCGTGTCCGCCATGGCTCTCCAAATGTGGCAGCAACTTACTGGGATCAACTTCATCTTCTATTACGGCACGACATTCTTCCAGAACTCGGGCATTTCGAATGCATTCCTTATTACCGTTGCTACGAACATTGTCAACGTATTCATGACACTTCCGGGTATGTGGGGTGTCGAGCGCTTTGGTCGTAGGACTCTCTTGATTTGGGGTGCCGTCGGCATGTGTGTATGCGAGTTCATTGTCGCTATCGCTGGTATTACTGTTCCCAGGAGCAATCTTGCGGGGCAGAAGGTGCTCGTTGCCTTCGTGTAAGTCTCATCTCAGCTCTATGAAAAGTAAAACTAACAGTCAATGCACTTCTAAGGTGCATCTATATCGCCTTCTTCGCATCTACATGGGGACCGATTGCCTGGGTTATCACTGGCGAGGTCTTCCCACTCAATGTCCGTGCGAAGGGTATGTCGCTCGCTGCCGCATCCAACTGGCTCTGGAACTTTGGGATTAGCTACGCGACGCCATACCTCGTCGATCCTGGTGAAGGCAACGCAAATTTACAGGCCAAGGTGTTCTTCATATGGGGCTCGACGTGCTTCTGTTGTATTGTTTTCGCGTACTTCTTCATCCCCGAGACGAAAGGTCTATCGCTCGAGCAGATTGACCTTTTGTACATGCACTCGACACCGTTCACGAGCAACCGTTTCCGCCGCAAGCTCCTGTTGGAGAATATCCACGTTGCAGATCAGCAAAAAGTCGGAGAGCTGGATGGGAAGGACGTTCATCACGATGACCAATCGGCGGAAAAAGTTTAGATGGTTTGCATTATCGTGCACAATATCCACCATTCCATTTATCTTTTACTCACCTCTCGCTATCCGGCGCGTGGATCTATGGGACCTTTTTTCCCGCTTCACGATATACTACTTGATTGCTATACACTTCATGACTTATTCCTCCATAGAGGACGATGGACACAGCATGTACTACTTAACCTTCTCTACACTCTTGCTTGTATGGATACGAGGAACATTTCTTGTCACTCCTCATACTTAATATAAAAGGCAGGGCTCGGACTATCGAACTCGATCTGCCTTCTATTTTCCATTTTCTTAGCCTGTGGTTAGTATCATAGCGATCTATCTCTCCCGACGGGGTGACCCCGAGGAACCGAAGGCACCCGGGATACCCAATCTACAGACAAGGTCGAATCACTAGCCCGACCACGATCGAAACCTTTCACCTCTTCCCTTATGTACAGTACATATCTGTAATAAGATTCGGTTTGGTTTCGCGTAGAAAATAGCCTCCGTGTGGCCCTGTGGGTGGTTCCTGTCGGCGGAAAATCAGGGTTGATCTTGCGACCCTTGGACATCGACGAAAACCACGATTAACGAATTGTATTTATATACTCAGGATCCAGGAACTCTCGCCTTTACGTAACCCAACCTCCCCACCGTTCTGCTCACAACGAAAGTATTCGGTCACAGAAGATATAGGTTTACTTTATTGATGAGGCTAAGTATTACACGACACAGAGCCCCTGAGCAAACTAATGAAATGAAGGAAATGAAGGAAAACATGGTCTCCCTGAATCTAACACATTGGTGAATAGTAATTAGCTTAGTCCATGTGTCGTCTGCTCTGCTCTTCGGCCAATCATACTATATATACATACATAGAACCAATTGTACGTAACATCCTCTGACGTGCAATTGTCCAGTTCTCGTCATACAGCTTGTCCCTCTTCTGGCGGTCACACACTAGTTCCAAAACAGTTGGCCGGAGTTTGAATGATGTTACTGGGAAAGAGGCCACCCAAGCCACTCTGGTCAAGTCCAGACCACTGGCCATCAGCAATAGCTTGTTTATTTATAGGCTCATTTTCCTATATTAAAGGTTATCAAAGAGCAGTGCCCACTTTTTTTTTGACTCTGTAATATAAATCCTGTAAAATTCCCAATTTGACAACCAAGAATTGATGATGGCCAGTGGTTAATACCCAAGCAGAGGTTCAAATGGCCTCATCCGGGGTAATAAGATTCCTCTCCAAATCTCTAAATCTCGGACCATACAGCTTCCACCCTGCATTTATGGCAGTCAGCTGCAGTATTTATGGATTTGGAATTGCCTGGATGCCGCTTGTCCCCGGATACGCGTAAACCACCTTTTTGTAGTCACGAGCGACGATAGAGTTCCAGTATGTAGAATCGTCTATATGAAAAGGGGTAAGGTCTGTTGGTATAGTGAAACAGCCTTCGTTGGGGGAGTCTGAGACGACCCACTTCCCATGGTGTATGGCTTGCCAGAGGGAGTCAACCTTTGCAAAGTTCAAAGGACATAAGTGCACCAGAACGTGATGGCTTGTCAAAAAGAGGTTGCTCACATTTTACATGATGAAGGAAGAAAAGCGGATTGAGTCCAGAGTACCCAGGATATCCCATTTGTAAATTGACATGTTCTTCCAATCATCGAAATATTGGAACAGCTTGAATTGGTACATTCAATCTCTTCAAGTATGCTAATAACTGGACGAACATGTCAATTAGAAGGATAACAGTCTGGCCCTTAGCACCATCCAAAAGCTCTAATGGATATAAGGTATTCCTCAGCAAAAGAACCTGATTAGAAGAAAACCACATTACTGTTGTACCTGATCTGGCCGGCTCTTACTGTCATCGGATGGACGGCACAAGGTCTGAGGCCAACTGGCAAACTTACCTTCAACCAAGGGGACGACCGGATGAATCTTATAACTAATGAGCGGATTCGCAACCTTGAAGCGGATGAACTTTAGTATCGGCGGCCCAGTCAAAATACCTATGACCCCGGTTATATGGTCGACTACTTTTAGCAAAGTCTGCATTACTCACGGTCGACGAAGGCGTTTAGCGGCTTCCTGGTACTTGTTCTTGAGGTGGTGGTCCTTGAACGAGTTCGCGATTTTACTTGCATTGTCACAGATCACTTACTGAACTAAATTTAACACGTGCCGAACATAGCTGGCTCGAGAAGACGCTACCTCATAAAGAGCAACATATGGGCGGTGTCAGGTGGGAAAGAGGACACCTGCATGAGTACAGTAGCCATCGGAGATGCGGTTCTCTTGCACCTGGACACCATCCCATGGCCTGTACGGCCTCCCGTGAATGCCTTAGAATGGGGTGGGTATTGTCGTGGGTCAGAGCGAGAAGGATGATACTCACCTCCAGTCTGGAAGCGACTGATCACCTTCACTTGGTCCTACTTGAAGGGCCAGAAGATAGAGATTCAAGACATCGGTGTCTTTCGCAAAGTCGTTGAAGTTCTTGAGGACGGGAACGTCAGGACCGAAGTGTGGGATGCCTTTGATGTGAACATGGATAGTGGCCATGATTAGCGTATTATGAGAGTTGGGGAGAATGGAGAGTGTAGGCGACGAAGGGGGGGGGGGGGGGGGGCGACTTTTATACCGTTTGGAAGATCTAAGGATAAAGGAGGGTTGCGGCCATGGCGAGAATCTGGCAATGCATAGGTGCCATTTGGATCATCATGGATTCTTTCAAGGGACGATGGTCGACGGAAGCATCTTGAATGTACGACCATATTTGGTGTATCGAAAGAACATCGTTGGAAATTGGTTCTGCAATAAGTAATCCAACAAATCGTTGTTCGTCGTCCAGGCCCAGGTCCCCCCGCTCCCGTGATGATATCTCTTCCCGCAGAGCAACGGAAATCGAAAATACCTCAATGTGGTTTGGTACAGCTCCAATTCTGCGACCGACGACATCAAAGATGAACGTCTCGGAGTTACTCTAAGTCACGGTCATCTCAGACAGGCAACCTCCCGCCTTTATACATGGATTGACGTATCGCACTTAGCGACCTCGTGGGCTGTAAGCGAGAAGTAAGGAGTTCGAATGATGAATCAGAGAACGAAGGGTTCGGTGTATGCTGTATAGAGAGCCAGAACCGTAGCGGAGCAACCGGATTTCCAGCTTGTGAAATGATAGGTCAGTACCGTACGTATTCAGGTGAATTATAACGCATGCGACACATTGTTCACCATTTCGAGGTGAATCGCAGATACAGAGGGGTACCAAAAGTCATTGCGATCGACGTGACTACCATAACGAGAGGATCATCCTCAAGCATCTCTGGTATCCTTTCTTCTTGCAACCAAAACTATGAAGAAAAGTTGCATAGAGAATCCTAGTTTTCAAGTGAGCATTCTCTGAGACAAAACTATAGATATTGTAGGTTATCAGAGAGCACTCAGCCAGCGATCATGTTGGAAGGTTATCTATTTTGGACAGTATCCAACGTCGATCGCAATGACTTTTGGTACCTCTCCGTACATAGTGGGCTTATACGACAATACATACGGCAACGTGTACGGTACCAAGAGGGATCGGAAGTTGGAAGTAGTGAATCTTGCGCTTGCGACGATGCCACCCCCCACGTGACCGTATACCGTATGAGTATAGCCTATAGGCCCATAGGTATCGCTTTTACAATCGTTGCCGGAGCGGGAGCGGAGCACCTCTCTCTCAACCCTCCTCAACCAATCTGCAGCATGTTTCTCGCAGTGAATCTCTTTCTCAAACTGTTCACGGTATGGAGCACTCTTCCATGCTACTATCGGAGGGCGAGCTTCCCGCGTCGTGAAAGCTATCCTTGGTTAGGGAACGTCTTCAGCATCTGGTGAGTGCAGAGCCTAATAAAATTTCAGATCTGATGTAAGCGGTTCATGTCACGAAACTAGTACGTGCAGTAGACGAAGAGAAGATATCTCAAGACCCCCTGGACGAAGTCCTGACATTCATCTTGACTCCCTACTAGACCAATTTATCCTTGTCGCGTTAGGAATCTGAACGGTCGGTGAATCCAAGACCGAAGGCTTCGGTGGATAATGATGCGAACGCAATGCCTCTCTAGTATATACGTGTCCTCGTCGTCAGCCGGATGGTGCCAAGTACTGACAGGATTCAAGAAGAGAAAGTGTCGGGCTGACTGACGGATTACAAGTGAACGAATCCATTCAGATGACAGGGGCACAGGGAGTGGCATGCGCAGAGGATGATCAGTCGTCCCCCAATAATCGTATTCCGTATACGGAGGCCTAAGACAAGCAGCGTGGTTGTGGCACTATCAATCGCAACGTCCAAATCAAGTTATCTAGTTCCTGCAGACCGATCGGCGCAGATCGTCACATCTTCAATCTCGACGAAATATTCTTATTCTTATTTCATTCACATTTTATTTCTTCAATCTCTTCTTCAATTACAAGCTTCTCTCATACCCACATGGTTTGCCGTGTGTAATGGAACGATGAACCTATGGTGTATGCATCATCAGGAAGCCCTCGAATCCGCCCACGATCTCAGCCCTTTCGTTGAACAGAGAGAAAACCTTTACTTGAAGAGATGGTACATCTTCAAGCGGACGCACCGTATCGTCAACCTACAAGAGCGATATAATGTATTAGAGTAAGCTTCGGATACCGAGAAGGGGATAAACACAGAGGGCGCGACGCCAGTTCGGATTACGTGTGAGGTATTCTTTCATTCCATCGACATTATTGATGTCCTTTCCCCTCTTGAGAAATTCCGCTATGGGGAATCCATGATAGTAAGAGATGTTCGATATGAGAGATGAATAACACTTACTTCTGAGCGGTACACGTCCACCTATCATTTGCCCTTCAGCCTCGCGTTCCTTAACGCTTGAACATTCACGATTGGAAGTATTATAGATAAAGAAATCTCCGACTTTCACTGTAGCCACCAGAAAGTTGAACGTGTAGTACCGAGTTAACATTAGGGCAACCCTCGGACTTGATTAATTTGCGTAAGGGCACTACTGAGACTCTTCATCGGACGTCAAAGAGCCTTGTAGGTGATGTTCTCAATTACCCTGGGCACGAGGGAAGCTAACTGTTTGAAGAGATCTGAAGAAATGAAGTCACAACAGAATATGTCGCTGAGATTACGTAAAGATGCGACGATCTGTGCCGATCGATGCCCGAGATGCAGACTACTTGATTTAGAAGTTGCGATCCACTGTTCGTTTCTCTGTCGCAAGCGACGACCCCTTGACCAACAGCACACCACAACCACCCGTCTCTTGTCTTGGCCCCCCCATACCACCCTGTCCTGGTGTGCTGCTGCCGTATATTTCTGCTTACGAGTGGTTGCAAGGGGCACGAAATGCCGACGAAGACTATAACCCGTTCTAGCTCAAGCGCCATCGCGACGAGGAGCAAGGCCCAGATCGTTGGCCAAACCTCTGGATCAAGCATGGGCATAAAAGCGGTCTCTCCGAGTAGTACTAGTAGGCCTTTGGTGCTTAAAAGGCGCGATAAGAACCGTCAGGCTCGACTCACCTCTACTATGCAATCGTCCCGTTCTCGTCCTAGAGCTGGTCCCTCCACCGGCAGTCACGCACCCAGTTCCAAGACGGTCGCCCAGAGAGTGTGCAATGATGAAGTTCCTGAAAGGCCTACTGCTGCTGAAAGCAGCTCATCTGTGATTGTTATTTCTGATGGTGAAGATGACGATATACTTCAACATCCCGCATTTCGACCAGTATACCCAGAGGAAGTTAACGTCAATACCGGGACTAAGAGGAAGGAACGGGAGAAAGGGAAAGGAAAGGGACCAGATGAAATTATCGTTGCAAGATATAAAAGGGAGGTTGACGAGCTCAAGAAGGTACGCCAATCGTGCCCACAAATACATTGTGAATACGTGCAAATCTGACAACTCTTGTAATGTTATAGCAACGTGAACAATTCGAGAAGGATATCCACCGCGAGAAACACACTGCGATTCGGTTGAGAGTTGAGAGGGAGGCGCTCCGGCAACGATTGCGTGAAGCGGAGGAAAAGCTGAAACAGAAGGAGAAGGAGAAACCCGTTCCCATTTCTGCCCCACCTCCTGCCTCCGCCGTGAGTCGCCTTGTTCTCTTACGCCAGTTAGCCAATTAGAATTCACATCGCGATAGAAGTTGAGCGAGATGGATGATCTCGTCTCTTGTGAGATTTGCACGATGAAGATGTTTCACCCAGCCACGATCCGCGAATGTGGACACACCTTTTGCGAATCGTGCTTACACGACTGGTTCAACTCTACGTATACGCGGCACGTTTCTGCGCATCCGGCATTCCTTCAAGGTCCGCAGATCCCGATCGACTACCATCAGTGGAATCGGCATCTGCCTCAGTTTGCAGAAGCCATTCGGAGGATTTACGCGGAATGGAGGAGACATGTGCCGCAGCCGGTGTATACGTGTCCGACGTGTCGTACGCAGGTGGAGAGTAGACCTGTTGAGGTGTTTCTTGTGAAGGATGTTGTGAGAAAGATTGTACAGATTGTGGGTGATGGGAATGATGCTGGGAGAAGTCCAAAACGGCTGAATCGAGGGGTTGGC
Organism: Inonotus hispidus; assembly: GCA_024712875.1. Classification (NCBI taxonomy): domain Eukaryota; kingdom Fungi; phylum Basidiomycota; class Agaricomycetes; order Hymenochaetales; family Hymenochaetaceae; genus Inonotus; species Inonotus hispidus. The sequence continues at coordinate 828,473 of JANBPQ010000016.1, read as the reverse complement.
GGTATCTGGGATGGTTTTTTCCCTGAGGCACAGACGTAAGAACTTGTTATTGTTATTGATTATCCTACCTCTGCATTTGCTAGTAATCGTTCATTGTGCCATTGGGTGTATTTTCTTCACGTGAAACGGCTTGTATTACATAATCGGCACGGATCAATTGCTGGCGGATCTGTGTTGAGTGACTGTTGCCTGTCCATGTGTCCATTCCAGTCGCACAGCAGTTATAACTTGTTCTTCCCCAATGGCCGCAACACGCCCACTCATCTCTCGTGCTCTAGCCACTACATCAGCGCGTCATATTCCAATCGTCCCCTCTACTGTTGCTCGTGCACGGCTCTCTACTGCTGCTGTTTCTAACCGCTGCAGATCGACTCCTTCGATTCGACACCTCCAAATCCGACAAATGTCCTCTCCTTCTCAAGCTTCGCCAAGCTCGACCTGGCTCGCACGCATCGAATCAGAACCGTACACGCATATCATTCCGAGCTCCCCTGCTCCTGGTGTAGCTCTTATAACTCTCAATCGACCCAAGGCTCTAAACGCACTCTGTGCTGCACTCATCTTGGAACTGAATGATGTTTTGGATAGGATTGAGAAGGACGAGAGCGTTGCTGCTGTTGTGATTACTGGGAGTGAGAGGGCTTTTGCTGCGGGAGCGGATATTAAGGAGATGAAGGATAAGGAATGTGAGTGACCGAATCGTATTCAAGATATGCTTCATCTCGAGAGCTAACACCGGGACTCTTACATAGATCATGATGTGAACCGCGAGGACTTCATTGCTAACTGGCATCGGGTCGCGAATCTGAGGAAGCCTACAATTGCTGCCGTCAGCGGCTACGCTGTATGTCTCTCTCCCAATAATATTGTATTGCATTTCTTCTAACGGGAGTGATGGATAATACACATAGCTTGGTGGAGGGTGCGAACTCGCCATGATGTGCGATATCATCCTTGCGTCACCAACAGCCGTATTCGGACAACCCGAAATCGACCTAGGCGTCATCCCAGGTGCAGGAGGCACACAACGTCTCACCCGCCTCATTGGCCAATCCCGCGCAATGGAACTCGTCCTCACAGGTCGCAAACTCCCCGCAGCCGAAGCCGAAAAATGGGGCCTCGTCACGCGCGTAGTGCCCGAGAACGAAAGCGTTGTTAACGAGGCTGTTAAAGTCGCGGAGAATATTGCTGGGAAGAGTCAGATTGCTGTACGTGCTGCGAAGGAGAGTGTGAGGAAGGCGGCGGAGGTTAGCTTGGCTGAGGGGTTGGTGTTTGAGAGGAGGGCTTTCCATTCGCTTTTCGCGACGAAGGATCAGAAGGAAGGTATGACTGCTTTTGTGGAGAAGAGGAAGCCAAAGTTCTCGAATTTGTGAGGGGAGGTAGATGGTATTACCAGAAGCTGGAATGTAAAAATATCCAAATTGTGTAACGCAATGCAAAAGTTTGTTTCTTACGTTGAGCGTCACGAAGTACCCCATCCAAACTTCTGTGCCGGTTCAACGGACTCTGAAGAGCTCGAACTCATATTCCTTGCAACGCAGTTATTACCCTCCCTACTCCACATCAAACGAGAAACGAGTAACTGACCACCTCAAATAACTCAGCCCAAAGAAACACACCCCAACACCAGCCATGACCCTCCTCCCAACAGGACCCCTCGCAGCGCCCGGTTGTCCGGGTCTCAACCGGGATTGACGAAGAGCGTAGAGACCAACGGCTCCGAACGCTGCTGTGCCGATTATTCTACACGTTAGGCAATCTTGAACTTGGCTTTGGTTTTGGTTTTGATGAGCAGGTTGATTTGAATGGTGCGTTTTTCCGGTTGAGAGATTTTGAGAGGGGAATGAAGTTTGCTCGTTGGACTGGGACGAGGACATGGTCATTCATGAATGGATGAATGGGGGGATTCGGTAAAGGGATGATCGGCATATCGGCATTCGCTAAACTGATCAGCGTAATCAACTTATTAGGTAACCCAAGTCCTACGGTCCGACTACCCGTTTTCAAGTTGTTTGCCATCAACGGAAGATCTACAGTTCGTTTCATGCTTGATTGGGGTTGGGCTTGTCCGTGGAGAAATGACAAGCAAACACAGATAGGGATTGTGGAGACAGAATCGGGCTGAGTAACTAGAGATTAATTCATGCTCTAAAAGTTTCTCTCACGTGTGTGTACGCAAAGAGATGAAGCCGTCCGAGTTACAGACTACAGCTCACCAGTAAGACACTGCAAATAGAGTTCGTGCTGAAAACTCGGAACTGTCAGAAAAAGCAGGAAAGAGCCTAACTTGTCTCTTCTGACACCGAAAATTCCAATTGTGCAGAAATGGCAGCACAATTCGGAAGTACGTAATCCAAGGTCAGCCGAATCAGAAGTACGTGGTTTCTAGTCTAGAAATGGTGTCTATTTGAGAAAAAGTTTCAACGATTTTTCGAAAAGTACCGATACGGAAACTGGGTAAAGATAATGAAAAGCACGTTATTTTAATTATCTACTTATGAACGTCCACTGGGGAGGCGTTGCTGCTTCACTGGTTACCGTCTGCTTTTCGTGGGCAGCAACGACAAGCATAACAAGAAAGTGACGATTTGGCCTGGTCGATAACGTTTCTGTGATACCCCGAGGAGTGGCGCAGCGGCGGTTGGCGACCGACGTTGGCCCTGGCGCACAGCAACTCAAAAAACAATTCACAAAAGACGCCGCCGCACGACTACTTTTCTTTGATTCTTTTTCCATCTCTTTCTCCTCCACTTCCCACTTTCACGAGTATACCCCCTTGACGTGCTGGACGCAAGGAGACACGACAGACACGAGCTCACCGGGTGGAATTTCACCGTACCATAATATAACCCCAGGTCGACCGAAATGGCACGAGCGCAGCCGCAAGTCCAGATCCCGCAACTGAATCTCAATGGCACCGCTCTATCGTCGCATGCGTATTCTTCAAAGCAAGCCCCTCTCAGGCGTCTGCAAACTCTGTGAACCCCACTGCGCGTTCCCCAAAGAGTCCAGCAAGTCAAACACCGGCGGTGGAAATTGACAGTGCTTGGGGTTCGAACTTTTGGGTAACACTCCTTGAGCCACAGGTGCGTTTGGTCCTCTTTCAATAATTTGCTGGGTGATTTCAGGCTGATAGAGCGGCGAATAGAGCCAGACACCGTTTTACGCATGCCCAGCGACAGGCCAAGTAAGCTGGGACCCTCCCGTTGGAAACTTTGTGTACGTCACTTTCCCTTTGCCCCCGCCTTTATGCCTCATCTCGTCTCAATCTGACGCGCATTTCATCTCACACATCTCATCTCATTTGCTGCCAAATGCTTATCTGGCTATCTCGGTTGATTGCATTTACGAACCTGATTGGTGGACCCCTCTGGTTGAACGGCTCATCTCCGCTTCCGCAATTATCGTTGCAATGACGCTTCACGGTGACTTGATGATGGCGATGCTATATCCGACTTCTGGTCTGGACACTTTGTTTCCATCGCTGATATGGTATATTGAACGAACCCATGGCTATATTTGTTGGACACGTGGGCGGTTGGTAAATGCCGGATAGCCTCCCACCGAGCCCTGAAGGAGAATGGTGGGAGCTGATTGACGAGAGTCGCGGTGGTATACCATATTATTATCACACGAAAAGCAAGGAAACTGTGTGGGAACGTCCAGAGGGATTTGTCATTCCGTTGGCTATCCTCCAGGTCAGTTTCTTGATAATCTATATTTGGTCGAGATATGAAACTGATGCGATATTCACATTATCTGATACGTAATTGGTGATGAACAACGTTGTGGGGCTGCGCTGGCGATGCTGCGGCCTGTGCTTGATCTTGTACAGAACACAGCGGTATGCAAACGTCTCAGCGCTCGGTACTCTCAAGCCTTGGACCCAGAGGCCCTGAAAGCCTACACTGAGCTTCAACAACAGTCTCAGACCAATTCAAATATAACGGAGCTGGGTGGACGTCCCGCCGTACAACGTACAGCGTCAGACAATATGGCGGGCCAGTACAGCAGCAATGGAGAAGCGCGTACGAATGGCTTGAATAGTGCAGATAAGGCGGCGAGGAGACGGTCTGCATCTGCATCGGTTACTGGATCCACAGGAGGGACCTCTTCTACTTCGACAGCTCAGACTATTCGACTTGTAAGCAGTTCCCAGGGTGCCTCTTCGTCAAAGAATGCCTCCAGCTCCGGATCCGGTGCTGCCTCTCAGACTCCAAGGCGTAGCACATTTGGTCACCACCATTTCGGAGCTCATGGTTTCGTTGGGACGCACCTTCCTCCCATCCCCGCGTCCCCTTATCAGAGTCAGACAGAGGGATCTGCGTCTGATTCGGAAGAGAAGAGGCCTGCGGTAGCGCGGGCGAAAGCGAGGGAGACAGAAGTCCCGGCTATCCTTGACAAAGACCGAGCAATGCGACTCGAGAAGGAGAGGGAGAAGGAACGGGGCCGACAGCGAGAGAAAGAAAAAGAAATGGCTAGGTTATCGGCAGCTTCAGTGAGAAGTAAATCCGCAGGACCTGGACCACCTCCCCATCGGCCTCAACAAACGAAACCTCAACAGAGCCTTTCTGCGATCGCGTCGCGCATAGCTAACGAGCGTGGAGCAGGAAGTGTCCCACCTACTCCCGTTTCGCCTGTTCCGCCCACACCTAGTTCAGAAACTCACGGGCAGGGTGAAAAGGAGTCAGGAAATACGGACCTCGCTCCTCCGCCGGCCCCCTTACCCTCCCGATCGCTACCCGGTCTTACGGTTAACACGATTGGACAAGGGAAGATAAAGGATAACATGCTCCCTACCCCCACGAGTCCCGTCACTCCCGTTTCGATCCACTCACCGTTTTCATCACTTTCAAAGGGCAAAGGTGTTGATCGCTTATTTGGGCTGGGGTCGAACAAGGCATCCCAGATTCAGAGTCGGATTCCACCGCCACCCGTACCGGCGCCGCGCAAGAGTATGGGCGCGAAGCCGGATGCTCATGGGTCGATACGTACACAGGATATCGGAACGCCGAAGCTTGACACTGGTGGGTTATAATGGCGATCACGAAAGCGAGCGTCTGACTTAATGATTTTTACTGGCTTCCTGTTGGAGCAGAAGCGACAATGAACATGAGTCCAGTAAAATCAAGAGCAGAAGGCAAGCCCATCCTTCTGAGCATGAAGAGCTCAGTGGAAGATGAGGTCCCTCGACATAGCACTGGGTATGCAAGCCTTTAATCTATCTTTCACGAATTCCTGAGAGCAGGAACTGACTAGTTTCATTTTGAATTTATTGCAGTGGTCGGCCTATTCTTCCTGACGATCTCGCGGGTGATATTCAGCAGTTCGTACATAGTGAGTTTGCGAGGCAATACTTTGCGACTCATCGGACCGGTATTATCTTCCGGAAGAGGGTGCCCGTGGAGGTTATGATGGTCTGGCAAAAGGTATGTCTATTCATATAAAGACTCAACCACTGGACCTGAGAGGCGTTACAAAGGCGCCACTTCAACAGCCTCTCCTCCTCCTGAACCGCGCTCTTCAAAGGGATGCGGTGAAGATGTTCAAAGTCATCCAGCGTATCATGGGGGATCGGGACCGCGAGCGACCGGTTATACGGCAACAGCCATCAGACTCCCATCTAGGAGGTGGAAGTGGACCTACCAGTTCGTTCACCTCTTTAAAAAATACGAGCTCGACGTCGCTGCCGAGCATGGTTACGGGTATATTAGAAGAGGAGAGGTGGCTACTTGGAGAATGTATCACTCATGGGGAGTTGAGGGATGAAATCTATTGTCAGCTTGTAAAGCAGTTGACGGGAAACTCTAACCCGTGAGTCCCTCTTAGACGGATCTTCTAGAATGGCGACCTGACGAGAATCACCTTTGATCCAGGGAAAGTCTGTTCAGGGGTTGGCAGTTCATGTGTGTCCTGTTGGTAACGTTCCCGCCGTCAAAGAACTTCGAGGGATATCTACGTTCGTTCATACAACAGAATACGGCGCAGACGGAAAGCCGTGTGGACATCATGGCTAAATATTGTTTACAGCGGCTCTCAGTCATCTCCAAGAAAGGTCCCCGCGGGAAGCCACCTACAGTCGCCGAAATCGAGACTGCCTCGGTAAGGAGCCAAGCCTCTTCTATAGTTTATTGCTGATGCGAACGTAATAAGGACGCTGCATTCAACCCTTCGACATTCGGCGAATCCCTAGACGCTATCATTCGTCTCCAGGAACGCACGTACCCACATCTCCAAGTCCCCATTATCCTACCCTTCCTCGCCGACGGAATTCTCGCACTCGGTGGGCTCAAATCCGAAGGTATCTTTCGTATACCGGGTGATGGCGACAGCGTTGGCGAGCTCAAGATTCGTATCGAACGAGGGTACTATAACCTCGAGGGAATCGACGATCCACACGTTCCTGCGAGCCTTTTAAAACTCTGGCTTCGCGAACTCGCAGACCCCCTCGTGCCCATGGAGTTGTATAATGACTGTGTGGCATGCTCGAAAGACCCAGAAGCCTGCGTTGCCATGATCCCACGCCTTCCGACGATCCAGCGCCGCGTCGTGTTATTTGTGATCAGCTTCCTGCAGTTGTTTTTGGATGAGAAGGTCCAGGCTACGACGAAGATGACGAGCGCGAATCTGGCACTTGTCATGGCGCCCAATTTGCTCCGGTGTGAGTCGGAATCTATGACGGTTGTTTTCACGAATGCACCGTACGTGTTCATATCTTCGTTTTCTCTGTAACGAGGCTCTGATTATTGGGAATGTCGGTCAGGTATGAGCAGATGTTCGTTCACAACCTTCTATTGCATCTTAAATGCAATAGGGTAGATCCTAGATATGTCCCGAAGCACGGTCTCGGAACTACCGCCAACGCTACGAAACCACGCAACCGTCGTCCGGGACGATAATTTGTACTTTGTACTCACTTCTGTTGTTATTCCGGGGATTCGCCTATGCTCTTCCATGCTGTTGTCACACATTGTTATGTTATTCGGGAATACGGTTTCTTCATACGCCATTCTAGTTCTCTAATTCCATACCTTGATTACTGATACTTCTCATTGGGCTCTTTATACCCTTCTCCCGATGTTACTCCTTCACGTAGAATAGGCTGGTTCCAGCCATTATAGGATCTTTTGTACGGTATTATTGGTCGTTTTCCGGAGGCACGCGGATTCCACTGTTCTACTGTAAATATGTATACTGTAATGGACGAGGTCTACGACTGAATAACTACTCGAATGCTAATTTTTGTGGCTGCGGAGTCTGATTCGGACGATGGGAAGGTATACGCTTCGCCGCTTTCTTTCTGGAAGAGAGCTTCCAATCCCCGAACTTGTAATTCTTGTCAGACTTGCCGTCATCCAATTTCCAGCGCTCGTCCTCGGATGTCCTCCAGGGCTTCGATTTGACTTTTGTAAAATCCTTCCTATTTCGCTGGCGTCGTTGTGCTTCTTGGTCTCGCTTCAGCGGTTCGCGACTGAGTGTCTCGATCTGGTTAATCAACTCGAGCGCCTCGCCCGTTCCGATATTACGTTCTTCTTGCCATACTGTACGCGATCCAGCTTCCCTACGCACTTCCTCGACAAGTTCACGGGTTTTAGCATCCGGTGTGATCCCATTCACACGCATCTCGCTGAGAGCTTCTGCGACTCCGCGTAAATCATGGAATGCTTCCCAGCGGGTGCGGAGGAGTTCGTTGTAAGCTGGGGCGGTACAACCGAAAACGTATGAGGCGATGGATCGGGATCGGGCGTGGTTGAAGATGGAGAGTGCGAGGTGTGGGTCGTGGAATTTATCGCGGAAGGTGCGGATTAGGGCGGCGAGGAGGTGTGGGTATGCGGGTGGTTGGAGGGGCAGCGGGGAGGAGGCTGTCTTAGGTGAGGGATCGGTCGTGTCCGATGGTGAGGTTGCTGTAGCAGTTGAGGATAGTTCCGCTTGGGCGGTCTCGGCCTCGGTTTCCGCTTTAAGATTGGATGAATTCCCCAGGCCTTTTTCAGCTCGGTAAACCGCCTGACGTGCAGCCTCTTCATACCGCGCCGACTCTTCAAACACCTCTCTGGCAGCCCATTCGAGTAACTGCTGATCCGTATCACAAAGTTCCATTTGGGACAGTTTCCTCTCGAGCTCAGCATCCTCCCTGGGGGACCATCGAAACTGGCGGGATACACGACGTAGCTTCCCAAACAAATCACCGATCGTCGACGTGCCTTCAGGTCCACTTCCGATCCCCACACCGCTCAGAGGATCATGTTGCGCCGCCTTGTCTGCACGTTTATCAGCCGCCGTACGCGGTTTCTTCATATCCCCGATAGAGTAAGGTTCCGCTTCCGGTTGGTGCTTTTGTCTTTTGGCGGCATCAAAGATCATGTTGAACATGTTATTGAATACGTCGATCTCTCGTGCGTTCATGGTCTGGCGTCGCGCACTGACGACCCCTGGAGGCGTGTAGACCGTTGAACGTGGACGTGACGTGACTGGCATGCTTTCCAGAGGCGGTAGCTGATCAATGTTCTCGAAGACATGGTCCCAGGCAGATTTGGATGAATCAAATAGCGACTCCGACGACGCAGGACTGAGTGAAATGACAGAAGCAGATAATTGAGTCATTTTTCTTTCAAGAGTGATGAGCCGGGACTCACGAGTTTTGAGAGCTGTCCCCTTGCCTCGCATCGGTAGTGTACTTTCTCGTCTGCCCAAACTTCCTCGACGAAAAGAAGTCAGAATCCAAAGCGTTGTGCCGTCTCTGAACTGCAAGCGTTCGCCATTTCGTGTTCGGCGTTGGAATGGATTTGATAACTTTGTTCCAAACTTCTTCCTCTTCTTTCTTGATATCTTCCTGCTGCTTTCCCTTCGGCAACGTTGCGCGAGGGAAACATGGATGCGACGCAGCTGAGAGGACGGGCTCGTGATATGGCGCTTTAGTGGAAAGAAAAGCGAAATCCACTCACGAATAGCTATACACCTCACATATCTCGTCGTGCTTTTAGTGCTTTTACCTCTGCACCTTCCGAGCATCCCTTTCAATAGGTTAGAAGGAGAAATAGGATAGGACGTGTAAGGAAACGATCTCTCGAAACACAGGTAGTATTACGTAAAGCATGCTCAATTTTGTCATCTACAATTCTTCCCTCCGACGCAGAGGACACCGAGACTCTTGGCCCCTCCGGTCCTTCCCCTCCCAACCATGGCTAGTGAACCTCGAAAGCGTGTCATACTCGTCGGCGTGGGGTACTTGCATATTTCTTTGCGACAATGCTTATGATGCTAATGTCGCTTACATTTTTTGCTCGTGTTTGGAAGCACAGAGGGGCAACATGTTCTGGCAAGACAACCCTAGCAAAACACTTGAGAGTGTGTCTCCCAAACAGTGTAATCATTCATCAGGATGTACGTCTCCGTTTCCTGCGAGTAAGTTCGGGATATACTGACCGCCTTATTAGGACTTTGCACCGGTGAGCCATGATTACATGTCCAAGATATAGCCCCTCTATTTACTCGTTAATAGCCCCAAGAACTCGTCCCGATTCATCCTGAATACGGAGTGCAAGATTGGGACGATCCGCCAGGTGCAATCGATTGGCCTCGTTTGCGGAGGTTCCTCAAAGAGGTCAAGCAAACCGGTAAAATCCCTGATTGGCACCACTCTCACGACCACCTCAATGAGCAAAAGGATATTCCTGTTAGCGACCCGACATCCACTCGATGGAAGGATGCATTTGATCTCCTATCGAAACAATATGAGGAGAAGGGGGAGGTAATTATTTGGGGGCTCGTCGATGGCTTCCTTTTGTATTGGGATGAAGAAGTGATTGATTCCCTGGACGCACGCATATTTTTGCGTGTCTCGTACAACGTACTCAAGCAACGGCGTCACGAGCGCCACGGGTACCACACTGCAGGTATCTCCAATTTTTTCCGTGTATCCGATTCGGTCGTCGTTAAAGACACTCACGCTTAGTTCAATCCGATCCAGAAGGTGCCCTTTGGCGAGACCCACCGAACTATTTTGAACAGATCGTCTACCCAGCGTATATCCGAGCACACGAGCGGATGTTTGTAGATGGAGATATTGAACACGGTCAATCAAATGGCTTTGTGAAGAAGCTCGTCTTGTTTGACTGCGAAGAACTGGGTATGGACGAGATATTTGAGAGAGCTGCAGAGGCGGTTTGGGAGGTGTCTAGTCTAGGGTAAATCGAGGACGAGTCCGATGTGAGGATAGGTTAAATGCATTAAATGGTAGGGATCTGTATCATCCATGTTGGTGAGATCTGCCTCTCTTTTTTTGAAAGGCAAGATGAGCTCATACTGCGCAGATAGATTCATTGAACAAGACTATTCGCGTTTCCACCCGTCGAAGGAGACTTGCTATGGAAGTGTGAGGATATATCGACGATCGATCACTTACCGCTCAACTACACCCACCGAAGTCATTAGAGACGCAGAGGACACATGACCTAACGCACCAATCTTATCCGAGGACTCACTTGATATACGTGAGATCAGCAAACTGTTTGGAAAATCTCCCGAGGAAACTTCTCTGGCGAATCTCAGTACCGCTATAGTGCTTCGCTTCTACAGACCGGAACACGACGCTTTTAGCTCATCCCGTCCTGCAGACCATGACGACAATTCATTCCCGCCGGTAAAATTACCTCCAGTGAGACAGTTGCCCATAATTCAGTCAACCAAAGACTATGTGCAGTGGTATTCAAGTGAGGAAGGCAAAGGAGTCATTCTTTCTTCATCACCCACGTTGTTTTAACTTCCCCCTCCTCCTTCCGCTATATTTCTCTCAGAGAGAGAGGTCCATCAATACCCTTTTCTTCTCATCGTGGAGAGCTGGTAAGTTCCTTAGCACGTTGTGGATTTTCGGACACTTTTGCGCCAGATCGGTACGTATTACCGTCTTGGTATGCAATAGTCGCTCACGGACGTACTTACAGTAGCCCTCACCAGCAGCCCCACCTACTCTGCTTAAGCCACCCCGACCACCTGCCGCCTGATCTTTTCGCAATGCGATGGTCGCTGTGTATTGCATCTGCAATTCTAATCACGATTCCCGTCTTTTCAACCCCCATTCCGCGATTGTTGTTGAAGCGACGAGGCCTGTTCGAAGATACGCTGCAAGCAACGGGCTCTACGGTCGATGAGATTGCCGCAAAGATCACCAATGCATTGACGGATGACCCAGCACCTTGCTCTCACGTTAAGTCATTCTTCCATCAGCTTGCAGCTGGAGAGAAAGCAAGGGGGACGACGACGATTGGTGACCGCGCTGTCGCTGGGGCTCGGAAGATGCTCGGACTTCAGTCGGCTGGTACCGCAGGTCTGGTACAGATGGTCAACGAGATCGTGGATGGACAACTCTCGAATTCTACTACGACTGCTCTGATCCAAGCGGTTCGTGTATTCCGCCCACAATGTTATTTCTCGCACGAGCTTACCCGTTCGCCATTATAGCTTTCTAACAGTGCCAGAACAATTGGTGAGTAGACTATTGGAGATGAGCCATCGGCAGGTTCCTCATGTGGACTCCAGCTAGCCTTAAGACCTACAAGTTCCTTCTCGACACACAAGCTGCCCTGACCGATCTCACGAACGGAGTCGCGGCACTCAACAGCACAGGAATAAAACAGATCGAGGAACTGGCTAACCAAATACAACCTGTCCTGGCAGACCTCGAAGATACGATCGATAAATTCGGTGCCGACTTCAGTGCTCAGCAAATTGCAAATCAGACCAACGAGTGTGTACTTAACTCCGTGCCTAAACCGGTTACTCTTGTCTCTAACAACGGTAAATAGCATACAGAATATCTTGTCTCTCGTTGAAGACGGAAACGGAAATGTTCAGAAGCTGAAGGGACTCAACAAAGCGAATCAGAAGACTGTGAACAAACTCATTGACGCGGCCCAAGCCTCGATGAATCAACTCTCTGCTGCTGCGCAGCAGGCGAGCTTAATCGCCGACTCGCCACCAGATATTGACCCGTCTCTCTTTAACGGCCGTAGAGGCACAACATGCACTGCGAACTAACTCGTAGGATCGACAGATTGTGGCATGAAATGTTTAAATTTAAATACCCAGAGTCCTCATCCGGTATTCGTGGACCAAATACCCCTTTTTATTTCCTCGCTGTATCATCATGATGGAGCATTATGCTTGCACGAATTTGACGCTGTCGTTTACACGAGTATTTTCTTTCTGTTTCGTCATTTTGTATCATAGTCGGAAAGTTGTGAATAAACTAAGTGGGAGGTACAGTACAGTCGCGAAGAGTAATGTCTAAAGAAAGAGTGCGAAGTCGAAGTCTAGACTCGGATCTCAGCGGACAGTTTATGTATCATCCGCCCGAGAGTCGAATGAATGCATCGTATTTAGCTCTAGCCTTTGAGCAGATTCAAGATATCGCAGAAGGCCTTGCACTTGCAGGTTTTTGCACACGCTTAATCCATCGCTCCTCCACGGTTTCAGTGAGTGCCACTCATTTCTTGTCGCCCCAAGGAACCCGAGATACCCGATCTGCAGACGTGGTCGAATCATTACAGTAATCCGATGACCATGATCGAAACCTTCATCTCTTTCCTTATCCGGAAATAAGATTCGGTTTCGCGTAGAAAATTTCCTCCGTGTGGCCCTGGTGGTTCCTGTCGACGGAAAATCAGGGTTGATCCTGCGACCCTTGACATCGACTAAGGCCACGATCAACGAATTATATATATTTGTATATACTCAGGATCCAGAGTTCGCCTTACTCTTTATGTAACCACCTTCTCCCACCTTCATTTGATCAATGCTCACAACGAAAGTAAGTGTTCAGTCACAGAAGATATAGGTTTACTTGATTGATGAGGCTAAGCATTACACGACACAGATCTAGAGCACCTGAACAAATTAATGAAATGAATGAAACGAGATGGTACACCTGAACCTGAAACACATTGGTGAATAATAATTAATTTAGATCGCGCGTTTGTCTGCTCTGCTCTGCTCTTCGGCCAATCGTACCATACCATACAAACATACATACACACATACAACAAATCGTAACGTTCCACTATTCGCAGCAAAATGGATACGGTCTATCATACAGCTGCGTTGACCGAGTTCGTCGCTGAATGGAAGTCGGGTGTGGATTCAAACTAGCCAAGTGTGAAGAACAAGAAGACGTCAGAATATTCCTCGTGTAGAATATCAAAGGAGGAAGAGCACTCGTACGTTCTTCCCTTCGCCATCCGGGTTGATATCAATGTTAACTCGACACTCGATCGCTCGGGGGTTATTATAAGCCTATCCGAGTCAAGAATAAGAATAAGGCGTGAATCAACATCGTCAGCTCACAGTCCATCGCGAAGGAAATCGTGTGAAGAATACGCACTTTGTGTGAATTCCCAGTGACGGTGGCGGATGCAGCTGTAGCACGCGACCTCGCCGACACCTCGGAAGAACTAGCAATATCGTCCAAGTGGAAACTCATCCCTCCAGCTGTAGTCTGTGGGCTTCCACGAAGCGCAGAACGCGCATTCAACGAGGCGAGCATACAATTATAATACACTACCAATAAGAATTCCCCAAGTCAATCATCAGCATTAACATCCCCAAAATAAACTTTAAAGTGAAGTGAAGAAAGAACAAACTCACATTTCGCCATACAAAAATCAATCAAGAGATAAATGAACGAATTCGGTAGGACTTCAGCAGCGACGAAAGCCACAATAGCCATAATACTAGTAATCAACCCCGTTCCAATCGTAAACGCAACAAGACGATTAATAATGCTCTCCGTCTTCTTAAACCCAGAACGTCGGTTCCACAAGAGGTAAATGAGCACGAGGGCAATGGCGGTGTCGGTGATGAGGACGATGACGTTCATCGCTCGTTCGTACCGCACGATTGTGAAGAGCTGCTCGAGGTGTTGGAAGTTGCGCGTTTTGGAGATGTATACGGCTGTTATGACTAGTTGGGCGAAGACGAGGAAGCCTAGGCTGCCTGTGATGATGTAGCTGCTGTTGCTCACTGACCAATAGTTCAGTAAGATATATATCCTTAGGCTGAGAAGGGATAACCAGCACGCGATGAAGTAATACGTACAGTTCCATGCACGCATGACGAAAAGCGCTTGTACCATAGTCGCAATAATCGGCGAGAACGGTGCAGAGCTGTAAATATCCCTGATAGAAATTAAAAAAAAAACGCACGAGTCAGCCAAGCTCGTTTCGACGAGTTGAGTTGAAACCGGTAGAGTAAAAATACTGACGTTGCCAGGTTATCCAAGAACGCTACATTCCCAAACTCTCTAACGAAGTAGATGTACAAGAATTTGAGGACTAGGATGAGGTATATCGTGTCGAGGATCCATATCAGGATGGTGTATGTTTTGAGCCAGAGTTTGTCCGTTTGTAGGTATTTCTACGTGTAAATTTTGTTTAGATTATCATTCTAAACAAAATTGTATAAAATGTCATTACCTCGACGTAGAACCATAATTGCAGACAACTGACTGCCCATAAACTAGACTCGGGCTCAGTATTCCCGCCGGTAGCTAAGAGTCAATCAAAGAGAACTTACGCAGTAGACAATCTATATAATCAGACGAAGACGAAGAGCGAAGAACGCAAAAAGAAAGAATCCATCATCAGCAATCTGACCACCGATCAGCCAAACAAACGATCGAAGAGAGCATACATCACAGTGAGGAACAAGCATCCATACTATACCAACAGAACAACAGATGAGCCAAGAACCGTCAGCTGCCCAACGATCGCCAAGTCTGATGTAGAATGATTAACGTACAGTACTATCCAATTGAGTCATCGTCGGTCCGTTGTTGTTGTTAGACTTGGCGTGAGTGCGTGCAGCGGTGGTTGTGAACTGACGACTAGTACACGGGCGGGAACACGGTGTGTTCGAGAAGAGCTCTGAAAGTGCCGAGCGAGGGAAGGAGGGAAGGGAAGGGAAGTGTCTGTCGCAGCTTCAGGGCTTAGGCTTAACCTTCCAGCGCAGCGAGTGTTTATGCACAGACAGGGACGCCTCGGCCTTCTCCCTAACAGCAACATTTATAACCAGTCGCTAAAAATAAACCATCGCGAGTCTCCCCCCTTGCCCTCCACTGCCCTCCACTCTCTACATGTTACAGCAGTCGGTGATTATCGATCAGCCCGGCCGGCCTTCGAATGTCAGTGCATCACTACACATTCCGAATGACAATATTAGCTCTTTTTTTTTTGGTTCCTGTCCCACTCCAATTAGAAGGGGAGAGAGCGTTTCAAATTCCAACACACTTACGGTATTCTTATTCTTGCACTGCACATCCATCACGATTCTGATTTATGTAACATCATTGAACACGGAGATAGGACACGGGGCTTCCCGCATAAGCTGTACGTACGTGTTCACGTCTGTGGCATCCGGGCTCCAGATATCACTGCATCACTGCGATGCAGTGTCATCCTCCGACCATCACGAACTCGAAATCTTCTAAGGTGGAAAATAGACTCTATTGCCTATTTCCGGAACCGACTTCTGCCCGAGGATGCTTTGGCGCCCCTTTATGATACCTTCATCTTTCTTCGTCATTTCAAGAAGATTACTGTAATGAATTCCATGGCTGCGGTAATTTACGCCCTTTTACCCGGTATAAGTGTTGTCCAAATCGTATTGGCTTGGACTTGTCGGTCTAATTCTCACCCGTCTCGTGATTTTTCCACGTTGCCCGTTACCAGTTCTTTTCTCTCTGAATTTCCATCCAGCGTCAGAGTCCCCTAATCGGGTCAACAACCCAATCCACAAATAAACCATCAGATATATCAACTATTGATAGAATAGAAGGATCTCAATCACTTACACACCCACAGGACAGGACTCTCCAAAACAAAACTTCGCAGTAAGTACATCTGAGTCTGAGACACAGAACCTGATCGTGGATGGATAAAGATAGATCGTGGTGGGGATAACTGTGAAATCGATCAATGGCGGGTTCCGCTTTAGGGTTGATCTTCACTTCGGCCTCGGGTGACGCCGAAAGGAGCAACGGGGATCACGGGAATGTTGATCCGGAGCCGGAACCTATTTTTGCTTCCGTTGGCTATATGGGCTACCGCAGCCGGCCCTCTCAAGAAATATCACAAGCTAGCTCGGCGCCAGATCCACAAAAAAAAGACTAGCGCTTCGTGGTGTTCGTAGGTTCGACGGCACTAACACCTGTGCTACTGCAACGCGACTACTAGCGTCGTACACATTCTGACCTAGAAACTCAAGGAGAAGAACGACCCCATGTGCACGGTGAATGATCTAGAGGTCGAACGAAGGTCCCTTCTTCGTTCTCAAAGGTCCCGCACTTTTGTCCCCTGCGCACACATATCCGCGCACATCTCTTCTTGATATCAAACAAAAAGCTAGGATGCGATGATACATTTGGGATACGAGCACCCACCATAAGTTAAGAAATCCCCACCTACGTAGTACTAGTGTGAGCTACCTCAACCTGTCAAAGAGCATATTTCGAGCAAGGGACAGAACATGGACCTTCCACTTCCACACTTCCACACTTCGCCATCTTCCACTTTCCACCTTCCATCTTTCGTGATGCATTATATTAATATCGCGACCAACTTCCGTCCACATAAACCGGGGACTTGACTCTCCTCCGTGCCGCACAGCCTTAAGCTTCTCTCTCGCCTCTCGCCGTGCGTCGCCGTATCCGTATATCATCATAATCATATCCCATCCAGCGCACGTGCGGTATCCCGTGAATATTAATGGCATCACGGCGTCAAAACACCATCACACCCATTAATATTAACTCTAAAAAGCTGTACATGCAATTACTGTAATGATGGAACACACGTGGAGACACGGGGATGGAACGGAACGGAACGATAGCAAGCAAGGAACACAATACTCTAGGCCTCATAGAAAGTTCAAAAACCTCGCGTCGCGTCCTTCGTAGTGATGTGATGTGATGTGATATTTAGATAGAACAGAAGGATTAGAATTGTGACGAAGCTGATCGGACACGAGTTAATTAACCGTCGTCCATTTCCAATCCAATCCAGGGGGACTAGACGTCAGTACTTACTAACGCCGGGAGGTAAGAAGGATCTAGACTTGGTTCTTTCGCACAACCGATTTATTTAATGATTTTTGCTTATCCGGTTTTGGCGCTGCTTATAAGGACATGTTTTTTAACCCAATAACTCGCTGGCACCTTCTTTTTTACTTCTCCAAAATTGTAAGTACTGTAAGGAAGTCATGGGGATGGTCTACCAGATGCTCTGCCATGAAAGTTGGAGAAAGTGTCCTACTACTTTTCGAGAAAGCTTAAACCACCGGATCCGCGTGCGGAGCCCTACTAGTACGATCTCCGTCTCCGTCTCCGTCTCCGTCTCCGTCTGTCCGGCACCTATACGATACGGCAAACATAAAACCTACCAACCATCCCATCTCCTCCCAAGGTAAAGTGATGAATATGAATATTAATGAATGCCGTGCCGATGTGAAGCATCAGAACCGAACCTGAACCTGAACCCAACAACAATATCAAAAAAGAATCAGAAAGCCGGTTCCTTGATCGCTCATTCATTCCTATTAATATTATCATATAAACCACGAGCGTCTCGGAGCAACGTATACAGAACTAAGTCTGGTACCAGTCACACCAGTACTAGTACTAGTCCTGCTGCTCACCTCGCCTCACTCACCTCGTTTCCTCCATCCTTCTCCCACTCCCACTACCCTCCAGCACCACCGGTCCTTCTCAGGTCTCATCACCACCTCACCACCATCTCACCAACCACCTCACCAACCCACCACCTCACCAACCCAACCCAAACCATGTCCAACACCAACAACACCAACACCAAAAACTACCGCACACGCATCACCCCATCCCTCCAACGCCCCTACGCCTGGTTCTGGCTCGGAACAATCCTCATCCGCATCCCATACTGGGTCCTCACAAACCTCACTCCATCCCAACGTCCTCGAAAATCCTGGTCACTCAAAAAAGCCGTATTCCTCAGATTCGTTCGTGCGTGGTTAAAGGGGTACGAAAGAGCGTCAGTGTCCTATCCTATCCTATTCTTTCTTTCTTGTGTTGTGTGTCCAAGGCCAAAGAGCTGACTAAGACGGAAATTTCCGATCAGATATATGAAATTGATTGATTTCCCACCTTCCGACACGCACTTCGACTCCAGCAAGAAAGTGAACGGTGTATGGATCGAAGGAGCTCCAGAACTCATAACAGGTAAAGTAAAGGAATGGGCCGAAAAGGCGGGTGTAGGAGCAGAACGTGTTCCAGGGTACTGGATGCACAAGGAAGGCAGCACCACCATTGCAGTCGAACAAAAGGCCGACGCGAACGAAAGAATTATTTATTTCCTTCACGGAGGAGGATACACAATGTTATCTGCTCACCCGAGCGATCCGTCAAGTAACATCGTTCGAGGGCTCTTCGAGACATGCCCATCAATCACACGCTCCTTCAATCTCGAATACCGTCTTACATCCGTCCCTCCCGAACCGACGAGAGGTCAATTCCCCTGCGCGCTAATCGACGCAATCTCAGGATACAACTACCTCATCAACACACTCGGTTTCTCCCCATCACAGATAATCGTCTCCGGAAACTCCGCAGGTGCGAACCTCGGTCAAGCACTCGTACGATACCTAGTCGAATACAAGGGAACGATCCCAAAGCTTCCTGATATCCCAGCAGCACTCGTCTTTCTTTCGCCCTGGGGCGACATGAGCGGCTCGAACTGGTTCCCAGGCTCGTCCCATTTCACAAACAACGGACACGACACGATCACTCTCTTCCGCATCCCACATGCCGTCGACGCACCACCTGCGTTCATCGAGCCATTCGGACCGGACATCGTATCCCAGACTCCATACATCTCTCCAGCCTGCAAGTACCTCGAAGACGTCAGCTTCGAAGGTTTCCCGCCAACGCTCATCAATTCCGGGGATGCCGAAGTCCTTCTCGACCAATGCCGGGAGCTCTCCCGACGAATGAAAGAATCATTGGGCGAGGATAAAGTCGTTTATCACGAGACGAAAGATGCATGGCACGACTTCCTAACCGTTTTCAATGAGCCAGAGCGATCGGAGACCCTGAAAGTTATCTCCGCCTTTGTTGAAGGCCTTCCGAAGTGACACGTCTTTACTCTTTCAAAACCAGTTTGACTGTTCAGATAGTCCGGTACGAGCGCAATTATATGCATTGTTTTCATTATTACTCTTTCTGGGATCAATAATATCAGCTCCGTTTCATGAACCAAAACTGCGTGTCGCCAACCTTATCATATCAGGCATTTCGATACTCTACAAAACGAAAAAGTGTATCAGCTTCGTCGTAGCTGCGACATCGCGAGCCCGACAAGTCCGGAAATTTTCTCTCCCTTTTGCTGCAAGGCAACGAGCTGTATCCAGGACAGACCAAGCAGAAGCACGTCTCCGAATCTATGAAACAAAAAATAAAAAAAAATCAGTAATTAATAATTTGCCTGTCACAATTAACGTACGGAATGAATGCTCCTCCATGAATACGCCAGGCTCTCCACGCGCACAACGCAGCAAGCCGAGCAACATAGAGCGATATCTCCGCGCGCCGTTTCTCAGGTAGGATAAGAATCCAGAGGGAAGCTACGGATGCGTTGATTATCCACCTGCAAATCAATCCTGATGAGATTAAAATGAAAATGTGATGAAGATAGTGGCTAGTGCTCACCGAGTACGTCTGATATAATCCCTGGGAAGAATGCGCTGGAGCAAGCAAGTCATCGCCCATGCGGTGGTTATACTAGGAGCTATGTAAGATAATACACTGAGTGATATGCGAATAAGTACCTGGCAGATATAAACACGGTTCCTCGCAATGTTGCTGATAGCCACTTTCTTAGAACTGCTAACGGATGTCTTTGTGAAAGCGTTAGGTATTAGCTTTCCTAGTACTGACTTGACTTGATTGAACGTGGCATACCTCGTGATCATACTCCTCTGGTACCTTGACAGCAAGATAGGCAGTGCGCTTATTACCGCAAACCACCTACTTGTTCGGAGCGACTCTGTGACGCAAGCGCGTAGGCAGTTCTTCAGGCAGCTTGGTTCATCGGGATGAAGCTTCGTGCATAGGTCGTACGTATGTTGCTTTTGTGAATCAGTTGAACTCCGTGTCGTCTTTGCGAAAGTGGCGCTACACAGTATCTCTTCCAGTTCAGCTCTCGGCATTCCGGAAGGTACAAAGTGAGTGGAATTCTATAATGGATCAAGTGAGCAATCGCGTCGATAGTAAAGCAGAATTCTTTACCGAAAGAATCACTCGCTCGTACGCAGATGGGAACGTTTCGCTCTTGAACAGGAACGCCCATAGCAGATAAGCATTCCCTACGACATTCAGCGTCCACACAGGAGGCAGGTAACGACGTCCCAATCTGGAACGTGTCACGGCATGGTAGAGTACGGATGATGCCGCGTAAAGAGCGGCATGGACTCTCCACGAGGGCGGAATAAGAAGGAAGAGTGTCGAAGATAGAAGTTCCGCTATCCCCGAATCATTGAATCGACGGCGCAAGTAACGATACACGCGTGGCAGTAACACCGGAAAAAGAGCTATTCTGATAGCAGTTCCGTCAACAGCAACCTTGTTTTTCCTTGGGCGCTCATCACTACTACTGTGTTCATCAATTAATTCAGATCAGAAAGCTTGTACCACGATACCACGATACAGATCCTTTCTAAATAGGAAGTCGGATAGCTTACCGTGTTCTTCTTGCAAGAAGAATTGGAATTGTCCTGGCTGACACGACTATCGCGAGAGTTGATACAAACGTACGCAGAGCCGACTGATCTTTCGCAAGCCTCGACAGTGTACGACGTGGAGATTGGATAGCTCCATGCATGATATGTGGAAAAGAAGAAGAGGATGACGAACAACAACTGGACAACTGAGAACGTAATCTAATCATTGCTTGGCTGTGCGAGTCTATCAACGGATGTTATTCCCACGGTAACTCAGACTTTTGTTGGTTGCTTGACTTTGCACAAAAGACATATTTCGCACGACTGCATCAAACCAGCAATATTGGACAAGTGTTCGCTTGCATTGAAAGGGGGTTTATTACTTACTATCACTTGCTTTTGTTGCCCAGGACAGGCACAAGGTGGTATCAGTAAATGTGATGATGGTCGCGTTTTTATAAGGTTTATATTCCTAGATATGGTGAACTTAGGTCACTCTCTAGACCGATTACGTGTTACAGGGAATCAGCTTCACGATGCTGCTCTCTCCTTGCTCTAGATTCAGATCCAGCTCGACTTTATCCCATCGTCGGGGAGACAACATTTTTGACACAACAATGAAGATGCCAAACGTAAGGGTGTTACGTGTCTCTTGGGCGATACATTGTAAGGCCTGGGATAGTCATCCCTCAGGTAACAATTACATCGTACGAAATAGTGGATTACACTCGTATTCAACACGATGTCTGCTTCAGCTCTGCCTATGCCGTGAGCTTAGCAATTGTATTCACTTACGCTATTGTCTAATCCTAAACGCGTATTTTCCCCGTAAAGGTATAATGCAATACGTTGCCTCAAATCATTTGCTGCTAAAATGTCTACGGAGCAGTATCACTGCAGTATCTCCATCGGTTTTGTGGGCTGATGCTGGGCATGATCCGTACCATCTGACAACTCTCAGAATGGAATAGTTTCACGTTAAACTTTCCGATTGATACCCTTTGTCGCAACATGCTTCTCACCTATGATCGAGCGGACTCTTAACACCTGCGTTATGATCAATGATCAAACGACCATACGCACTCTTGGAACTTCCGTTCCCCCAAACCCAAGGTCTTGCCCGACAATGCATGCCAAGAAACCAAGGCACAAACGCATGCGCATGGTCTGTCAGGGGCCAAGAAAGATGGCGATAGGTCTTCTGTCTTCTGTCAGAGTCAGATGCCTGGAAAGTTTCAATACACTCTCTTGGTGAGCTGCATGTTGTCAAATAGGAAGAGGCTGAAACAGTGGCTGGCTTGAATGCATCATGTCAGCTTCTCCAAAAACAGATACGTCCAAGGGTACCTCCAGTGGGCATACTGTATCTCCTCCAAGAATCCCGTACAAAAAGGCATTAAGAGATGAAAAGCCTCCGTTGGGCATTTGTCATGGATGCTTCCTTCTATATTACCTCTGAACCATTGGCGTTCATAGGTGGCCGGTAAAACGTGTGAGTAGTCTGTACAGCGACGTATTCTGTATTCTGATCTGTGCCACTGCAGGGACCGACCTGGCCGAAACCGGAAGCAATCATTTGATAACAGTGAGACTTCCGCGTGGCTTCTCTACGTGATGGTCGGAGATATGCCCGCAACTCTTATTTTTCTGGAGGTAAGGTAGAGAAAGTATAAACTTGACTAGGTGTCACGGTGTGACTGATGACCCTGAAGGACCCTGAGCTAGCCCTATTTGGAAGGAGCCTACGGCAAAAATCTCGAGGTGGGACCTCAAGTAGCAAAAGTCAGTTGAATTGGCACCGGAATCTCACTTGTGTCTGAGATAGTATTATAATGAGGCTTAATCTATGGTTTTCCGGTCTTATTGAGGTCTCTAAGAGCAGCTAATATATAGCTGACCAATATACATTAGTCATAAATATTAGTCATTTACACTATTACTATATTTGGACTAACTTTGTCATCATATCCCTGCCAAGAGTGGCAAAAATTCTAAGGTCGAATTTTCTAATATTTATGAAAAGCTCACTAGAGTGTCGGAAAACAAGTTCTGAGCCATTTGGCACACAAAAGGTTCATTCCATAATAAAATGACAAAGAGTTCATATTTTTAAAATTTAAAACCATACATCTGCTTGTAATTTTTATTGGAAGAGATCTATAGGAGCAAAAAGTGGATTTGTAAGGAAGGGTCCAGAGTCGCCGGATAAGACAGGTCAGGGTCACATGACGTGCATCACATCTAGTCGAGTTTATACTTTCTCTACCTTAGTAATATTTGGAGTCTGGAGCACGATGAGGAGAAGGCATGGAATAGTGGTGCCTTTACTGCTATGCAGGCTATGAAGAAGATGTGTTAGGAAGTTTTCTCGCTCTTTCTTTTCTTTTCTTTTCTTTCTTTAATCATGACCGCTCATGGACTCGAACCCACGACTCCCTAACCCTCTTTCCCTTTCTCTTTCCTTTTTCGTCCGCTCGCTTACTCATCAGGGTCTGTGCACCATGTTTACCTTTGTCGTCATTCATTTATCTTTTATTTGGTTAGTCTACCTTTTCTCACGCTCGAAGCGCTTAAGTAGTTGGTCAGTAGAGTAGAAATCTCCTGTCTCGCTTTTCTACTTACCACCACCTTGTACTAGGTAGCTACTAACCGTCCACTCATTTAATATATCTACTTACCGCCACCTTGTACTAGTGTGCGTTGGACTCTAGCGTTGATTCAGCTCGTCTTAAGGACGGTCTACTGAACTCGGCCTAACAAGATGATACTTTGAGTCGTTATCGACTGTAACTCCTCATCTCATCTTTACTTTTTGCTGTGACATTCTTTTCGTCACTGTTAGTGAGTTTTCTCTCCCCTCTCTTTCTCCCATAAGAGCTGTTGCTAACTTGAGAGCAGGCAGGAAAAAAATTGACTTTCATTATATGATGCTAGATATTATGCAATTATACCCTATATAGTATATTATGTTGCTTGGTAAATATAATATTATATAATACATAGATTTATATATGAATTTTTCTATTTGCAAACTTTAAATCTCGGCTCGGTGCTACTAGTACTATCAGAAAGGCACATCAAGGCATCTGAGCTAATTATAATAACACTAGTTACCCAAATGGGGAAATCGTAAAATGAAGAAAGTAAGAGATTGAGACCGAATCAGATCAACTCTATAGACTAGCGAATGGGTGGTTCGCGATTACAGCATGTTTACAAAATGATGACAGTATACGAATTTCTTTGTGTGTTTCTGTGCAGGGTGCGCCCTAAAGGGGGAAACCTTTGATTATCTCTGCCGAATGGGAAAAACAGATACACGTCAATCAATATGGAATATCAGAAGAAATGCATGCTGTTTGCCCAGACTGTCCACGCTCAGTCGAAAGGCCCCAAATAGGCAGGACCCTGCACAAAAGCACAAGTAAAAAATGTGCATTTTGTAAACATGCTGTATCATAGAATTGTAATTAGGAGATTTTCTCAGATTTTCTGTCAGATTCTCCTAAAATCTGTCAATTCTCCGATCGGGATTTTTCCTGATGCAATTCCCAGCTGATCTGATAATTAAAGTTCCCAGTGTCTCCATATCTGAATGTGGGTGCGAGGACCTGACCAACATACCGAGTCTCCAATGCACCATCAGCATGATAGAAGTAATAGTAATAGTGGCAGGTTATTGAATATTATAAAGGTTAGAGGATAGTTTCTCTGGAAATTTAGCTCCTTGCCCCACCTATCTCTGTTCAAGTTCCTCCTAGTATGTTGTCCAATCCTCCTTCGTTGGATCTTGACAGCACTGTAAGTATAGTCGCTTCTGCGCTTCGTCATGATATCCGTACTAATCGATTTTACAGTATGGATGCTTGTTCCTCCTTGCAATGTATGTCCTTGTATCTCTATCGACATGACCAATAAACTAATTTGTCTGCATAGCTTTTCCACTGTGTGAGCCTAGATGCTTGATCACTCTGTGGAAATTTCGTGCTCATAGCTACTCCAGATTATGGGCTGTCAGCTGTCTCCAACTATGTGTTAGGACCAGTGTGGATCGCTATAAGCAGATCAAGGATCGGTGCTTGGCAGTCCACTTGGCTTGGCAAGGGCCGAGCGAAAGGCCAACTGCAGATCCCTCAGATCGATGCACCAGAACAAGTCCACTCACTCCGCTGATCTTGAGAAGCTATCTTGATCGTGGGGAAGTGTGAGATAGGGATAGTCGGATAAACAATAAGGCACTAGTAGGGGTCAAGGGACCAGCCGTGCACTAGATACCTAAGATAGATTAGAGTGGTGCCTAAGGCAACTAAGTGGCAGTACAAAGAAGTCATAGGCAATACAAAAGAATTTTGCTAAGGAACTTCTGGTGGCAGTGCTCGCTACTTATATACTTTCTAGAAAGTCCGTCACCTGATCCGTTCATCTGCAGCACCGCCCCAACCGATTGTCAGCACAGCCCCCAACGCTTCTTCGGCACAGCCACTAGCCAATCCGGTGGCTGTGCGGAACCCCGCAATTCCGTTGCGCTCCGTTCCGTCCTTCTAGATCCTTCTTCTCCACATGGTCCTTGTCGAGTGCTAATGATGACGCCATCCCCTGCCAATCTTGTGGCTGTACACCTCCGAGCTAACCCGTCTGCTATTCCTGTCCCCGGTGTTCTCGGAGTTCGCGAAGGTTTCGGGTGTAGCTCCATTCCGATACCGAGCTGTCTGTATTCATCGGAGATCCACTTCTGTTCTGTTCCTGGATCCATCCAATGACGTGCCTGTCATGTTCCGATAGCGTTCCTTCGATCGGTGGATCTCGGTTGCTGAGTCCGGGGTAGGTTGCCGGGTTCCGGTAGAATATTCCCCGATCGTATCCATCGGGGATGATGATCTCATCTGGTGTGGTGTCTCTGCCGATCAAGAAGGTGGCGATCGCTCCGTCGATCCCTGTGCTCAAGAAGCATCCACTTATGAGGATTGTTCCCTCTAGTGTGCCCCTCCAGCCGCTTGCGATTTGCCCTATCGTTATGTCCTGTGTATGCTTGAGATATTCTGGGGCATCGAGTGTCAGCGGCCATGTAACCTGTACCGCTGTCCTGTGGCATTCTTCGACATGTGGGGATTGACAGATCTATGCTGTGGCTGTTGCATTAGCATAGTACGTTTCTTCGTTTCCAGACCAGACCACCACTTCATTCTCGAATGCTGCAAGGTAGTAGTTGTAGAGTACTTGGTGTTGTGTCCTGTGTGAGGAGTATCCATAGTTGGTTCGAATTGTGATTGGTTCTGTTCGTTCGATTATTCCCATTGTTTCCTCCAGTATGTCTTGTGCACATTCCCAGGCTTGTCTCCATGCCCATTGGCACTTCCTGCAGGAATGTACTGGTGGATTGTCTGCCCTTCTTGACCCAAAGGGGCAGTAGCGGAATCGTGTATGGTATCGTCGATCAGGTGCAAATCCTGCATCGGTCATAATTTATCCTAGAATGGCAATCAGTCTATTTCCTTCTAACACTATAGTTCTACATCGAGGTAAACTCACATCTTGTGGGGAAGAAATGAGAGATTACTGAACTGTCCGAAAGAAATACCTAGATACAGACAAACTATGGCTCAAGATATTCACCATTCTACTATGGGTTCTAAGCACCATATACCTCATACTCGTCTTAAAATTCCTCTATATATACTTGATCAGAGAGTTCGGGAACCCTGCTTACTTGGACAACCTTCCCAAGCAAGTTCTTTACTTGGTCTCGTTGCATTCGCCACCTGACCAAGATTTTGTGTTTCGTGGAATTAAACAGGGATATTTATTCTTCGGCCCCATTCTCGCCTGCCATCTCTGCTATAGTGCAAGCTCTATTCGTAATGCGCGCTTGGAATTGTGAGCTATTCCCCACTATGCCCGTGCATCAATTTAATGAATTACTTGTGTATAGTAAGCAACAGAAACTATTACCTGACAGGATTCCTCGCCTTCACAGTCGTCGCCCAAGTTATCGTCACAGTCCTATTCATCCACAAACTACGAAACTTCGAACACCTCGAACAACTCCTCACAGTCGTTGATTACGAGCGTGCAATGAACATCATCATCCTATTCACCGACACAGTCATCGCAGTCGCCTTGATCTGGCTCTTATGGAGATGTCGCTCAGGTTTCAAAAAGACAGAAGGCCTTATTAAGAAACTCGTGATGTTCACGATTGGGACTGAGTTGATTACTGGGATATGTGCTATTATAGTGTTTGTAGCTGCTCAAGTCACTCCTCAAACTTTCATATACCTGCTCATCGATTTCTGCATGGCGAAATGTAAGCTCTCATTGTTTTTTTCCTACCCTTTCTTCTTTATTTCTTGCTCGGAAATTCAACATATTGATAATGCTGTAAATGGCAGTGTACTACAACTGTATGCTCGCCTCGCTGAATGCCCGATCTGCCCTTCGCGGGAATATGAGCAGTGTGGCGGGAGGTCTAAGTATCCACCTAGATGACCTCGCATCATCAAGTTACTGAATGGAAGCCACAGTGGGCTCTTCCACGTATCTAGGCAGGTCCTCCTACAGAGTACGTACATACGCTGAAGAGATCCGTCACGTGCTACAAGCGGATCAGTCGCGAGATACGGTTTGGGCAAGTGAGACCGATCGACAAAGTCACGTGACAAAGCGTGCCACACGAAGGCTCAACGTCGTCAACCGCCTCCAGGAGTACCGAAGGAAGCTATCGACACAAGGTACCGGCACGAGAACCCCCTAGAGCATCCCTTCTTCCTCCCACCCCGCTTCCCGCTCCGGAATTCCGAATGGACAACTCGGAGGAGCCATCCGAACGTGCCCTCCTCAAGCCTCCCAAGCCAATGTGAATGTATGCCTTCCTTTGTTTCCTTTATCCCTTTCTACGTGCCCGCCTGCGCTTCGCCTATGCCCAGTTCGTCGTGTTCCCCCATTATGCGTCCCCTTTGGTCAGTTCTTGTCAGGTCCCCCTCGGTCCACCTTTCCTTTCGCCTTTGTTTAGATATGCACCCCCTTTTCCCCCGCATGCACTCTCCTACTCGTCCTATGGCTCTGCTCCCCCTGAATGACGTACCCCATGCCCTTCATTTCCCTTGTCAGCCTTTGATCCCTTAGAGTTCCTCGACCCTTTCGCGTATGCACCCCCCTTTTCTTCCTATGCCTATCTCTGCCTTTCGGCTTCGTCTCAAAGGCTCATGGACCACAGTATTATAAATAGAGCTTGGATGTAGTAGGGAGAAGCTCGGTGAATCCTATGGTACCAGTTCTACGTTCTATCGTTCGTCCCAAAGCTCTCTAGGTCGGTTACAGCTTGGAAATACTTCGATCCTATCAAGGACTCGCCACACCTCGTAATTCTCGAGTCTCTTAGCTATCTCATTGTCACTAGTCGTGGCCACAGCCATCCTAGACTGTTAGAAGGTGTCTGGTAAACGTTCCGGACGTTCCTCTAGCAGTACTCGCCGTTCCGAGCACCGTTTCCATCGTTCCGCGCGTTCCGAAACAAAGGTCAGGCCTCGTCGATCCTGCCCCGCGTCTCAGTTTTAGTCTTCAAAACACAGCCACTTACGCTTCTCGTCGATCCCCGAGTCTAATCCAGCTTCTCCCGCCGCTTCCGTGCCTGGCACTCCCCCTACCACAGCTCCTGCCCTTCCTCCTCACCGGATCTGCCTCGGATCCTCCATCCCTCCACCGGTACTCCTCCAGATCACCCAGGTAGGCTCCTGCCAACTCACCTTCAATCCTTTGGCTCTTCGGAGACCACAGGAGTTTTCAACGCCTCCTTCCAAACCTACTTAACACTCCCCCCCCTCCTCCCGCTTCTTTCACTAACAACAAACGGTTATTTTTCTTAAAAAAATAGACATACAAGCCCAGACCAATCGAATGTAGAGTCGACATCAACGTCAACCCAGGGTCGAGTTTCAGAACCGTCAGTGCCCAACTTTGCTCTCCTCCTACGACATGAACAGTCACAGAGAACTGATATACTCTTTATTTTTATATTTATAGCTTGAACATGAGACATTCACAGGTGACTTACAGAAAGCCAGGGACATGGACAACTCTTCAGCTGTGTAAATCACGCGGCAGGCCTTGTTTCCATGTATGACTAAAGATCTCTTGGTCTTGGTGTACTGTCTTCCGGTGGCCGAACACGAACACCCGAGTATTGGTATATTTATAGTTCAGCATTTGTTTGTTAGCCGGATCGGACTCTTGAGATGGAGTTGTATTACATAATCACTGACTGAATGTTATTCACTTTGTTTAAAGGGCAGGGTCGCTCGCACAATCCCTGATTTTCAGCTATTCTATAGTTTAAGAGTTTATCGATAAGATGCAACGTCATGTTGATTTGTGATAACTGATCTATTATATTCGTAAGAAGAATGTATCTCTAGGTAGGGCTCTGCAGCGGATCAGATATCCCAGATAAGATACGCCGGATCCGCTATCTGCCCGGATGCAGATAGGATTTTGGAGACCAAATATCTGGGCGTATATATCTGGGCGGAACCGGATAAGACTTTGGAAATCCGCCAGATCCGGCTTATATGGGATGGACCACCTTGGCAGGGCTATAGGTGCTCAAATTCATAAAGTCTTGAATTCTAAGGTGTCGATCAGCCAACAAAAGACTTTCTTAACCTGAAAGTATGTGTTTATTACATTAATACTTGCCATATTAGGAAGTAGCTCAGAAACTAAAGTCACGTGCTACTACCAAGAGACCGGTCATATGATGAAAGTGGTAATATTTTCCATCATGTCTTCATCTCATTAATGTTGAATGGCCGTTGACACAATAAAATATATCATCCTCATCAACAACACACCATTTGGCATGCCGGGGAAGGTTCTGTGACACTCCATTTACTCTATATGTGAGCTTGTAAACTTAAACCCTGATATGCCGGATACGGCGTATAAGATAAGCGCGGAACCGGATTTGCTCTGAGCAATGAAATATCCGGGCGGATATATCCGCCCGGATGCGGATACGACTGAAAATATCCGCGCGTATCGTATAAGATACGCTGCGGAGCCCTATCTCTAGGCAGTAAGATTGCCGACAGAAAGGAAGACGGTACAATGTGCACACCAACGATGGCATCTCAAGTGAAATAGTTTATTCCAGAGAACGACAGTTCGGCCCCTGTACAAGCCAGCCGACTGAATAGCAAAACCACGATGAATGCCGGAAATTTGGAATTAAGCCAGAGACCCCTGGAGAGTAGCGTTAACACCCATGGACAAATCGAAGCAAGACAATGTAGAACAAGGCTCACCATAGGATCCCACGGCGGAAACACCACCTTCTCCCCTGTCTCATACACTCGCACGAGTTCCTTTGGCGCAAGTGCCTTCGGGACAACCACCTGATAGACAAACTCATCAAACCACTTATCCGTCATCACGAAGTACCCCTTATCCCCTCTATCAGGCCCCCAGGAATTCTCTACGCGATAACGCGTTGCGCGACCAGTAACACGATCGATATGCGCACCCGTGATCACCATGGCATGTGTCATCGCCGATTCGGTCGTCTGTAGGCGTTCCGCCTTCGTCATACCAAGCGTGATGTTAAATGCGTTCTCGAGTCCTGGCGTGTGCAAGGCGGTGTCCATGATGCCGAGGCGGCTGTCTGAGAATTGGTTGACATCGCAGCCAAAGAACACGGGCTGCCCGGCCTTGAGCATCTTTACGACCGTCGCTTTGAGATCATTGATCTCGGTGTTCACGTCTGTCGGGAACAGTCACTCAGCGATACAATAATAGCGTTTGGGAATGGCGCTTACAAAGAACTTCTCGTCCACCCACGATGTTGCCTAGCCTATCAACGGTGTACAACTTCTTATATTCGTTACGAGGGTCATTGATGATGGAGAAACTCTCCGATGGCTGAGAAGGAGAGTGAGAAAAATCATGATAATATCACTGATGATAACATACCGGGTACTGCTTCGGAATGACTGCTTTGTAGAATTCCAGAGGAGTGCCAGTCCACGAGTGTGGTTTTCCATCCTTGTCATAATAGTCCCACGTGAAGCGAGCATCCGGTCGAGGGGGTACGCCCAGTGTCCCAGTCATGATATTCCAAATCTCTTTCATAAGTTGCTCCTTCTTCGCCCTGACAATCTTCACAAGAACCTCCTTGTCAACAGAGGTGCGTAGTGAAGCACTCAGTCGGCGCAACACCAGAGCGTGTTCTCGTAGCTTGAGCTTGAGAAGCTTGTTCATGTTACTGGATGCAGAAGAAGAGTTCGATTCGGGGTACACTGGTTGTGGGACGACACCGTAATTCTGGGGGTAGGTCAGAGAAACCCCTCTGCATTCCATAAACTGACACTGCACTTGCCTCGAGTATATTGACAGCCATGTCCCACTGTCCACCATCCGAGATGAGGTCGTCAGATAGAAAGTTCACAACTCGATCGTTTAGCGGAAGATCTGCAATCTGGATAGATTGCTCGAGGTACCAGTTACACTTGTTTAGCTTGTCCCAGAAGAAAAGGTAAGACTGAACAGTGCGCGTCAGTACCGCTTTCCGTCACATGCAAACTGCGATGCTTACCTGCGAGAGCTGGAAGCCCTTCAAAGTGAGCTTCTGCATTATGGAATGGCGTAGGACGTTATTCGTCGCAAACAGCCAGCAGCGCCCGCTCGATTTCTGATTAGTGATTGGCCCCGTCATGAAATCGAGCTGCAAGTTGAAAATGTGCGCGTCTGCAACATATGCATTGCGTGCGACGAGCGCTGCCTTGAAGTCCGTATCGACGAGAATGGTGCGCGCAAGCTGGACCTTGAGGTCGTTCTCCGCCTCCCCTTCCCATAGTTCTACGTTCCTGAGAGAGATGCACCAAACGTAAAGGTGTTACGTGTCTCTTGGGCGACACACTGTAAGGCCTGGGTTAGTCATCCCTCAGGTAACAATTACATCCGTATTCAACTCGATGTCCGCTTCAACACTTTTGCCTGTGCCGTGAGCCTAGCAATTGTATCCACTTACGCTATTGTCTAAGCCAAAATGCGTATTTTCCCTGTAAAGGGATAACGTAATGCGTTGCCTCAAATCATTTGCTGCTGAAAACGTCTACGGAGCAGTATCTCCATCGGTGTTGTGGGCTGGTGCTGGGCATGATCCGTACCATCTGACAACTCTCAGAATGGTATAGTTTCACGTTAAACTTTCCAACTGATACCCTTTGTCGCACCACGCTTCTCACCTATGATCGAGCGGACTCTTAACACCTGCGTTATGATCAATGATCAAACGACCATACGCACTCTTGGAACTTCCGTTCCCCCAAACCCAAGGTCTTGCCCGACAATGCATGCCAAGAAACCAAGGCACAAACGCATGCGCATGGTCTGTCAGGGGCCAAGAAAGATGGCGATAGGTCTTCTGTCTTCTGTCAGAGTCAGATGCCTGGAAAGTTTCAATTCACTCTCTTGGTGAGCTGCGTATTGTCAAGTAGGAAGAGGCTGAAACGGTGGCTGACTTGAATGCATCATTTCGGCCTCTCCAAAAACAGATACGTCCAAGGGTACCTCCAGTGGGCATACTGTATCTCCTCCAAGAATCCCGTACAAAAAGGTGTTAAGAGATGAAAGCCTCCGTTGGTCATTTGTCACGGATGCTTCCTTCTATATCCCGTATGGACCGTTGGCATTCATAGGCGGCCGGTAAAACGTGTGAGTAGTCTGTGCAGCGACGTATTCTGTATTCTGATCTGTGCCACTGCAGGGACCGACCTGGCCACGATCGGAAGCAATCATTTGATAACAGTGAGACTTCCGCGTGGCTTCTCTACGTGATGGTCGGAGGTATGACCGCAACTCTTATTCCCTATTCCCGGCTGATCTGATGATTAAATTTCCCGCGGGCGTCTCCAGATCTGAATGTGGGAAGACCTGACTGACAGACATACCCATCTGAGTCTCCAATGCGCCATCAGCATTGATAGAAGTGATAGTAATAGTGGCAGGTTATTGAATATTATAAAGGTCAGAGGATAGTTTCTCCGGAAATTCAGCCCTTCACCCCACTTATCCCCGTTCCTCCCAGTATGTCCTCCAATCCTCCTCCTTTGGATCTTGACGGCACTGTGAGTGTAGTCGCCTCTACCCTTCGTCGTGGTATTTGTACTAATCGATTTTACAGTATGGGTGCTTGTTCCTCATTACAATGTACGTCCTTGTTCTTCTGCTGGTCCAATAAATAACCTAACTTATTCGCACAGATTCTCTACTGCGTGAGTCTAGATGCTTGATCACTACGTAGAACTATTGCACTCATAGCTACTCCAGATTATGGGCTGTCAGTTGCCTCCAATTATGGTTCTACGTCGAGGTAAAGTCATAACCTAGGCGGAAGATCTGAGGGATTACTGAACCGCCCAAAAGAAATACCTAGATACAGACAAACTATGGCTCAAGATATACACCATTCTACTATGGGTTCTAAGCACCATATACCTCATACTCGTCTTAAAATTCCTCTATATATACTTCATCAGAGAGTTCGGGAACCCTGCTTACTTGGACAACCTTCCCAAGCGAGTTCTTTCCTTTAGTCTTGTCACGTTCGCTCCCTGACCAAGGAATCAAACAGGGATATTTATTCCTCAGCCCCATTCTCGCCTGCCATCGCTGCCATGGTGCAAGCTCTATTCGTAATGCGTGCTTGGAATCGTGAGTCATCCCCAACCATTCCTCTTTGTGTGTCGATTTAACTAATTACTTGTGTGCAGTAAGCAACGGAAACTATTACTTGACAGGATTCCTCGCCTTCACAGTCGTCGCCCAAGTCATCTCAACAGTCCTGTTCATCCACAAACTACGAAACCTCGAACACCTCGAACAACTCCTAACAGTCGTCGACTACGAGCGCGCAATGAACATCATCGTCCTATTCACCGACACAGTCATCGCAGTCGCCTTGATCTGGCTCTTATGGAGACGTCGGTCAGGTTTCAAAAAGACAGAAGGCCTTATTAAGAAACTCGTCATGTTCACGATTGGGACTGGGTTGATTACTGGGATATGTGCTATTATAGCGTTCGTCGCTGCTCAAGTCGCTCCGCAAACTTTCATATACCTGCTCATCGATTTCTGCATGGCGAAATGTAAGCTCTCATTTTCTTTTTTCTTTTCTCTACCCTTCCTTCTTTATGTCTTGTTCCGAATTTTGACATACTGATAATGTTATAACTGACAGTGTACTACAACTGCATGCTCGCCTCGCTGAATGCCCGATCTGCCCTTCGCGGGAACATGAATAGCACAGCGGGAGGTCTAAGTATCCACCTGGACGACCTCGCATCATCAAGTTATCGAACTGGAGCCACAGCGGGCTCTTCCACTTACACAGGCAGCTCCTCCTACAGAGTATGTACATACGCCTCCTTCCAATCATAACACCCTCCTCTCGCTCTTTTGCTAACAACAAACGTTTTCTAAAAAAAAAATTAGACATACAAGCCCAAACCGATCGAATGCAGAGTCGACATCGACGTCAACCCAGGGTCGAGTTTCAGAACCGTCAGTGCCCAACTTTGCTCTCCTCCCACGACACGAACAGTCACAGAGAACTCATATACTCTTTTATAGCTCGAACACGAGACGTCCACAGGCGACTTGCAGAAAACCAGGGACATGGACAACTCTTCAGCTGTGTAAATCGCGCGGCGGGCCTTGTTTCCATGTATGACTAAAGATCTCTTGGTCTTGGTGTACTGTCTTCCGGTGGCCGAACGCGAACACCCAAATATGGTATATTTATAGTTTCAGCATTTTTTTGTTAGCCGATCGGACTCTGGAGTTGTATTACATAATCCCTGACTGAATGTTATTCACTTTGTTTTTTTTTTCAGCTGTGTCAAATCTGATCTCAGAGCAGGGAAAGGGCAGGGTCGCTCGCACAATCCCTGATTTTCAGCTGTTCTGTAGTTTAAGAGTTTATCGATAAGATGCAACGTCATGTTGATTTGTGATAACTGATCCATTATATTCGTGAGAAGAACGTATCTCTAGGCAGTAAGATTGCCGACAGAAAGGAAGACGGTACAATGTGCACACCAACGATGGCATCTCAAGTGAGATACTTGGCAGAGTCTATACCAGAGAAGAACGACAGTTCGGCCCCTGTACAAGCCAGCCGACTGAATAGCAAAACCACGATGAATACCGGAAATTTGGAATTAAGCTAGAGACCCCTGGAGAGCAGCGTTAACACCCACGGACAAATCAAAGCAAGACAATGTAGAACAAGGCTCACCATAGGATCCCACGGCGGCAACACCACCTTCTCCCCTGTCTCATACACACGTACGAGTTCCTTTGGAGCAAGTGCCTTCGGGACAACCACCTGATAGACGAACTCATCAAACCACTTATCCGTCATCACGAAGTACCCCTTATCCCCTCTATCAGGCCCCCAGGAGTTCTCTACGCGATAACGCGTTGCGCAACCAGTAACAGGATCGATATGCGCACCCGTGATCACCATGGCATGTGTCATCGCCGATTCGTTTGTCTGTAGGCGTTCCGCCTTCGTCATACCAAGCGTGATGTTAAATGCGTTCTCGAGTCCTGGCGTGTGCAAGGCGGTGTCCATGATGCCGAGGCGGCTGTCTGAGAATTGGTTGACATCGCAGCCAAAGAACACGGGCTGCCCGGCCTTGAGCATCTTTACGACCGTCGCTTTGAGATCATTGATCTCGGTGTTCACGTCTGTCGGGAACAGTCACTCAGCGATACAATAATAGCGTTTGGGAATGGCGCTTACAAAGAACTTCTCGTCCACCCACGATGTTGCCTAGCCTATCAACGGTGTACAACTTCTTATATTCGTTACGAGGGTCATTGATGATGGAGAAACTCTCCGATGGCTGAGAAGGAGAGTGAGAAAAATCATGATAATATCACTGATGATAACATACCGGGTACTGCTTCGGAATGACTGCTTTGTAGAATTCCAGAGGAGTGCCAGTCCACGAGTGTGGTTTTCCATCCTTGTCATAATAGTCCCACGTGAAGCGAGCATCCGGTCGAGGAGGTACGCCCAGTGTCCCAGTCATGATATTCCAAATCTCTTTCATAAGTTGCTCCTTCTTCGCCCTGACAATCTTCACAAGAACCTCCTTGTCAACAGAGGTGCGTAGTGAAGCACTCAGTCGGCGCAGCACCAGAGCGTGTTCTCGTAGCTTGAGCTTGAGAAGCTTGTTCATGTTACTGGATGCGGAAGAAGAGTTCGATTCGGGGTATACTGGTTGTGGGACGACACCGTAATTCTGGGTGTAGGTCAGAGAAACCCCTCTGCATTCCATAAACTGACACTGCACTTGCCTCGAGTATATTGACAGCCATGTCCCACTGTCCACCATCCGAGATGAGGTCGTCAGATAGAAAGTTCACAACTCGATCGTCTAGCGGAAGATCTGCAATCTGGATAGATTGCTCAAGGTACCAGTTACACTTGTTTAGCTTGTCCCAGAAGAAAAGGTAAGACTGAACAGTGCGCGTCAGTACCCCTTTCCGTTACGTTTAAGCGGGGATGCTCACCTGAGAGAGCTGAAAGTCCTTCAAACCGAGCTTCTGCATTATGGAATGACGTAGGACGTTGGTCGTCGCAAACAGCCAGCAGCGCCCGCTCGATTTCTGATTAGTGATTGGCCCCGTCGTGAAGTCGAGCTGCAGGTTGAAAATGTGCGCGTCTGCAACATATGCATTGCGTGCGACGAGCGCTGCCTTGAAGTCCGTATCGACGAGAATGGTGCGGGCAAGCTGGACTTTGAGGTCGTTCTCCACCTCCCCTTCCCATAGTTCTACGTTCCTGAGAGAGATGGACCCATCCTGAGAAACGGGCTCTGGCGACAGGGGATCATCGACACCGTGCTTTATGAACTGCTTCTCAGAGACGGAGTAGGCTTGTGTCGTTTCTTCGCTCGTTAATTGCGACTGAGAGCTGCCCATGATGATAGTACAAGAGAAAGGAGGAAAGTGCTCTTGCGCCGTCTGGGGCTGGTGGTGGCAAGCATCAACAGATAAGCCATAATTGTCATCCTCTGATTGGGCACTCCCACGTCCAGATAGAAAAGCGACCACTCCAGTATCGTCATTGCTACAATTCAAGCGCCGCTCACGATGAACGATTTTGTGCCAAACAAGTTGAGAATGCGATCACCATGGAATGTGTCAGTACTATGTGAGTACGAACAGCAAGTACTAGCTTTAGTTTGCCTGATTTTTTTTATTAATCTCACGCAAATTCTATATTATCTAATCAGCCGTGCTGCAATCATCTATTTTTTGTTGATCGCACGGTCCATGATGGTGGTGTTCTCCCTAGGGCAAGGGATGGAACCTTCAGCCACCTTCCCTACACTAGAAACTGGATGACCATCCTCGGAGGTGTTCTTCTGAAGACGGTAAGGTTGTCCTTCGTGAGTTGATGAGTGCAAAGTTGGAGACTGATTCTTGTTCCAGAGAAACTTTAGTAAAAGTCCTGCAACGGATCAGCATGCGAAGTAGACTCGCACATAGAGCAGCCGAAGTATCCAAGAGGCATGATTAGAAGCGTAGACTCTGGGAGCGCAGGCCATCTCTCCTCATTCAATCATCTAAGACTAATCGAGAAGCAAAGACCCAGCGCGAGCTCTCCGGCTAGGCTCTCCTGCCTTGTCGCATCAATGGTCTTTGTCCGAACTACCTGGAGTTCGGTGTTTGAAGGTCCCGTCAACTCAAGCAGTCGAATCATGGGGGTGGACATGGCTCTGAAGCGTGCATGAGCGTCAATCCGCACATAGTGTCTTCACCAATCAGTTTTGCGTGTCCTAACGGGACTAAAAAAACTGGCATCTGATGATTGGACGCTTTTTCTTGGCTCTAGCTTCTCTGAAGACAAGTATCTGATCGGGCGTTAAAGTAATATTAAGCTCAAGGTTCGTGTTGCACGAAGCATGAAGAACGAATCAAGGCAGAGTTTCCGGAGAACCAGACCAATACATCATTGAAAGAAGGGAAGACCTTATTCTTGAAAGAAGGGAAAGGGCTGCAGCAAGTCGCTTGATCATATGTTGCAGTCTACGTGCATTCCTCATCATGGAAGTAATGGAACAGAAGCCGCGAACTACAGTAGAGCTAATCATGTTGCTGGCCTGCTGTTATGAATACATCTGCTCCCGCGTCACTTCCTTTTTCGCGATGGTAAGTCTGTTATTAGCCTGAAACTGATTTCTCAAGTCCAATGACCACGGACTTGTCGGAAGGGCAACATATTGGATGTGGGAGACGGCTACTTTTGTTATCCCGACCGAATTACGTTCAGGTTCTCTGCCTTACTTGTATATAGTCCATCCTCGCGCCCTCTCATCTTCCACTTCCGACATCCTGTCCTCCTCCACCACGCCTTGTTGTCATGGGTCAATTAGATGACACTGTGAGTTCGAGGATATCGCTGCTTTCTGACATGGTACTTATCAAGCTAAATCTTCCACCTAGTATGGATGTCTGTTTCTGGCTGCGATGTGCGTCCTTTACTAACGGCGAACCTGTGTAACATAATTGATCTTTTTTTGGAAAATAGATTTTCAACAGCGTAAGCGCCGATGAATGAAGACCACACCACACTCAACATGGGGGCTCACTATTGATCTAGATTATGGTCAGTAGGATGCGTTCAGCTATGGTTCTATGTCGAGGTACGAATCCCACTCACGAGACTGAACGCTGTATTGATCTGATTACCGACATTACCAATAGAAATACTTTGCTACGGACAAGCTCTGGCTCAAGATATATGTCGTGCTCCTATGGATCCTTGATACTGTGTACCTCATCCTGCTCTTCAAGTTCACGTACATCTATCTTATAAAAGAGTTCGGAAACACTGATTTCTTGGACAATCTGCCAAAGTAAATTTGATTTTTCGGAACCGAAATACTAAAACTGACGGTTCTGCTTTCCGCCAGAGACGTTTATCAATCGGCAGCGTTTTCACCTATCATCTCATCTATGGTACAATCTCTATTCGTTATGCGTGTATGGAACTGTGAGTATCATTTATCCTGAGTCATTCGCTATCCTGATTCCTCTTCCTTCAGTGAGCAATCGTAACTATTTCCTAACTGGTGTCCTTGCCTTTCTCGTAACATCCCAGTTCATCGTCACCATGGTCTACATTGCAAAGATGAGACCGTTCCAGCATCTGGAACAACTCTTAACAATTGTGGAATATGAACGTGCGATGAATATTATCACGTTCATAACCGATTCATCTATTGCACTCGTGCTCATGACTCTCTTGTGGAACCGACGATCGGGATTCAAGAGGACAGAGGGGCTCATCAAACGGTTGGTTGCGTTCACTATAGGGACCGGTTTTGTTGTTGGTGTCACGGTCATTCTGGCGTTCATTTTCGCGGAGACCCGTCCCGAGTCTATGGCCTACATTCTGATCGACTACTGCACCGCAAAGAGTGAGTCCCCTCCGAAAAACGAAAGACGACAACATTTGCAGTGTGCTGATCCGCTTTACCCTGACCAGTGTACTACAACTGCATGCTCGCCTCGTTGAATGCGCGATCTAGCCTTCGCGAGAGTACACGCAATACCACAATGGGAGGAATGAGTTTCCGTCTCGATGATATTTCTTCCGCAGGCACCGTTTCAGACCCTCGGTCACGCAGTACGACTGTGTTCACCTCTGTGGCTTCCCAGGCTCAAAGGGTATGTTTTCCATGTACACTCGTGTCTTCCGTTGTCAACTTACCTGAGTCTTCAGGACTATGATCCAAGAGCCATTGAGTGTAGAGTTCAGATAGATGTCGACTCTGGATCTGACATAAAGAAGGTATGAAATGGGCTGGCTCTTCGTATGCTTCGGAACGAGCTGATAATTGATCATCTGCCATTTTCGATAGAATGACCGGGACGGTTCCACATCCATTTTCCACGAACCAACCGACAAAGTTGGAGTCGATTCTGCTGTGTGAATGGCGGCAGGTTCTCCATTAACACAAGACCATGACCGAGTCGGAATCGGAAGAGAAGTACGAAGCTTGTTGGCCGCTTGTTTACTCTCCGTTATTTTGTGTCGCTAGCTTTATATGACCTCGTGTACTCCCTTGAACACAGTTCAGCGGAAACTGTATCCTTCAGAAATGAGCTAGTAACTTATGAGATTATGAGACTTCGGCGAGATCTCAATGCAATGAAATTGAATTTATTCAGGGCCGGTCCAGACCCTACCCTAGGCCTAGGGCAAACCAGAACGAAGAGTTGGAACGAAGAGTTGTTGGGTCGACCCCTACCCTCAACACTAAAGGACACTGAGACTAATCTGAACGCTCAGAAGGCTTATATGGATGCAAACAAAGTCATGGCATGTGCTGCTGATATTGCTTGCTTCCACTCTGAAGAAGTTCCCGTTATCCTCTTCCAGTCGCGTCGGACCGTGGCACGCGTTCTTGCAGTTCTGATTGGTCTCTGGATGAGCGCGTTGTGGTGCAGCTTAAGTTGGAAATAATCAATACACAGCGGTCATCATATATCAATGATGAATGTCTTGCGAGAAGCAGACAAGAACCGTGCGTTATTAATATTCTTGCTTATACGTGCATCATGCCAGTGGTCATCTTCTATTCTGCTGAGTAGCAAAAGGGTGCGGCGCATTTATCACTAGAGTGAGTTCTTCCGCCTTGTTGCGCTTCGTTGAGATCTGTTATGTCTCGTAGAGTTCGGCATGCCATATGGTCTGCTGTTCTTGTGAAACCTACCATATTGACGAACCTGTTACTCGTCCTGTCCTATTCCTCGGAGAGGCTACTTCACTACAGCCCATCTCTGCTGGCCTTTACCAGTGACACTTTTTATTTTCTTTAGGAACAATTGCGAGAGCCTTGGCAGGATGGAGGACGTTCAATATCCCCGCCTCATCCGGAGTTGAATCATCCGATTGGAGCAGCGCTGATTGAGGAGTACGGCCGTTGCTGGCCGAGATGGTGGGTGGCTTCCGCTCTATGTTACCAGCCAGTCATTTCATTCTACCAGGAGTGGGTACAACTCGAAATTCCGGAGCCCTCTATTAGCGGGAGGGAGTATTTATCATAATCATACTAAGTTGTGCTATTGTTATTCTGACTTCACGCCATCAAGTACAGGGGAAGCAAACCAAGCAATTGGTCGAAGGGGTAGCGGGTCAAATGTCTCGAAAGCAGACCACCACTCATCATGACTAATATAGACCCTGTCAAATGAAGTAGTCCTGATGCGCTATTCCAAGAGCGTGGCATCTTCTTCCCGTTGGTTAGGCTCCCTGTTGCTCCTATAACGGATTGAATGCTATGAAGAGGTACTCCCCGGGGTCGTAATGTAAGTTGATAGTAATGATACTGTACTTGTGTAACTTATTAATGTCTTCTCCCACGTTTGCCCAATTCCCAGCCGGGAAAATGGTGTTCTTCGTCGCCTGATATCTCGAAGCCCGTCACATCTATCGTACGGATGGGGTCACACGATTCGGCACTTGTTAAGCAACTCGGGTGAGTTGACCAAGTGACGAATGCAGGCAGGGATATATAGCCTGCCATCTGCCCCGGTTTTGGTTGCTTTGCGGTTTCAACGGCTGCTTCTGGGCAAAATGTCCGTATTAGATGACACTGTGAGCCCTCCCACTTCCGTACAGTCTGCGTATCGAACTGATATTTTGTCAGTATGGATGCCTATTTCTGGCAGTGGTGTACGTCATTCGGCTCTTGCGCTCACTAAAGAATCAAATTGACCTAAACGATGCAGATTCACTTCGGCGTAGGCTCTCATGCTCTCTTCCCGGTCTTTTACATAAGCTAAATGCATTTCTAGTCTTTGGG
Organism: Inonotus hispidus; assembly: GCA_024712875.1. Lineage (NCBI taxonomy): Eukaryota > Fungi > Basidiomycota > Agaricomycetes > Hymenochaetales > Hymenochaetaceae > Inonotus > Inonotus hispidus. Next base: position 786,855 of record JANBPQ010000016.1, on the reverse strand, counting down.
CTATCAGCTGTATTCAACTATGGTTCTACATCGGGGTGCGAGATATTAAATCAAATGAGACATCCTCCTTCAAGTTAGATATGATAGAACTACTTACACACGGACAAACTCTAGCTCGATATTTATGTGTGTTCATATGATGATCGACACTGTGTACCTGATATTGTCCTTCAAGTTCCTATACATATATTTCGTGAAAGAGTTTGGGAATACGGACTTCTTGAACATTTTTCCAAAGTGCGTGCTACTTACTCCCTTAGTCCAAGTACCAAACTGATGACTGCTGTTATGACAGGCTCATCTACGATACTGCTCCGATTTCAGCCGTTATATCAGCCATGGTGCAGGCCATTTTCCTAATGCGCACCTAGACCTGTGAGTCACGAGTCTATATTGGTCTTTGGTGGATTTTGACTTCATTCCCATAAGTGGGGGAGCGGAATTACATTCTGACTGGCAGGCTTTCTCTCCTTGTACTAGCCCAGTTCGTGGCCACACTTATCTATGTCTCGAAATCGGGGAAATTGGAAAGTTTCAATGCGTTCACAGCCATCACAATCGTTGAGAGTGCGATGAACATGATCATGTTGATAACCGACAATGCGATTTCCCTCGCACTCGTGTATCTGCTCTGGAGGCGGCGTTCATCATTCAGGAGAACGGAAAACATTATCAAACGCCTTGTTGCTTTCACGATAGGGACGGGTCTGATTGTGGGGATCCTAATGATCATTGCTTTCATATTTGCCGAGGTCCGCCTGAACTCTCTGGTTTATATTTCACTTGATTACTGCCTGGCGAAGAGTGAGTTTCATGCTGTCTCCGTCAAGGAATTCCAACAAACTTAATCTTGCTTCAGTGGGTTATAATGCACGCTTGCATCGCTGAATGCGCGCTCTAGTCTCCGTAACAGCATGCGAGATGTAGGAGGAGGAATGACTGTCCACTTGGATGACTTCGGAAGAGACGGAACAGTTGCGCAAGGCCAGGCGCGAACGTCTGTTTTACCTGCCAGTATGGCATCCAATTCTCATACGGTATACTTTATTGCCTACCCTATTTTTCGGTGAATAATGATGTTGCTTCAATAGGGGAATCGTCCAGTTGTAATTGAGTGCAGAGTTGATATACAAGTTAATTTAGACCCAGAGCCCACAGCAAGGAAGGTAGGGGCTATAGTCATTAAAAATCTGGGGGACTTGCTAATAACATCTATCCTTCAGTATGACAATGACAGACTCGCTTCGGATTTCCAGGGGGACAAAATCAGCTCTGTTGTGTGATGGTTGTGATGATGCCAGACTCGGAGTATTCTAGGTCTCTTCCACTTTCCAGATCTGTAGAATCCTGACATTTCTCCAAGATATTTTGCGCTCAAAGTCCAGGGAGAGCGAATCCTGGTCAGATCCAGATTATAGCATCCTTGAAGTCCATAGGAAAGTCGATTCTAAGTCAAGAGAAAGTCCCCCTTCTACATTCCAGGCGTTCTGAGTGAATTCGCAGAGATCCATCTTCTTGTCACCCCTGCAGGCCATTTGTAATGTTTCTACTGTAAACAACTGCACGACAAGCTATAAAGCCAGTGAATGATCACACAGCATCCGGCGGATGAAACTAGCAGGCTCGTACGCCTTTTCCCAGGACATCACCTTCTCCCAGAAGCGATTCCGTAATCTCTTCAAGTGTTCAGATACACCAGTGAAATTTGACTCAAGACAGTCAACCCGTGGCGCCCCAAAGTTGCTTATTGATGCTCGGCAGGCAACAGTACTAGGATCGCCTGAGACATTCCAGACAATATGCGCTCAGCGCGATGATTGACAGCATGTCCATCAAGAACATAGATGGATGCTACTAATTACCGCACATCTCAATGTAGTCGTTCAAACGGTCCAGAGAAGGTCTCCAGCTTAATGAGAAGATACTCTGAGAGATGGTATCGCTTTACAGAACACATCATATGCTTTCTAGATCCTTCGAGTGGTAGGAGCAGAGTTACCAAGGAGTACTAGTGGCAGCAACGAGATACGATTGGAACACACTGATCCTGAAACGGGTCATTTCGGATACTCGAGCAAAGCTCATGGGAAGCAATCATGATGAACATAGAGGAGAGGAACAGCCGAAGGACCAGAAAGATCCGGTTGTGTGTGACGTTGTAGTACGAGTTGTCGGGCACGAGAGCGAGTTCGGGGCAAGTACCAAGTCGTACAGAATACACAAGAGTAGATTAGTATTCGTGTTTGCCTAGAGTGCGAGAGAATGAGGGAAGGAATGAGGGTGTCTGTGTGATGCGGACTTTCAAGTTCCGCGTACGACATACATAATATGTGTCCCAAAACGGAAAGCGATGACCAAGCTTGCATCCCAACAGTACTCAGTCCATCACATACCCATCTTTCTCCAACAAAATCTGATATATGGAGGATACAACAGATGGATTTCATCTGCTCCCACGCATGTATGACTTCCTTTTTCGTGATGGAAAGTCTACCATCGAACTGAATCTGATTTTTCAGTTCCAATGGCCACGGTCCAGTCCAAAAAGTGCAGCGGTCGGTGGGCAAATGGTTAGACGGATACTATCGCCATTCCCACCGAACTGCATTTGTGTTCTTCGTCTTACATGAATATAAACTACCCGCGCGTCCTCCTATCTTCCACTTTGCCCCACTTCTTCCACATCCCGTCCCAGGCCACTACGCCTTGCTGTACTGGTTGCAATGGGTGCCTTCGAGTTGGATAATACTGTTAGTCAAAACTATCGCTCTCCTCTGACCTAGTACTTATCGAGCTCATGATCCACCTAGTATGGATGCCTGTTTCTGGCTGTAATATTGTGCGTCCTTTACCAGCAGCGACCCTGAATGACACAGTTGACTTTTCTGGAATTTTAGCTTTTCAACAGCGTAAGCGCCGATGAGAGAATGCCACGCCCAGCACGAGAGCTCACTATAGATCTAGACTATGGTCAATAGGCTGCGTTCAGCTCTGGTTTTATATTGAGGTATGAATCCCGCTCACAAGACTGAACCGTATTGATCTGATTACCAACAGGAATAATTTGCTACGGACAAGATCTGGCTCAAGATATATGTCGTGCTCCTATGGGTCCTTGATACGGTGTACCTTTCCCTAATCTTGAAGTTCACATATGTTTGTTTTGTGAGAGAGTTTGGGAATGTTTTTCACTTGGACAGCCTCCCGAAGTAAGAAAAGTGATGTATCGGAACCGAAATACTAAAACTAACGGTTCTGCTTTCTGCCAGAGATGTTTTCCAATCAGCAGTGTTTTCGCCTATCATCTCTTTCTTGGTACAATCCTTGTTCGTTATACGTGCATGGAACTGTGAGTATCACCTACCCTGACGCATTCCTTGCTATTTCACACTCTTACTTCAGTGAGCAATCGTAACTATTTCCTAATCGGTGGCCTTGCTGTTCTCGTAATGGCTCAGTTCATCGTCGCCATGATCTACATTGCAAAGATGGGGATGTTCGAGCACCTAGAGCAGCTCGTGACGATTGCGGAATATCAGCTCGCAATGAATATCATCGCGATTGTCACATTCATAGCCGATACGTCGATTGCGCTGGTGTTCATGTGTCTTCTGTGGAGGCGACGGTCGGGATTCAAGAATGCAGAGGCACTCATCAAGCGACTGATTGCTTTTACTATCGCGACCAGGTTTGTTGTGGGTGTCACGGTCATTCTGGCGTTCATTTTCGCCCAGACCCTCCCCAATTCCTTCGCTTTTACGTTACTCTACTTTTGCGTTGCAAGGAGTGAGCTAACTTCCCTCAAAGATGACAATACCGGCTATGTACTGATCCGTTTGAATCTTACCAGTGTACTACAACTGTATGCTTGCCTCGTTGAACGTACGATCTAGCCTTCGCGAGAATATGCGCAGCACCGCAGTAGGAGGGATGCGTTTCCATCTCAATAAAATTGCTTCCGCAGGTATCGTTTCAAACCGTTGGTCACGTGGTACAACTGCTCCCCAGTCACATAGGGTACGTTTCCCATGTAAACGCATAACTTCCGTCACTAATGCACTTGTACCCTCAGAGATATTACCCAGAGGCGATCGAGTGCAGAGTTGAGATTGACGTAGAGTCTGGATCTGAAACGAAGCAGGTATGAACTGGGGCAATTTCTTGTATGTTTGGGAGCGAGCTGATAGCCAACAATCTCCCTCCTTCTCCGGCTAGCTTGACCGAGATGGTGCCACGCCCATTCCCCTCGAGGCAACCAACAAAGTTGAAGTTGATTCTGCTGTGTGAATGGGGACGAGTTTTCTATCAGCACAGAATGGTGTCTGAACTAGAACAGGTGTATAAAGATCGTTGACTTTAAATTGTTCCCATTTATCATTTATCATTTGCTGCTTTCTATGCTCCTCGAACAGAATTCAGCGAACCTGCACCCCTGCAGAAATGGACAGATAATTTATTCGAGCAAGATCTGAGTTTATTCAGGGCCGGTCCAGACGTTGTATTATAAACGAATGAAAAAGCGACTCTCACCCTCAATTACTATACGACAAGAAAGCCTAAAGGGACCGGACGAGTCGTCCAACACTCTGAAAGTCTGGTGATACGTGCTGTGCTTCAACTCTAGTGAATCGCCCCGCCCGAGACTCCGCGTCTTTTAGTCCCGATTGGTCACTCGGTGAGCGTGTTGTGGAGCGACACAGCTTACATTGAAACGAATCAACACTCAGAATTCATCAGACAAGAAGTATAAGCAACACAATCTAGGACCATAACCTCCGTGCGTTATTCTTGCTCATGCGTGCATCGTGCTCATCTCTATTTGTAATAGCAGTGCGGTGCAATTTTCGATGGAGTTTCTCCACCTTCAAAGTTGTACGTGTTGTTGGGATCTGAAACGCCTCTCAGAATCTAGTGTACTGTGCGACCATTTTACCATGCTTCACTACTAGTCCATTTCTGTCAGTCCCTATCGACTCGGATCGCTTACTGATAAGAGTGTTGCGAATTGCTGCGGGATGCCTGATAGGATCGTATACCTGACGAGCAGCCTTCAACGTCTTCGTCAGATCCGGAGTCGAGTTCTTTGATTGGACCAGTGCTGATCGGGAAGTGTGGTCAGTGTTTCCCGGAGGGGAACATTTATGTGGCTTCCTCTCCGTATCATCGGTCAGTCAGTTTGTTCTATCAGGAATGGGTGTAATTTGATACTCGAGAGTCATTAGTAGCCCAAGTAAGTTTTCATCGTATATGACTAAGCACTCGGGCAGCAGACGAAGCAACACATCGATCAATACTAACAGATATATCGCAGACGCGCGTTATCGTTCATCATCGGTGATGATAAGTCCCTTCATCCGCCAGATTTTTGGCCCACTACTTATCTTATGTGCGTGGCTTCGACTTTATGTTGGTCGGCCTTCCCATTGTTCCGATTATACCTGATTACACCCCTTATATGAAGCTTATGGCCCTTCCTGGAGTGTATCCGATGTGTACCAGGCCCGTCAGTAGAGCAAGGATTCTATCAAAGCTATGCGAACGAAGAGGCAGTCCACAGGCATGTAGGTTGATAGCAACGGCTATTTGTGTATCTAACTGTACCTTTCTCCGTCCTTGATTCCATCAAATAGTGTGGTTCTCCTCTGAAAAGGAAACAGCTCGGTGTTTGACACACACAGAGTATAGACGTGACTATATAGCCTATCCTTTGTCCAGCATTTGCTTCCTCAGCGTATTCAACTTTCTTACCCTGTTCGTTATGTCTGCACTAGATGCCGTGAGTCCTTCATTTCATACAGGCTGAAAACTCAACTGAAACCTTGATAGTATGGATGCCTGTTCCTGGCCCTGGTGTACGTGCTCAAAGACTTGTATTGGCAACTATCATACTGACCCATGTTATGCAGATTCACTACGGCGTAGACTCTGATGCTCTTGCCCTAGTCATTACACGACTAATCGTATTACTAGTCTCTGGGCCGTCAGCTGCCTCCAACTATGGTTCTACATCGAGGTACGATTTAGAAATCGACCTGAACCCTCCCCCACCCTCCTCCCTCACTAACTAAGATATGACAGAATTAATTCCACACGGACAAACTCTGGCTCAAGAGTTATGTCGTGCTCGTATGGATACTCGACACTGTCCATCAAATACTGTCCTTCAAGTTCCTATACATTTATTTCGTGAAGGAATTTGGGAATATCAACTTCTTGAACCATTTGCCAAAGTAAGCACTACTGAATTACCCAGAACTCCAAAATGATGGCCACTCTGTTCCAACAGGAACATTTTCGGAACTGCTCCTTTTTCAGCCGTTATATCAGCCATGGTTCAGATCATCTTCCTAATGCGCACCTGGATCCGTGAGTAACAAGTCTATGTCGGTCTTGGGTGGATTCTGACTTCCTTTCCGCTAGTAGGAGAGCGGAGTGATATTCTGACTGGCGGGTTTGCCTTCTTCGTACTGTCCCAGTTTGTAATCACACTTATTTATGTCGCCAAGTCGGGTAACTTGGAAAGTTTCGAGGAGTTCACAGCCATGAAAAACATTGAGAGCGCGATGAACATGATCATGTCCGCAGCTGACAATGCGATATCACTTGCGCTCGTGTATCTTCTCTGGAGGCGGCGCTCATCATTCAAGAGAACGGAGAACATTATCAAGCACATTGTCGCGTTCACGATAGGGACAGGTTTGATTGTAGGTATCTTAATGATCATTGCATTCGTTTTTGCCGAGGTCCACCCGAATTCCATGGTTTACATATCACTCGATTTCTGCTTGGCGAGGAGTGAGCTCATGCTACCCATACAGGAAACCTGAAAGCCTTAATTTTTTTGCTTCAGTGGATTACAATTGCATGCTCGCATCGCTAAATGCGCGATCTAGTCTCCGCAGCAGCAGGGATTAGTTTCCACTTGGATGACTTAGCAATAGATGGGACAGGTGCAGAAGGCCGGACACATGGTTCTGTTCTGCCCACTGTCATAGCCTCCAATTTACATAGGGTGTGTTTTACTTGTCTGCCCTTATTTCCACTCACAGATAGTGTCGTTTCAATAGGGGCCATATCCAGATGCGATCGAGTGCCGGGTTGACCTAAGAATAATTTCAAGCACAGAGTCTGCGACGACGAAGGTATAAGCGCTAGATGTTATAAATATGGAGAATCTGGAAATAACAAACGTATACCTCTCCTTATAGTGCGCCCCTGATATACTCGCTTCGGATCTCCAGAGGGATGAAACCAACTCTTCTGGGTGAGGGCCTTGCAAGTACTTTGGGTTTCCTTTACGTTTCGACTAGTATCATAGATTCCCGGCATTCATCTAACATATTCTGTACACGAAGATCAAGAGAATGAATCCTAGTCAGATCTAGTTTGTGGCGTTCTTAAAGTCCATCGGTGTACCATTCGTCCTATCTCCCATCGTCTTACCCTATAGATCTGCTCAGAATTATCCCCACCTCATACGCGTGCAATATCAAATCCCCGAGAAGAGAAAGGACGGCAAAGTGACCCAGGCGTGAGGAGTTCAATCGAGCTCGAGGACTAGAAAAGATCCCTTTAATAGTACATAGACATTAACGCCTCGGTGAGCCGGTCCTCTGCAGGACGAATAAAGCTAATGGAGAAAGGTCTTAGACCCAGAGCCTGTTCAAGTCCAGGATCGGATGTGCACGCCCAGTAAAGTTTCCGATTACGTAAAATCCCAAAGTTGCTCAAACCAAGCCAAGTAGATTAGGGCCGGTCCAGACGTGCAGCGTTTCTCATCACCGACTTAGGTCTTTTTCTCTTGGTCACAACCACCAAGGAAAGCAAACGGAGACGTACTTCAGGTCGCCCTCACATTAGTACGAAAGGGAATTGATGGGTGTGCTATGCTTCAACACAGGAGTATTTACCGTTCGCCTTGCTCATTGGACAGTCGTTCTGCCACGCACCTTCCTCAAGATCAGCACTAGTCACGACGGCACATCTCTTAAGTGCTAACCCATGCACCGGGACGCTCATGAAATTTGGTCGGTTTGATGAGCGTACTGTGATTAGTGGGGAGCTCCGCAAGTTTGGGAGGAATCACTCCCCAACGACTTCCACAGACCAGTACTAGTGTCGGTGGTTTAAGGCGTCCTTAAGGAATGGGAAATCAAAGAACTGCATCTCTTGTTATTATCCGCGTGCTTTCCAGTTTGCTGACTCCCAACAATAATGATGCGCAGTCTTCGATGGGGTGAGTCCCCCCGCCTCTTCTATGCCAGAATGTATTGCGACATTTCTCTTCTAGGGAAATTGTTGATTAGCGCTCGTCGTAGAACTTGTTGCTAATTTTACTTCGCTTCTTCCAGAGAGACCGCTCAAGTACGAGCTGATCTTCTGTCGGCCTCTTTAATCTTTTGACGGACGTCACTCTGATGAGAAGCGCAGCAGACGACGACGATAAATCAAAGGAAGGATTCTACTTTCACAACGTCAATCCACTTCCTACTGGAGGACGATATCCATACTCTGAAGAGGGGGAGCGAAACAGACAGCAAGCCGAGTTTCGCTTGCGGAATTATCGGGAGCGTTCATTGCCATTGACGATAGACCGCTTCATAAACAGGAATCTCGACCCAGTTTCCCATGAGCGTGGCAGCCATTCTTTCCCTGTTACTAATAGTAGCCCGTGTTTAAAGTTTGTGGTTTTTTCAGGAATGTATTCCATGATGTCAAAGGCTGACCAATTAAACATCGCCGGCAGCGAAGCAAAAGTGCGGGACGAGGTGCTCCAGCGGTCGGAACGTGAGTAGATTATAGTAGATTGCATCAACCCCTTTGTTGCCGCGCCGCGAGTTTCCATTGGTGTCGCATCTGGCATCACAAACCTAATGTACTCCGTTTCATCGGAGAACGAAATGATTCGAGATATAAGCATGGAGTCCTATATTGGACCAAATGGCTCGTATAGGTGACAAAATATAACCGTTCCCCGTCTCGCTTTGGTTCCTCCTCCCTCCTTCGCCGCTTAAGCAATCCCTCTGCTTGTTATGCCGGAGTTGGATGATAGCGTGAGTGCCTCCTTTCCACGAGTCTGTTTCTTATCTGGCTGACAATATGTTAGTATGGATGCTTGCTTCTGATCGTGATGTGAGTCTTCAGAGCCTTGCAATGTCTAAGCAGTTGGATTGACCCATGATATGTAGCTTTAATTCAGCGTAGGCTCCGATTTCATGATCCTCCAAGGTTACTTTTACTCAATGCAGTTCTAGCTTGTGGGCAGTCAGTTGCCTCCAACTGTGGTTCTACATCGAGGTGCGTATTATCAGGTCGAGCGCAACCTCTCCTTTAAAGCAAGATATAACAGACGTACTACCACACGGACAAACTCTGGCTGAAGATTTATGTCGTTCTCATATGGATACTCGATACTGTGTACCTCATATTAACCTTCAAGTTCCTATACATTTATTTCGTGAAAGAATTTGGCAATGTCGACCACTTGGACAATTTGCCGAAGTAAGTACTGCTACATTAGTCCAAGCTCCAAACTGATGACTGCCCCTGATATGACAGGGACATTTTCGGCACTGCACCGTTTTCGGCCGTTATATCGGCTATGGTGCAGGCTATTTTCGTAATGCGCACTTGGAACTGTGAGTAATCAACTTTTACTGGTCTTGGTCAAGTTTTAATCTAACCCTCACTAGTGGGGAACCGAAATTATCTCCTGACCGGCGGACTCTCCTTCCTCGTACTGTCCCAATTCATCGTTGGGATGATCTACATCTCAAAGCTGGGAACCTTGGATAGCATTCAGCAGTTCACAGCCATCGCGGACTATGAGAGTGCGATGAATGTGACTATATTCGTAACCGATACCTCAATCGCCCTGGTTCTCATATATTTACTTTGGAGACGACGTTCAGTATTCAAGAAAACGGAGAACGTTATCAAGCGTCTTGTCGCGTACACGATCGGGACAGGTTTGGTTGTGGGTGTCATGATGATCGTTGCGTTCGTTTTCGCGTTGGTTCGCCCGGATTCACTGGTTTATATATTACTTGATTTCTGCCTGGCAAAGAGTGAGTTTCATGTTGCCCGTGCAGGAAATGCTGCCTGACAAACCTTCATTGCACTCTAGTGTACTATAACTGCATGCTTGCGTCGCTGAACGCTCGATCTAGTCTACGTAGAGGCTTGAGTCCCACCCCAGGAGGAATGAGCTTCCATCTGGATGACATAGCATCAGATGGGACGCGTGCAGAAGGCCAGTCACGCACTTCTGGTTTACCCGCTGTTGTGATCTCCAATCCGCACAGGGTATGTTTCATTTATCAATGCACTCCGGTTCCCACTCCCTTGACGAAATCGACTTTGATAGGAGCATTGTCCGAACGGGATCGAGTGCCGAGTTGATATACAAATCAATTCAGACACGGAATCTGCAAGGAAGGTAATGCACTGCATTTTTGTTATACGAATTTGGAAGACTCAAAAATAACATCTTGTCTCATCGTTAGTATGACGACGATAGATCCGCCTCGGATTTCCAGGGGGACAAGATCAAGTCTGTTGTTTGAAAGTCATGGTGATTGGTGACTGACTACCACGGAAAACGCACATTCGGCCACGCCGCTCGAGCGAGCACTTGGATCCCTCTAATTTTATGCGTCGTTGCGAAAGCCAGTCGTGTCGGGCACGAGGACACTACGGCTTGCAATCACTAGTAACGTCAACGGAGAAAGTCCTTCCCAGTCCCCCAAAGCCGATCTGTTCTTATGATCCATGCATATCATTTCGTATGTATCCGAACCTTCAAGTCTCTGTAGTCCCATGCCTACCGACCCCCTCCCTCCTCTCTCTCTCTCTCCCCGTCCCATCTCATCTATATTTCTATTCTAGCGACTGCGACTGTATGGACCTGATTTTATTCACACATGTTGTATCGAGGGTACTACTATGTGTAAATGAAGTGGTATAAATGGATCGTGTATGCAAGGGATGCATATACAGCATAGGACGCCAACTACTCGAGCTTGTCCTTGTCCTTGCGACCCTTGACGAACCGGGCGGACAGAGCTTTCTAAGACAAAGTCCGATGGGCCTACGCGCACAGGCAAATCAAATACTGAGCACCAGCCCACGGTTGAGGTAATCGGAATAACACAGCGTCCGATCAAAAGTGTCCGTGATGTGCAAGAAAAATGTACATATTATTTTTGTGCCAGTTTTTCCATTCCAAGTAAGTGATGACTTCTATGGTAATCGAAAATAAGGAGAATAAAAAAAATATTCCTGACGAAAAAAAAAAAAAATCACCTGGTATTTGTGCATGAGTATAGTATGAAACTAGAAGAGTAAATTCGTAGTTTCTGCAACTATTTGCGTGATCATATGTAGTATAAGTTGCAATCAAAACTATTGTTCTTCTAGAACCACAAACTGATTGTATGTCTGTCCCTATGATTATGATAAGCTATAATAACACCAGAGCTAAGGGACAGGAGTTGCTATGCTAGAAGGGGGAGAAACTAGAAAAGAATTGCAAGCAATGCACACTTTATACTGTATCTTGTTTACCATCGCTTTGCTTTACGAGGAAATGATAGTATGAGTTATGAGTTATGTAATAGATATATACTTGTACTTGTACTTACCTGATGCAGACCTTTCTATTATACAATAGACGAGGAGTTACTATTACTATGAAGAGTTGCTTGAGAAACTGGTAAGAAATATGTAGCAACGTAAGAAATGCAATAATCACGGACACTCGAGATCAGACGCTGTATACCGTATGTGTTGCAGATTGGATTGTCCAAGCCACACCGCAAAACAAATGTTCGACCGTTTAACAACTTCCTTTCATTCAGTTACCGGTACAGAGAATACACCATGACTATATTTGACACTGCATATTAAAATATAAAAGACAGTAATTTGGGACTACATCTTATCCTATCCTCTTTTCTTCTCGAGTGAATCGAAAAAAAGCCATCACTAGACGAGCGCGGAGATTAACGTCCATGCTCCAGCACCAGCATAACGGATAATAATGTACATAGCCCATCAAAGAGGCAAAAGAAGTCAAGTCATTTCAGGAGGGAGGAGGAGGGAAAGGGAGAAAATCGATGGGTAGGATAGGATGCGTGCGTGCATGCGCGCGTGCGCTTCTAGATAACGTGAATTGGTTTCATTCGAAGAGAGAAAATGGAAAGGGAGAAAACTTCTATATGAGTTGTTGTTCAGCAGACGTTTCTGCAAAGAGAAGGAAGCGAAGCAGCGGACCAAATTATCGTATCGTATATATGCCGCCATTTTACACCTGCGGACCGGCAGCGCGCACGCTAACATGGACGTCGTTTTCATAGACAGCAAACGCCTTTATGAACATGCCCGCGAGCTTGCGTACCTCACGTCCGAACGCCTCCTTGTCCGCCCAGGCATGGGACGGGTTGAGCAGTTCACTCGGGACACCAGGGACAGAGGTAGGGATGTCCAAGTTGAACACCTCGAACTTCTCAAACTCTGCCTGTGCCAGCGAGCCATTATGCACGGCATCGACGATCGCACGCGTGAACTTGAGTGGGCAGCGACGACCAGTCGGTGATCCGAAGCGACCGCCCGTCCAGCCGGTGTTGATGAGCCAGCAGTTGACGTTGTGCTTCGCCATGCGCTCAGCAAGCATCGTCGCGTACTTGTTCGGGTGCAGCACGAGGAACGGCGCAGAGTAGCACGTCGAGAACGTCGGGATCGGCTCGAGAACACCATCCTCGGTTCCGGGCGTCTTGCTCGTGTATCCAGCAAGGAAGTGGTAGCTTGCTTGAGCAGGAGAAAGACGAGATACAGGCGGGAGTACACCAAAGGCATCACATGTGAGCATGATAATGTTCGAAGGCTGACGATCAACAACAGAGGGAACTCGCGCGTTCGGGATGAAGTCGATGGGATATGCGCAGCGCGTGTTCTCCGTGATAGAAACGTCGTCGTAGTCAGGCTTGCGAGTAATTGGGTCATAAACGACATTCTCGAGGATGGAACCGAAGCGGATCGCGTTGAAGATCTCAGGTTCCTTTTCAGCGGTGAGGCCAATGCACTTGGCGTAGCAGCCACCCTCAATGTTGAAGACTCCTTTGTCGCTCCAAACGTGCTCGTCATCACCGATCAATTGTCGGCGCGGGTCAGCACTAAGGGTCGTCTTTCCAGTGCCGCTGAGACCGAAGAAGAGCGTTACATCGCCGTTCTCGATACCGACATTCGCTGAAGAATGCAGCGAAAGCTGGCCGAACTTGACGGGTTGCAGATAGTGCATGACAGAGAAGATACCCTTCTTCATTTCACCGGCGTATTCAGTACCGAGGATGACCATCTCCATACGCTTGAAGTTAATCTCGACGGAGGTGGACGATGACATGCCCTTGGTAAAGCGGTTGGCAGGGAACTGACCAGCATTGTAGATGATGAAGTCAGGCTCTCCAAACTCGGCGAGCTCCTCCTCCGTCGGCCTGATAAGCATGTTGTTCTAAATCTCATGTGAGAACCGCTCTGTACAGTTAGCAGATACTGAACTTACCATGAAAAGAGCGTGGTAGGCACGAGCACAGACAATGCGGACCTTGATACGATAGCGTGGGTCCCATCCAGCATAGCCGTCGAACACATAGACAAGATCCCGAGTATTCAGGTAATCGATGGCTCGCTCACGGTTGATCTCGAACGTGTCTATAAAGAGACGTGAGTCGAGCGAACACGAGGATTGCAACGCATCTACTTACGCTCGTCCATCTTGATATTGACACTGCCCCACCAGATGTTGTCCTTGCTAGTCTCTTCAAAGACGATACGCTTATCCTTGGGGCTACGACCAGTCTTCTTGCCAGAGAAGTTAATGAGGGCTCCAGAAGACGAAATGATAGCGCCCTCATTCCGGATTGCATCCTCATACAACTGCGCAGGCGCGGCATTGCGCTTCAACGTCAGCTTTGTCATATCAAAGCCCGCCTGCGAGAAGTACTCGATCTGCCTGCCAATAACTGTTGTGCGCTAATGTTAATACCATCATCTCAATAATAATAGGAGCAAATAAAGCAAGCAGGAAATTTGAATATCCTGCCCCCTGAAAAGGAAGTACAAATAATGACGCCAAGAGTCACGTGCACGATAGCACTGGAGAAATTCACCCGACTGGACGGTGGTGCAGGAACGGCCGCATACAGTCCGTATCATAGTATGGAGCTGTGTATGCGCTGGACTGCGCGTGACTTCAAGAGTGAAACCCATGATGCAAGTCAAGACAAGGTGAACAGGACAGTGGGACCATACGGGGGTCACGCGTACTCGGGTCATACGGGTTGTTACGTTCACGGCTTTCCACGGTGTCCCGACGAACGAACGAGAAGAAAACAAATGCCGAACGGGAGGAACGGCGAAGCGTAATAGATGAGATGGACTTACGAGACGTCGTAGGATCATCATCGTTAGCCTCCTGTGCATAGCTCTTGTGAAGGATGTGAGGGGTCACGTATGGAGTGGCAAGTTGACGCAATCTGCTGTTGGCGGCCATTGTTGGTGTCGATGGAGGTTTTGGTGTATGCGACTCGGAAGAAGGCTGTGGAGAAGCAAAGATGTTATGCCTTTGAGCTGCGTTGTTCAGCGCAAGGAGACGAAGATGTGAGCGGTGAAGCTGGAGAGCAAGGGCAGGAGGGGCGTCAGTACGAGAAGTAGTGTAGGACGTCGTGGTGACAATTAAATAGCGCTGAGCTTTATCAGGCTCGGCGCGGAGTTGAAAAAGAGGATAAGTGAAGTAGAGGGGAGAGAAAGAAAAATGGAGTTCTGGTCAGAAGATCAGGTCAGGTCGTATATAAAATAAAATCAGCCAGGCCAGGCCAGCCAGTCAACAGCTAGCCAGTGGACCTCCGCTGCGGCATATAGTCGCTTATATAAGCAGACCAATGAAGCCTCGTGGGATACAAGCCAAAACAGGATTGGGTAGGTAGAGAGGGATGGATAGAGGTGTACTCACCCGCAGGAGATGGTGGTGGAAAGAGGATAAGAGTGTCGAAGTGGACGAGCGGTGGATGCTGGTCCTTATATGCGTTTGCATCCCATGATATACTTATTTTATTCCTTACTTTTCTCTTCCAGTCCAGCTCAGCTGCCCAGCGATATGGAGCACCGTCAGCTAGTACAGTCCACTCTGCCCTACCCGGTCTCTCCCGAATACTAGTAGGTCCAACACAGCTTGAGCTGAGCAATAATCGCGGTCCGCTTAATCGATCGATCGTCAACAGACGAACACCGATCACAGCACAGCGACGACGCAGCAAAGCTGCAAACGCAGGAGGAGGTGAATTGCGAGAGAGAAGGCATACACAGCACACACACGACCGAGTATATTCCCTTGGACAACCATCCGGAGGACTCAGCGTCATCATCAGACCAGTGACCCTGTACACCACGTCTCTCTCACCTCAACTCAGACCCCGAGTACCAGCTTATGTAATCACCGCTATCGACTTCGTCACTCCGTCTCGACCTTCGCCGCCGCACAGCTTCAAGACGAACAGTTCGCCAGATGTCGGAATGTCTTATACGACGGGGAGCCGCCGCGTTCACAATACGCCCGCACAACCCCATGGCGGGCCGACGTGGAATCAGACCTGTGGATGTTTGCGGGCGCCTCAAATTTCATACCACGTGATACGGAATTACGGCAGTGTGGCGTCACCAGATACGAATCCTCAGCTGTGGTGAGTGGGAGGACAGGCAGAGGGTTTATGCTGGTTTTGGTGTCGAATTTCGTTCGTTCCGTTCAGAAGAAAGCTCAAAATTCAGTCACTTGAGAATTTAACTGACCTGGAGAAACCCTCTTCCTCATCCATCTCCCGGGGTGTTTACCTCGGCTTCCCACGTACAACCAATGATCCGTTTCCTATCTTCCTCACCCAAGTTACCATTTCCGTCCAGACGCCGGCAAGACACGTCAGACACACCCAATTTAGTCATTGGCCCAAACAAGATTTGTGCGGCGGACCGATTTCGATGGACGACGATACGAGATCTCTCTTTGATTACTTTTCGACGCTTGTTGATATGCTCCTGGTAACAAGGTCCATCTTTACAACGCTTCTTCTCCCATGGACTTCCTCCCGTAAACGCACGAGCCATATCTGCGCATATTCAAAATAGCCACTAGCAGAAGGCTCTCTTATCTATTCAAAGCATAAAGGACAGCTATAGCAATTGTGAGTGAGTACTTCTCATTGGCGTATGCAGAGATGGATCCCACAAATCGAGTGATACGGAAATTCACGTCTACCCAGCCTGCCAGGCTGAGAGAGAACGAGTTTCTTTGGCTCGGTGGTTGATTTCTTTCTTCCGTACACGCATGGATTACATTCTCATTTCTTGAATGAAACTTCCGCCGGTGCTCAGCTCTACTTACCCACCCATTGTTGGTTAGTAAATGACAGATGGTCATCGGCTAGAGGAGCGGCGTACGGCATACGGCGAAGTGGATTGACATCAAGTTTATATAGGTGTTTGTGCATCTGCATCCTTCTTTCAAATGGCGCCAAATATAGGTTCGTGAGCAAGACTACTTTGCGCTTACGAGTAACAATTGAAACTGCGCGCAATTCGGCTGGGTGCATCGTATTTTTACGGAGTCGAGTCATTTCGCTGCATACGAGGCGCCGAAATACCGCCGTACATTGCACATACTGTTGGAGCAGCAAAAACGTTTCGCAGGTAAGTATACGAAGCTATGACCGGTATTCCTCATCACGGCATCTTGACAACTCTAGCTCTCCTACTGGTCGTCCGCACCGCCGATGCCATCGACTTCGATGGCGGGTTTATTTCCACCGCAATGGGGAGGAGGAATCAAACATTGGCCGGGCTCCATATACTGGAGCCATTGAACGTATGTTATTTCATAGATTAGCGTGTTGATGTTATCCATGTGGGATTCACAGGTTATCATATCCGCCAAGAGCTCCCCTAAGGTTGCTACCAAGTCCGGAATCTAATCTTCAACCGGGCGCGTCCACTTGGATGGTACGTACGTGATGTCTCGTTCCCATACGATGAGACACCGTGCCCTCAGCTGACATGACTATCCCCCCCCCCCTCTTACCGTCAAGCTCACATGCATGTGGACTCGAGGATAGACCGCCGGAAGCGTACTCGGAATAACAAACTACACTAAACTAAACTCAAACTTGGGCGACGGGAACGGAACCGTCTGATCCTCCCCAACCAAACACTCTTCAAACCAGCAAGAAAGCCATGAACTCGAAGGTTGGTTTAGTGCTACTGGTGGTGATCTTTATGCCGCCCCCACCTCTTTTCTTTTTCTTCTTTCGACTGCTGAGTGGCCTCTCGATAATGTCGTCGCGCCTACGGCTCCTTCATCCCACTCCCGTAGTGTGTGCATACAAAAGAGACCCGACGCGAACACGGGGGCTTCGTTCCTGGTGTGAGTGCTCGACCAGAAACTCACTTCCATCGAGGAGAGTTATAACAGGACAAAAACGAAACAACCAGACAGAGTTTACAATCATCCAGCCTAAGGAAGATCGAACGATAACCCGTATGACTTGGGACGGTAAGTACCCCCTTTTCTCTAGAGCTGCAGGAAAAGGGTCTGATAAAGAAAAACAGTGATTTGTAAAATCGCAAGCCACAGGAGGAGTGTCAACTAATAAAGGTAAGAAATGCACTGCAACGTCCAGAAAATATATGTGGTGGTACTATTACCGACGAGCAAAGATCTTATAGTGAGTTATAACTTTGAACATGCTACTCTTCGTGTTTTCATGGGTTATTCTTGTCTTTGTTATAGTGGGATATTCTTATAGAGCTACTTACCGTCAAAGCCGAGAAGAAAGAGGGTGAGGGTGATTAGGAATTGTAGTTTGGTGCCACCTTTCCAGTTTCCGTGCTCTCCTGCGTAGGATATACCCTATTTCGTATTACAGAGCAGATGGACGTAGAGTAGATATGTTTTATTCCTGATAGCATGTGAATTGTGTTGTAAAGTTTACAGTAAATAAATAAAGAATATTGTAATTGGATTGTCCCGAGTTCGCTTGTTGCAAAAAATTACACAACACCAATGCCTCTATTCATACATGCAAACCCACAGGAAACAGTACTAGTGGCCAGAACCCGCGTAGTACAACTACCCCTGCCATTCAGTGGAGGGGTAACCATGACGCTCAAAGGCCGCATAACCAAACAATGACACAGGCTATTGAAATAAGGAGGTAAACTGAGGAAGCGCGCTATATCCGAGGGAGTCCCGGCGTATCCCAGGAGAAACAGACACCCAGGCGTATTTAAACGATCATCACCGTAAGAAGCTTCACAACTCCATCCTGCGCTATATCTAGAAAGGCGATCAAGTCGCTACTTTATCACGAGCATCGTCAGAGTAGTTCGTACCATGATTAATGCCTGAACTTCCAAGGACAAGAAGGTTAGTTACATCCTCAGACGTCGTCGAGTACCTAACGCCGCCGAACTCCGTCTGCCCTATCGTAGCAGTAGCTATGAACGCATCCCTTGGAGACACATGCATGAGATACACCCGACGGCACAGACGAAAGGCGAAACTCACCGCCCGGAATTGTACCCATCAGGAGAGATCGTGTGCTTTTTGAAGATATCCTCCTCCCATGATACACTTGTTGCAAAGTCAGAAATTAGTCCGCCAAGGTATCTTCTTGCACGCGGATTAAGAGTAAGAAACCCACGCTAGAAAAAGGGCTCCGCTATTCGCACTCGGTCCGTTCTGCCGGAACATTCTGTAGGTAGGAGCTTCGTTCCAGATCCAGAGCGCGGGGATTCGCTCTTAATTGAAAACATTGCATTACCTCAAGTGATTCCCCCCAGTCAAGCTTTCAAGACATGTCCCAAAGAAGGCATTCCCAAAGTCCGCACGCAGCTCGGCAGTTTGATTCACCAGTCCATTTCCATCGCCCAGATTGGCTGTCTGCGGGTCACCAAGATGGAGGCCGAAACATTCCTCTGAGCTTTCCTTTCTCTCTCAGCCAGAGGTCGCTTTTGTTCCATATTGTATATGAGACTTACAAGCCGAGAGAGCGAGCGTAATTGAGGAATCCGTCGTCAGTGAGAACGGGAGGTGAGCTGAGACCAGAGATGATAACCTATCGCGGAAGTAAAGCTTATCAGGTCCGGGTCCACGAAGACCAAGGAATACGAAAGCTCACGTTCAAGGGCTCCCCGTAGCCATACCCTGAATCATCGAGCATCGATCCACCGCCAGCAGAAGGATCGTAATATGCCACCCCTCGTCTTTCATGTGGGCTGGCAGCCGCAGGCCAAGTTAAAAAGACGAATGAGAAGATGTTAAGCAAAGACATGGACTGAATCGCAAGCATATCGACTCCAGTTCGAAAATTGAAAGATAAACAGCGTCACCAGCGCTATTAAAACAAGAAAGAACCACCCCCAGAGTGCATTGAGGGGAAATGATAGGATATGCCGGGCTCGAGTTTTCACGTCTGACAACAGTCAGGATTCGAATTGTCAGCCTAGCCTATACTTCCTTCGATCGAGTCTCAAAAGCTGATCATGGTGGTGGTGTTAATCAGACAAGAACAAGGGTATTGAGCATGTCGAGGAACTACGTTTCTGAAGGTCACGGTGGAACGTGGTGTCAGGTCAGTGCCAGAAAGAAGTCGCGATGAAATCGAAAAGAGTGACGATGCGATCACGTGCCTGACTTCGTGATAAAAACTTCGAGGCGAGGAATCGACTCCTTGGAAGAGCCAACTTCTCTCGACGCTCAACAGAAAGCCAGCATCCACGTCTGGAGTCGCATAATGATAATTTCTGATGCAGAAGACGAAGGGGTGAAGCGCTACCCCCCAATGTTGACCAAGACTCAGTCACTTGACTCTGCTCATGAAGGTTAAGAATAACATGAACCCCTCGGGCTCCACCTATTGGCCAAGTTATTAGAGTCGGTTAATTGGATCAACTCTCCCCGTGTGCCTGTGAAGAAGGCTCGGAGGTATGAGCAAAGATGAGTAGGTTTCTAGTTTTACCCGATGCATACCCGACGCCCGTATCGTTCTCGCTCACTGACGAAAACTGTCCATCCCGCAGAATGACAGAATCCAATGCGATTTCCGAGTTCCCACATAACTCGAGGATACATGCTAATTGCTATTCCACCTGGATCACCAGATGTCCCAGAAAGACCGAACACCGCATTCGCCTGTGGACAAGCTCTGAGTAGAACTACTTTCGACGTCACCTTCCTTCGGACAAGCGGTGCATTGAAGACCTTGTATGTTCCTAAAGTACCTCCCCTGGTCCAGGTATACACATTGTCAAGACTTTACGCGGCGGTCGTTATGCAGGCATTCTTCTCAAGCTTGCTGTCGTCGGCTGATAAGCTATGTGATGGACTCGTTTTGCATTCCGACAGAATCTGGCTCGGGACAATTCCTCTTGAAGAAATCTCGGCGGTAAGCTGTCCACCTTAGCAAAGGTAGCAAAGCAACTCATGACACTCTTCACTACCAGTAAAAGCGGCAGCGAGTTCTCTGACCTGGACTTTGTATATACCTAATAATATCCATCCCTAATAATTTCGGGCTCACTAAACACGCTTCATATAAAACCAATGGGAGGGTTATCTATAATCAATTCAGCAGCCTAATGAAGGGCTCCTCGCAGAGTTTACTTAAGGCCTCCAAGTTTATAAGCTCCTGTTGATATGGTTGTGTCTTGATTCAATGCATGTGTGTAGAAAACAAGTGCGAAAACTTTCAATAAACCATTATGTACAAATCAGCATCAACATCGACAGCTAATGACCAATGAGCAGCTCGTAAGCATGTCCAAATCGAGGCGGAAAGTGGGATATACAAACAAATACAGAGACAGGGAGAACGGGTAGGACATTACAGGCCATCAAAACTGACCACCCCTTACTAGGAAGTACTTGAGTTGGAATTGGACTGGAACCGCACAACAATAGCAGTAATGTTATCCGTCGATTCCTGTAGTGCGTGCTCGACAAGTCTGCGACTAGCCGCCGTGGGATCTTGAATATCTCGGACCATATTGACGGCCTCTTGATCAGAAGCAACATCCCAAAGCTACATCACCAGAAAGACGATCAGCATGAGCACAAGATCAGGCTCCAAATCAAAGCACCTACCCCATCGCATGCAATAATGAGAAATTCATCGTCGTCACCTAGTTCGGTTTCCGTAGTATACGGGGCGCCGACAACGAAATCTTTCATGGACGAGTCGCCGAGTGAACGAGTTACGGCAAGCACGCCATTCACGCGGCCATTCATTACGAACCCGCCTGTGTCCATGATACGCTTTGCCTCTTGTTTGTCGCTGCCTTTATGGTCGTACGTTAAACGAATGGCCCGACCTCCCCGACATAAGACTGCACGCGCATCACCTACGTTTGCAGTATACAGTACCCGTCGCAGTGGGGTGTCAGCAGGTGGAGCGAGCGCCCACTGGCATCCTCGTGTTGTTTCGGACTCCACCTTCGCGTCACCAGACTTCTCATCGCCAGAGCTGCCTTTCAATGACTTGATCGCAGATACCACTTGGCTCCCTTTACTGCGAAGCCCATTCTTTTTCTTTCGCTCACCGTTTGGACTCTCTGGTCCAGGGGATGAACTAGGACTCTCGGACTGGGATCGTTCTGGAGTTGGATATGGTACCGGCTCCTGCTTGGGTGAAGCAGTGGTCGGACTCGGACCGTCACCATCGGGTAGGGCGGTCACGTCGATTTCCTTCCCTTCAAGAAAAGACTGCTTGCCATTCAAGTCCTCTATCCGAAGAAACGATGCGACAGCCGTGCAGCCAGAATGCATTTTGTCGTTAGCTGCAGCGATGGCGGATAGAGTCGAATCGACAGCATGGAATGTACGATTCAATACATCAGGAATAGGAAGGTCGGGGTGTTCGCGCAATTGGTCAAGTAGATTCTCATGGAAATGCTGTCCACACCATTCTGCAGCATACTTCCCTGCATGCCCGTCAAAGACAGCGAAATAGCCTTGCCCACGGATACGGGCAAAATCCACGACGAAAGAATAAGCATCTTCCATTGTCCGTCGTTGTCCCTTGTCGTCATGCACGCCGACCTGGAAAGCTTCATTACTTGGTAGATGCCGATTTAACATCTACGGGTATGGTTAGCCGTCAATCCTTCAGGACACGACACAGAATTCTGAGCATACACCGTGAGTGTCGGGCCCGACTGCAGTTGTTATGGACTTTGAGCGAGCATCAGGCGAGTCGGAGAATTTGGGAACTTTAGTCACTGGGACTGCTGGGGCCGCCATCATTGGCGATATCGTTCTAGATCCGTCTCTGAGAGAACATAGTATGTTAATGCCAGCATTCATGCCATTTGATAGAAGCAATTCCAAGGGGACTATCCCGCGAGCGAACAACCCAAATATCCATCCCGCAAGACGACCCCAACAGAATCCGATAGCAGAAAATTCCCTCGTTCAGCAATAAGATTTAGATTCTCTACACATCGAAGGCGAGACGAGGTATACTTGCTTGGTGCCCTGGACCTGGAAAAGGTCGGCATGAGAAGATGCATGAGCAACCCTCGCAAGTCCCTCGAGTATGATTTGTCCCTCGAGTATGATTTCCAACCCACGACATGCTTCCCCCGTCCTGATTTTCGCCCTCTTAATCTGAGAAATAGATGAAAAACGACTCACGGTATACCATCCACTACGGTCGCCATCTGGACGCGTTCCGTGTGATCGCTTTGCGTCGAGGATTCGTGACTTCGTTTCCAACAACTAAAGCAGCTTTCAATCTGGTATGTTAGCGTTTATAAGTATGGCTTTGGTCGTCGGATGACGTTCAGGCGGTGGTTGTCGTCAGAGGAAAGGGGGCTGTGGTGTATTGAGTCTGAGTGCCACAATTGGCCAATTTCTGGAGCTGGAGTCACTTCTGATTACGTACGTCAATAGAAGGTCTTGTTTGGGAATCAGCAAGGTACGTCATCACGATGTCACGTGGACTCGTGACGCGATTGTAGGCGCAGACAGGCATTGTGAAGGCAACGCAACTCTCATCGCTACTGGTGCTACGCTACGACGTCAACGAGGAGGAGACGGATCAAAGGAGAGAGTGAGCATGGCAGATATACGAAGGCTGACATTCGTCGTTCTCAGCAGCGCACTACTCTTTGGAACGATTTACTCTGTAGCAAAACACAGTTACCTAGACACGTCGGATCCGCTTGTCGCTCTGGGACACGTCAAGCACCCGTTGCACGATGTGTCATATTTCGCACGCAAGACAAATATACTCAATACCGTTTTCATCAAGCGCGCCTGGGGTTGGACGACGGCCGCTTTTCTGGCGGTATGGTCAACATATCCATCTATCAACGTCGGTGCTACACGGTCCCGAAGTCACATCATGACCGGGCGCGAGCGACTAAAGAAATGGCTCGCGGCTACCGCGGTGTGGCTCGTTTTCGCTGCATGGTTCTTCGGTCCCGCTCTACTAGATCGGATTACATCGTTTTCTGGCGGCGAATGTGTTGTACGGCTCCCTTCGGGAAAGGTTCATCCCATTCCGTTGGAATACTGTCATGCGCGGACTGTTATTTCTCCTTCAACACATCCCGAACTTTTCTTCATTCCGCCACTCATCTTCGATGAAGAAGTCTTCGAGACTTGGCAGTCGAAGCCTCGTTTAATGAGGGGCCATGACGTATCCGGGCACATATTCCTTCTAACAATGAGCCTCCTCTTCTTGGCTGACATGATTCGACCATCCCTCGCTCTGCCCGTTCGCAGTCGGTCTACCGCGCACACAGTCGCCTTGGCCGCAACAGCAACCCTCATGGCGATGTGGATGTTCTCAATATTAATGACCAGCATATATTTCCACACGCCTCTCGAGAAGTTGACGGGCTACGGTAAATCTCGCATTTCCCCCGTTCCTCCTTTATCACATGGAAACTGATGTTTCTTAAAGTATTTGGTTTAGCCGGATTTCTGTTCACACAACTACCCTTCTTTCAGGAACCAGTCCTAGAAGTACACGAAAACTAGCGCATAATGACACCACTCCACAACTCATTCTACTTTCACGCGTTCTGCAGGTGTGTGTGTTTACTTTCCGTATGGATATCGTGATGGACTTATCCAAGATGAATAGATGTGTAGTTTATTTTTGTAAAGATCTTATAATTCACTCACATCGATCGTTCTCAATTTAGTTGAACATCACCGGAGCAAGAGCGAAACGACAAATTCTGTTATATGAACGGGAAGGACACACTCCACTCGACCATATGATGAGAAGTTCACACCCGCGGGGCTAATAGCGTTGCAATCCTGTTGCCATATGTTCAGCCGTTTCGTTCAGCGTTGCCGATCTTGCAGAAGCAAACCCGTTAGCCGATAACGTAAGAAGGACCTTGTATTGTTTTGCTGATCCCTCCAATGTAACGAAGAAATGGGTGTCGAAGCAAGAACCTTCGACGCGTCCCTCTGGCTGGCGTAGTATCCCTGTGCATTTTGCTTTATTTACGCATCTTCTCCTTAATCTTCCCCTATCGCCCGAAGTCGCTCACGCCACATGTGGACCTCCTGAACCTCCGTCTCCTTTCCTCTACCGTGCCGCATGTCCTGACCAACGTGCAATGCCCCACGATCGTGTCTATTCGGTTCTTGTGCGGCTTTTGCTAGGCGTCTTTAGTTAACACATCTTGATTCGGTAACTTCTGGGTCCTGAGGTCAGCCGGCCATTGAACGAAGCCTTGGACAGGAGCCGTTTCATGCGGACGAACAGTCCTAAAACGGTG
This sequence comes from Inonotus hispidus, assembly GCA_024712875.1. NCBI lineage: Eukaryota > Fungi > Basidiomycota > Agaricomycetes > Hymenochaetales > Hymenochaetaceae > Inonotus > Inonotus hispidus. Next base: position 762,015 of record JANBPQ010000016.1, on the reverse strand, counting down.
ATAATTCCTTAGAGAGTGCTTCACTTCGCCGAAATAACCGTAGATGCCGGATGCGAGAATGAGCTGTGTGAACGCAACTGCAACAACTGCTTCGTTTGTGAGCAGGAGGCCTCCAAATGACAACGGTCGATCCATTAGGAGTTCTTCCTGACGATAAAAGGATCGCTTCCTTAGGTTTTGCTGGCCCAGCGTCGTCTGCGTCCCGCAAGCATCGCTTCACACCGGGCATTTCGCCGTCCCCCAACTTTCGTTGTCACCTCCACTCATTTCCACTCGTTGTCCCGACTTACATATCCAGCCAAGGGTTTCACTGACCTCATCCCTCCGGAACGATGCTCATCGAAGTGGTTGCTTTGACGGGTCTCGCTGGCGTTCTTGTATTTCAAGCCCGTTTTGCTCACGCGCTTCACGTCCGCCAACCTCAGGAACAACCTTATCTTTGCAAGCGGGCAGTTGCATTCTTTGACCCAGCTGATGGTGGGGGCTCCTCTCTTGATAGTACAGGCAACGGACTTGGTGAACCTCTGAACGTGCGTTATTCCGCTTTTGTTGTCCCATCGTTTTCGTCTTCCATTCTACGAATGTCGCTATTTCGAGTACGAAGTTCCCGCATCGAGCTCTAAGCGCACTCAAGATGGAAGGCGAATCGACACGATTCGCCGCTTTTGCTAACATCTTCCGTCCTTCTCGTATCTGGATTTATTGAAATTTATATATAAACACGCTGCACGTGCGTTCGCGACTACCAGGTGATCATTTCCGGCTTGAGTTCGGCAGACGTTCTCACCGATAGCGGCTTCCTCAATTTCGCTCGTTCGCTCGGTTTGTGAGCATCTCCTATTCTAACTAACAGTGGCACTGAGCATAGCGTGCTTATCTTGTTTTTCACTCAAGCTCGAATGAGTGCCTCAACCTCCATATCGGTGATCCGCAGACCGCTGACCTTGGTGATGGCAACGGTTCGGTAAATCAGACGGTCGAACTTCGTGAAGATTTTGGAAACAGTGAGCTCGGGACGTGTCTTGAGAGTCTTGCGGGTGAACCATCTCAGGTCAGTACTCAGCCGATGTCGAATTGCGATGATACTGACGGCACGGCTTCGCATTAACAGGATGTTTCGTCAGAATGGTGCGACGGCGAATAGTGGAGCGCTTTTCTTAGCGTAAGTCTGGCGCAACTCAACACTTACAGTTCTGACGCAGTGGCACAGCGTCTCGCAAGAAGAGAACGTTTTTGAACATCACACTATCTCACCAAACGGATACGACGTTGGACGGTACGTGTTACCAGGGGCTCACTTACTGCATTCCAACTAATCGACTATACATGGAACACGGGATATAGCGACGCACTAGTATCTAAAGCCATCGCTGGTCAGACCAGTTTTAACGGAGTGACGTACTCGTCGACGTCTGCGGATCTAACGGGTTTGCTTCCGACTGGTACTGCTGGCGTCAACCACGGTAAGTGGTGTGGCTCATCCGGCCACGGTATCGTATCTCTTACCGTCTCTCCTTGTTCGTATTACAGACATCGCAATTGACGGGATAACGAAGCTCTTGACAGTAACGATTGTCTAAGTTATTTATGCATGCTTAGGGACCTTGCAATGTTCTTTCGGGCCAGTGATTTATCCATCGTTTCTTTCCTTTTGCAACTTGACGACTTGTTACGACGGTTATTTAGTTTGTTTGTTTGCCATATAAATTAACGAGCGGTATTCGAGTATCTGTAAACGGGTGAAGGTCTTTGTTACGTTTTGGGGAGCGGCAGCACGGCGTCTCAAAAAATGGTTCGGGAGCGTGGGAATGATTATCCTCCGCTTATGGCTATGGCAATAAGATTTGACTGCGATCTCGAATGTCGGCTTTTTCAGTTTACCCTCCTCACAATATCCAAACACAACGGTAAACTAACTTGCAAGCGCGACGGGCTACTTCGTGAATAGTACTGGTTCTTTCCAAACCTATCGCTACCATGAGGAACGGCATTCCGGGTTAAAATAATACCGATGGAGAAGACCTTGTGCATGAAAAAGACAAGAATTGGAGGTGATCTCGACACGATGAGCGGCGCAAGACGTTTGAACTCTCAGAGCTGGTAGTCAGGTATCCCTGTAAGTAGGCCGCTTTGCAGCTCCGTCAGTACGTGCATAGCATGTGATCACTGAATGCTTCTTAACTGTTTCCACAGGCTATATCTGTTGACGGGGCGCACGTTTCCTGTCCTTTGAACAGGGGCTGAGGCATACTCTCATTGGTGACCAGAACGCTGCTTCTGCGCGATGTTCTGATAACAGGCTCGATCATTCGACCGTGTTTCTTGCCAAGACTGAGCGTAACCCTAGGAACTCCAGGGCGGAAGCAAATATAGCCCCTCTCCTTCAGAATTTTCTGTTAGATTAACGTGCTCCTGGTCTTGAGATTGGTAGGAAGATCAGAGAGATAGGTATCAATCTGGTCATTTTCCACGCGGTAACGTTGTTCTCATTTCCGCCATATGTTTCTACCTCGTTGTCATTTCTTGGCGTTGACCTTTCTTGTACACACGCGGTTCTCATTAAACACTTCTTTCGTCTTGCCAAGATGCTTATGAGCTGGCTTTTCAGACGACGAAGCAATAAAACGCCTGGGTTAATGCTTCAAATGTTTTTACCCTCCTGGTCATCTGTGCACCCCGCGCTACCAACCTGTTCACCAGCCGCTGTCTTTCTGTCAACCCGACGGTAGCTGCCTCCTTACCTGTTCTATTATGGCTTCTTCGCTTGGTTGGCTAATATTCCTCATGGGGCTCATGTCCATCGAGGTCGACCTCTCTGGTGCTCTTTATGTGCCTCTTCGACGGGAGTTTGATTTGGAAAAACGCGCTGTCGCTTATTACGATCCTGCGGCAGGAGGAGGTTCAATGCTTACAGATTCAAGGAACGGGTTTGGTGAACCGCTGAATGTTTGTCTTCTTTCCTTCTCCCCTTTCTTTTCGTATTGTCAATTGCGTATTCCGAAAGCGGAAGGGATGCTGGAGTCCTGTTTCTTACTGACTCCGTGTTCTCGTGATTATGCACGCGTTACGTTGCGTCGCAATAGGTTATAATTTCCGGATTAAGCACACCGGACGTCCTGACCAACAGGGGTTTCGTCAACTACGCACAATCACTCGGTTTGTACGTATTCCTTTCTTTCCTGGCGTTCCTATCTCCCGCATACCCCGCTCCTTTACTGACACTACTCTCTTGTTTAGTGACGAAGAATGCCTGGACATCCATTTAGGGAACCCGCAGAGCGCGAATCTTGGCGATGGAAATGGCTGGGTGAACCAGACGATTCTGCTTCGAGAAGACTATGGGATACCAGTGTTCGGAACCTGCCTCCAGAGCTTGGTCGGAGGAAATCACTTTAGGTATGTAATCATGCTGTTGGAACCTCCGGCAACGAGCACAATCCAATACGCTTCTTAAGGATGTTCCGTCAGAATGGGACTGCAGCTAATAGCGGTGCACTATTCTTAGCGTACGTCTTCCCTTTTCCTGAAGTATCGTTTTGGTCGAACTCAGATCTGTCTTTTATTTTTGTGTCTCCGTTGGTCCTGCATTATATGCAGCGTTTCGCATGAAGAAAGTGCTTTCGAAAGTCACACTATTTCCCCTGACGGTTACAATGTTGGCCGGTGCGTGCTGAGTTGATTTCCTAGTGTTTAGAGGGTTGAATATAGTTGTATTATAGGAACGAGATGGTAGCCCTTGCTACCAGGGGCCAGACAAGCGCCAATGGAGTCACTTACTCAACAATATCCGAGGACGTTCCTGGTCTGCTCGTTGAGGGCACTGCGGGAATAAATCATGGTGCGCAACATCATCTCTTTTTCTGCTGGCCGTGAGCTCATCCTTCCCTCCCTTCCCATTTCTGGGCTACAAACACATGATTCATTGAATAGGTATCGCAATAGACGGGATTGTTAAAGTCCTTACAGTCACGATTCTTTGAGCTTTTTCACAGGTGATCCTAGAGTGTTCATCTAATGACGAGTTGGACAACGACACCCTGATGACTTACGAAGGCCCTATTTATGCCATTCAGTGGCGATTGATCTATCCAGAATGCCATAGATGTGTTCTTTATTGTTTCGCCAGCGCAAAGCTGTATCCGCCAGCTTGACATGGGAACTGGAAGAATCGACGAAGACTGACTGCATTATGTCTAGTCGAACTCCAATCATGTCCTATAATCTCTTTGACGACCTAGGTGGGACCCAGTTGTCGATCCCCAACATCATTGAGTTGAACTTCAGCAGGATCACCAAGATGCTCATTCGGCCGTCGGTTAGCGCCATCTATTTAATAATCGATACCCAGGAATATACCACGGTATCCATAACTTAGGGTAACCATTATCCCAGCTTTTCTAACCAGGCTCATCATTCTTGGTCGGTCGAGTTTCAATCTCCAACCGGCGTTCTCGGTCTCGGCCTTGGACACATTCGGATCACGCTTCGGAACGTTCAGCTCTTAGAAATGAGACCTTACGTAATTTTGTCCGGTCGCGCCCAAACTGAATTCTCCATCCAGCCTTTGTCCGTCCGTTCTGCAGGGGAGGGGATGCTGCACCTGTCTGTTCCTTGGCGCTTACTGTGCTCTTTATTTAAAGATGCGTGTCTGTCGTATGTCTTCTCCTTCCCGACGCACTTGGACCTGGGCTACGAAAGGCGGAATCCTGGTTTGTCTATTTCCCTCCCAAACGTCCTTTTGATGCCAGTGTAGCCCCCGAGTCCTTCGCTTTCGTATCCTTCATTAAGTATATCTGCTACCTGGGAGGCTCCGAAATCCAACTTTCTACATCGCTCCGGCTATGATTCCTCCGCTCGTTGTCACGGGACTCTTGCTATCTCAGCTCCAATTTACTACTTGCGCTCCGAGTGTCTCCGTTAGGTGGCAGAACGAGAACAGGCTGAAAGAGCACGCGGTCGCGTTCTACGATCCCAGAGATGGTGGTGGGTCAATGCTCGCAAGTATCGGGAATGGGTTCGGTGAACCATTGAATGTTCGTCTCTGTTCTGTATTCTCTGCGCTTTCCTCTTATTCCGCGACGCTCTGGCAGCGCAGTTGCATACGTTCTAGAATGCGATTATGTTCATGACGCCTTGTTCTTAGATGATCATTTCCGGAATGAGCTCCCCCGAAGTCCTTACGGATAGCGGGTTTCACAATTATGCTCGTTCACTTGGATTGTAAGTCACATGCATCTGCCCTATCTTTCGCTGCATACAGTGTGAATTTTCTACGCTAACACTACTTCACTCGTCTAGCGAAGGAAATTGTCTCGGTCTGCATTTTGGAAACGCATTTCGAGCGGACCTCGGTGACGGAAATGGCTGGGCGAAGCAGGCTGTTGTGCTGCGTTATAATTTCGGGTTATCAAGAATCGGCTCGTGCATGGAAACCTTGATAGGTGGAAATCATTTCAGGTTAGTAATAGGGCGCGTACCTAAGACCTTTATCTGAGTCCGAGCCAAGATAATCATCTGACCCATTCTTACTGTGTGTCATATGTGTCAACAAAGAATGTTCCGACAAGACGGTCCAAAGGCAAACAGCGGAGCTCTCTTCTTATCGTGCGTATTCATCAAAAGTATGATTGGGAGCCAAACTCAACTGGCGCTCTGCTCTTAACGCGTGTAGTGTTTCATATGAAGAGAGCTCACTTAAGAACCACAAGATTTCTCCTGACGGTTTCAACACAGGCCGGTACGTACTGTTTGCCAATTCCATCATGGAGATTAGTCGCATCATATGCTTGGGAAACATAGGGACGACTTAACATGCCTCGCCACCAGGAGGTTATCAAAGGCTAACGGAGTAACTTATTTAACAACATCTGAAGAGATCCATGGTCTACTTGTATCAGGTAACAAAGGAATCGGTCACGGTGTGCAATGCCTACCTTTCTTCAAAGTACTCACATAAGCCTGACTTGCATTTCCCATTCCCTGCACCGGGACCGAACCTTCTGCTTGCAGGAATCGCCATAGATGGAAGGGTCAAGCTCCTGACGGTCACTATTGTATAACGTATAATCGCAAAGATCCCTCGGGCGGAATTGTCGTCAGTAGATGCATCCGTGACGACCTTTGACGACGAATTATGAGGCATGCCCTATCTATGTACTATGTACTATCTACATTACAACACGTGTACTATTACTTGTCAATGTTATGGAGACTTTCACTGTCACTGTCTGACCCGTTCCCCCTGCTTGCGGCTCAGATTACAAAATATTGTACAGGCGAAAGAAAACTCACCCTCGCGAAGTGTCTTGTCTGTCGAACCACATCGTGCTCATTGTCTTGAGCTTATTATCCCCTTCGGCCGCAGCATCTTTCAGGTTCAACGTTATCCGACTTCCGATGACGGACAGTACGGAAGGATTTGCAAAGAAATACCCAAGACTTGTGGCAAGAACGTTGTTGGTCCGTACCGTAAAGATCAGGATATTGAAGGTGCAGCATACACAGACTCTGGGAAAGGAAGACTTCAGCTATCAGATTACTCAGCAGACAGTTCTACACGACTCACAGCACAAAATATAGTAGTTGGTCTCGAATAAGTATTTTGACGAGTCTTGAAGTCCTCGAGCCATTGGGAAGTTCCTTGTGCATGCAAAACTTATGAAGCGATAGAACCAATAGTATGATTCCTCCGGCCATTGGAATTGACCTGTGAAGTTCAAATATAGATGGTTACGCACTCATCTGAAATACTTACCAAGAGAGAACCGGCAACCATTGTGGTGCATTCAGTGAGGAACAGACCGTTACGCTCTCAAAGAATCTCTTGGCTGAAACTGGCATCGTGTGAGACTTATTGATATTCGTGACGTGGGGAGTGCGACTCACTTTCCCGCAAACGATTGATATGGATGACTATCCCCAACATTACGACAGAAGCGAACGCGATTATTGTCTTGAGATATATCGACAGTCTCTTGTCTGAGAACAACATCCCTCGTGAGTCACTGTAAGTCGTATATCCACTGAGTGAATAGTTACTTCGGGTGTAAAGAGCAAGGACTCGGATCACGACAATATCTGTGGGTGGCATGAGCTGAGATGAGCGAAGGCATATTTTTATACTTTCAATTCATTAGAGCCATAGTTATCCAGTCTAATTCTCAGTGTATTGAGTGACAGTGTAGGGGAAAACACAGGGTACCGACTCACATGAAATATCGCGTATCCATGCCCAAAGTTGACCTGGAGTATGTCCAAGTCATTAATATTGTCAGAGCTCCTTCAATTGTACTCTCAATAACGAACAACTAGATATAGTTAGTACTTGAGATCTGATACACGTGGAATACAACTAACAGTGAGCCGTTTGCCTCGTAGGAGAATTCTCCAACACCGTGCAATGACAGAGATCAGATGTAGTCATAGTTCGAACAACTGCTCAACCTACCCATCAAGGGAGCGGCCGCACTCAGGATTCCGATATAGCGGTTCTGTTATGACTTAGTCATTTATTCCCTTTATATGACTCCGGATACTTACCGCAAGATAGAAAACCGCAACCACAGTTCTCGGGATTTTCTTACAATTGGAATGTCAACAATGCGATTCCACATTATATCAACTTGACACAGACGCGTACCCAGAAATACTTGACCTTTAGGGCATTTGTATCAGACTACGTGGAAGCACAAATATTTTGGAGAAACGCATTCACCTCTTTATCCATCGTTAGGGCTTCCGGGGCGGCTGTTGTTAGCGCGAGCACTGCTGTGTATGGTATGAAGAAGAGAACGATTACCGGCATCATATACACATATCATTAGCACCACCAATTGAAAATATTGAGCAAGTGTAATGCTAAGTACAAGGCGTTGTGCATCCTGCGAGTTTGTGACTGGATTATCGGTAGGCACAGAAAGTCTCATAAAAGGTGCGCTTTGATCGAACATCCAGTGTAAGGGGGGACGGGAAAGATATTGTGGAGGGAGATTGTAAGAGACGAGTCCGTTACGGGGAGTACGTACCTTAAATACTTCCCTGAAGCAATGCTAGATCAATCAATCAACAGGAGATAAATTCACATCTTTATGTTGACGACAAAGGTCTCGTTGATCAACAGATAGATGGATTTCGAGCGGTGATCAAATGAGATGGTACATTGAAGCCGAGGAGATTTGATCACCGTGAGCGCACGCACGTCTTTTACCACTCGAGATAACAATCTCAGTGTGGGCGAAGAAGTGAACCACACAGATCGAGATAGATGCAGTGAACGAACGAAACGTACTCACACTACAGTCATGCTCGTTCCACACTTACCAACGAAGAATTACAAATCAAATGATTACGAAAGATTCATCGACTCCGACGACGTTCAAGTGGTAGGAATTGAGAGCTGATTTATTATGTAGTATCATTGCCAGCCAGAAACAAACGGAATGGCGGGTTGCTCCGCAAAATACATCAGATGCCACGGATTTAACAGATGGAGTCATTAGGCAGTGACCACGAAAGAGAGGAAAGTATTATTAGGAGTCGAGTACGAAGACGTTGCTCCTCTTTTCGTCAAAAGACTCGGTTCGGTCGAAGGAAGCAAGGTCGAATGAACTAAGGCGATCGAAGTTGTATAGTACATAGATATGGAGCAATCCGTCATTTGATCAAGATCTGGTAGGCATATTTAGGTCATCCCATGAAAAGAAATCAGACATCATCGCGCTGAGACACGCACCAATCCATCCATCGCTCAATCCTCACGCTTAGCATTCACAACGCTCCCACTGCTACTCCCACCGTCTTTGATCCTATCTGTCCTCGAGTCCTGTACAATCTCATTCACACCTTCTCCCTCTTCGACGTTTCGCAATTGGCGCGAATCGAGATTGTAATCGTAATCCGAAAGGAAGAAGTACACAGATGGCACGGCAACACAAAGCGCTCCGACGACGTTTCCGAGGAAGGCTGCTATCAAGGATCTAGCGGATAAATGCATCAGATGCTGGCGAAGTACCACCGAGATTTAGCTCCCAAACTCGATGCTTACTTTCTGATATATTGTGCCACGGTAAGCTGTGAAATGAGAGTAAGGCATTCCGCCATGACACAAGAGCGAAAAGCACGAACCGGTGCGCCAAAGAGAATCCCGACGGGCACGAGAAACATGTTTGCTAGGTCATGTCATAAGACTTTGACTCTAGATTGGCGACCGTGTGACGTACCGACAACTGCAAGACAGCCCGCAAGGAATGCCTATCTCAGAACACGTTTCCGAACATAATGATATCGATCCACGCACCGTGGTCGTAGCCGCATGCCACAAAGATCTTCAAGGCAACTCAGTTGACACAAATTGTATTATTCTCGCTGTTGAAAAACATACCCAGATAGGGATCCAGATAGCAATAACCTATCACCAAAAACAGTCATTCAGTCTCGGAGTCAAATACTGGTCACTGATAAGCCTGCACCTTTGAAATAGTCTCCTTTGAACCTGCGGCTTGCTGGCGATAACCGTATCTCAGAACAAGAAAGCTGAGTCAGGCAAGAGGATTTCTTACCCAGACAGCAGTGCAAACTAGCCAGTTACATGCGATTCCTCTCAGGAAGATCTGATGCCACTCTGGAGTACCGGCCTTCTTTCTAAGATGTTCCGTGAGATATCCATTACGCCGCTTTGTGATCAGAAGGATGATGCTGGACGCACATGGCAAGCTCCATTACGAATTCCTCATACGGAGCCATCGAGATGATACCAGTATCTGGACGAGGGTCAAACCTTGCTATTTATTGGGACTTATCTTTGCGAAATTGGACTCACATTTGACGAGGACGGCGGCGAAGAACAGGCTGCCGCACAAGTTCCCAAAAAAGACTGCTTCTCATCAAAGATGCCGTAAGACTATGATCGCCGTTTACTGACCGATAATCCAGTTAACAACTATAGCCCACCATGGTATGGCACGCTTCATCCACGCCATGGGAAATACCTGATGAAGGATTCAGTGCAACACGTACAGGCAGAGTGAGCAGAACACCGTACCATCATATTACTGGTGAGGAGTTCCTGACCTGTAAGCACAATCCTAGAGGAACAAGTAGCCGATGCATTAGTCGCATGTGACAAGCGGCGCTCTTCCCGCTCCTTACATGACGAGACCAACTGGAAATACCCCTCCGCCCAAAATCTTCGCAAGCCCCGGGTTGTCAGAGTTCAGTTGCGGGGATCCTCCTTGAATGATCTCCAAGAGCAATCCTCCGGTCGATAGAAAAGCACCAGCAATTACGGCCTGCAGAGTCCAAGGTTCAGTCGAAACGTCCGCTTGTCAGACGGTTACAGAGAATACCAACCGACCTTGAAGAATACCTTGTCATACCGGGTTTGATGTTTCGTAACGCCGTGTTCGACCATCGCAATGGCCACATCTCGAGGCGGAAGTGTGCTGGGCGAGCTCATTGTGCGTGGTTCCCTCGAGTGGCGCTTTGTGCGTGAGAGCAGGTGTAAGAAGCAGGTGATGTCCCAGCAGCAGGTGTAAGCATACCGCACCACATGTATTATGGCTGACGGAAAGAATAAGATTATGTGAGACCGCTCAAACGCGTAGCGAAAGTTTGTGTTCCAAATTTGGCACACGACCTGTTGCCGTATATATTCGCTGGCAATTCATTGGTTCGCCTCGGGGTCCGTTCGCTGATAGTGTGACTGACAAACTAGAAGCATCATTGGCACACTCCATCTCCGTGCGTTGAGCAAGCCGGAATGAGAACCTCGCCCAGAGAAGTTTTTATCACGGATGCTTTGGGTGTGTTTCAGCCACGCCTTTTTGGAAACATTCTGTATCGTTATTCATTCCAGAGACGCACCAGTGGACCACGGGATGATTGCAAATGTTCTTTCCGTAACTTGCGAACCTGGGGCGGAAAATAATATCTGGATCTGGAGTACCCCGCTTGTAAGAACTCCCACATGCAGGGCGGGGACCTTGATGTGGGGAAATTCCAACTGAAATCTTATCTGAGATTCGCAAATGACACCGGCAGGCGCGTTCGGCAGGCCAGGCAAAAATGATGGCGGGAAGTCCTGGTAATTCTGATCTTTCCACGGCTTACTGTGCGCTGAGAGGTGCCTTCGAACGTTTGTGAGCGAGGATCAATAAATATCGTCCCTTTCCCTCCTTTCAATCTAGAGCCAAACGTGAGGAAAAGCTGCAGAGGAACGAGAAGACAGTAATGTTCGGGACATTTACCAGGATACAGAACTCTCCCAACAGCTGGTGGAGCGATTGTATGGATAAGACTTTTTGTTAAGTTTGTTCACTCTTGCATAATGGAATGCCACATGTATCTCCGCGTCACCCGACATGCGAAACCGTGCGTGCAACGGACGGAAAGTATAATCTAAAGGAATGATGTTACTCGTGCAGCCTTTAATCAGCTCAGCACACCAGGACGTACCTTCTTTCATACTTTGGCTATGCCGGCTACATTATCCGCGAACACTAAGCACTAAGTGACGTGTAAGTCGGGTACCCACTGCCCAGGCATTCATCCGTGGTATTTCTATAGTCCACTTTCCGTGCCTACCGGAGGGATAAGAACTCGAAGGTGAGTATTCTTCCAGCTTTCCTCCCATTCGTTTCGGGGATACGTCAAGAAGAGCAAGAGAAACAGTAATTACACTGCACGCTCGACTGCTGCGAGGCGAACGGAAAGGAAAGTCACAAGGATACACTGTAGGGCCGGTCCGTTTCTCGCGCAACTAACATAAACCTTGGATGGACTCGTTGCAACACTTTTTACCTTACGTCTTGATCCCTGATCCCTGATCCCGTGTCTCTAACTAATCATCCTTTCAAGCGCGCTTTTATGAGGGACATAGTCAGCATGGCCGCGTAGGGAGGAACCACGGCACAACACAGCACGCCGATCGCATGCCGGATGATTCTGTATATCCGGCGCGAGGCTGAGTTTATGGGTGGCAATCCTCAACGGTGAGTACTTGTGTAGCTAGTTAGTCGAGTCTATTAAGCTCTCACTTCTGCCTGTCCGCACCAGGAAACATGAAATCAGTATATCATCTCCCACGTCAACCTTCTGGGAGGTCCTGCCTTGGGGTGCAAGTCACTATACTGCGAGCTACGCATTCTGGACCGACAATTCTCGGGGGATGCCTTGTTGAAACCGTACTCCGACCTTCGGCCATATTGCCTTATCTGCCTGTTGCGTGTCTGTAGCTTACCTTGGCATGAAGAATACGAAGTTGCCAAGTACGACTCGTATTCTGTAATGAATCGTAACCTTACGGGCGTTATCCTTTTACGTACGCTGCGGGACACGATTTACGATTTCCGAGAGAAACGGGATATGGACGGAGGAGATTTCAACGAAATGACCACCAAGAAGAGAATCTTCAAATATCGCCGTTGCAAACGAAGCATCTAGGATTTCCGATGAAGCAGGCGACGCACTGCGAGATCCCAGACCATAAGGGAGGCAATAGCCCCCGCGGGTGATGGAGATGTAGCTGCCAAGATAGAGGTAGAGGAAGTTGTCGAGTGGGAGAGCGGCTTCCGACAAGCCTGACTCGTCACTTGCGAGTTCAAAGAAGCTTGGGCGTAAACTGTTTGGACTCACGCGGAGACACTGATTTCGGTGAGACGGCAGACTATGAAAGGTATCCACCCAATTTGATCAATAACAATTATTCGACACTAATACTCGTTTGTCAGTGTTCAGACCTGGGACCTATGAGAAGGATGGAAGGGGTGATGGCTGTTCGATGACCTGAATTTTCTGGGAATGCCTTTCTTTGTCGTATCATCTGTTGGTATGAAGCTGATACCGAACCGACACGCAATGTCCTGCTTCTCCGCTATGCGAACAGACTCAAATACAGCGAATGTGGGAGTAGTTCAGAAGTGGAGACCTACGTGTCATCTACTTGCAGCAGTTGTGTGCATTGTAGGTGTGGAGAGGTTTTAGAGGTCTAGTAACTGCATCGACTGACCCAGTGATAATTTTATGAAAGGTCGTTCCGCTCAAATTTGAAGACATGAAATGAATGAATCACAATGGGGGGTGGCAATCCCTAAGTGTCGCGTGAGACGACTTTTTTCGAGCGGAGTTCGAATAATTACTATGTTTGGTATACCAAGACAGTCTGTACTTACCGCCTCAGTTTGAACACGTCCTCACCACTTTAAAGAAAGTTCATTGCCAGTTTCTTGCATTTTAGCCCCAGAGCATCAATAAATTGGCATATTTTAATATGTTTGCTGTATATCTCACGAAAAAAAGTGCATATACTGACATCTACACATTGACATGTGCCTACAGGCTGCTCAGACTCGATCAAGGTTATGTAACTGCAATAAATACTTCGAGATGCCATTCTCACTGGTGTTAGGTATGCTACCATCTTCCTTAGCTCAAAGGCATCATTGCTCAATCATTTTGTCTCTTTTGTATGCATACATACTGACCGATTTCTACAGTCTCCGAGGTTTCAAGTGCTGTGCTTTACCGACCAGTTGTCAACTACTGTCAGAATGAAAGCATACATTTTATATTATAAATGCATTGGTTATATATATTACATTCATCCTTGCTTTTTTAGCAATGTTGCACTTGTGTTATTAATTGCTCAGCTAGGCTACCTCCGAGAGAAAACTCACCAAGTTTATATTAATCACGTGATCATTTTATTCCTTATTAAGTAATTTTGTTGAGAACTACTCCCGCTACACAATGTCCCAGAACTCAACGGATTTCTCAACGATTTCCGTATAAATGCACAAATCGTATTTTTTCATGCATATCTTCATTTTGTTCTGAAAAAATTCTCAAGGATTTGCTTACTTCCTGAGATATGGCCATTTTCTCAGTGAGCTTTTGTAGCTTTTTTTTCTTTTTTTGCAGATTCATATTCCTTGACATCGAAAACATGGTATACACACTTTATTCAAGTAATTTCTACATTGTGGACGTGGGGATATGAGGTCGAACGCAGTCGAACGCGTCTCGCAAAAACCGGTCATCGCTTAAGTATAAGCGAGCCCCGGCATGACGCGGCATGGACCGTGAGAAGTCTCACTTTCTTATAGGGGATTGCCACTCACCAATCACAACGCGACAAGAATGTGACAGAGCACGTGATTCTGGCGTATTTTTTTGCAGAACCGAGTTCGAAAGACATCGCCCTGAACCTTTCCTAACCCATAACCCGTTCAGTGAGAACAATCCAAGCAACCAAGCGATCAATTGCTCACAACTGTGCTCATCTACAAGCCTGTTAGTCCAGACCACTAATATTGGGACCCTATCACAATGAATCCTAAATCTTGAACTGTCGATACCACTGCAGTCGGTGCAATTCCTATGTAGCCGCAACAGATCCTGACTTTTTACTGACAGCGTTCATAATATCACCGGCGGATTACACCTGTGACGTCGGTTCCGAGTACAAAGGAAGTTCGTGAATCATCAACCCGTTGCGAGTGGAATTTTAGATCAGCTACTATGCACCGGCACTCACAACGCATAGGGTATCTGTTGGACCGTGTTTGAGCTCTGGTCATGTTGTCGACTGACAAGGTGGAGCTACTAGTATTTACTTCGGACTGAAACCTACAGCCAAAACATCTTGTGCAGTCAGATTTCCGGTATCACTCCATATCCGTGACATTACGCTTACAGCAACTTGCGAATAGTGGCGATTGAGTTTTCTTTTCGTCACTCCTCGGGACAACAGCCACCGACTACCCCGCATCAACATAGCACGCGACTGATAGGAGCACCGAAAATCGTGGAATTTTGGCATACCGTTATTTGGATTTGACATTTCACCGAATCCTACATCTCTACCGTCCAATCGCATTGCCTGGAAGATTGATCTTGACATTCGGCGCCTAAATATACAGGCCATTTGAGATTGCTTTAAAGCTCCCTGTGTATGCGTATCTCTTGTTCCTCCTCCAAGCCCACTTTCTCGAACTTCGCCTTCCCCTTGTGGCCCGGGCTTGAAGTCTACATTTGCACTATGGAACACACTGTGAAGGGTCTATCCGTGGGCTCTGTTCTCATTTGCTCTTGGCTGGCAATTGCGTTGAGCGGCGTGATGCTCCTACAAGCATACATGTACTATCGCAACAAACTCCAAACGGACAAGAAGATTGTTGGTGTATTGGTGGGTCTTCTCATTTCATCTTTGGCGAAGGTGTATAAACGCTCTTCTTCCTCAGATTATCGTACTATTGTTCGTCCTTCCAGCCTTGTTGAACGAAGAAATCATTTACTAATGGTCTTAACAGACTTCTCGACCTTGCCCATGTCGTATGCATAATGACTACGATTTACCACTATCTGATCAACAATTTCGGGAATAACGATGAACTCACACACTTGGTTCCGTAAGTCTTACACTCAGGAGTCTTTCAATTACATTCCTAACTGAATTGCTAGGTCGCTCGCTGTAAGCCCTAGAAAACCAGATATCAGTCGCGAACATTCTGACGTCGTATTCCATAGCTCACTGTCGGCTTGACGGTATGGAGAACATCAAAGTACATTCACTTCGTGGGGTGTAGAGAACTAACAAATGGATAGGGAACAATTACGTTCTTGGCTCAGAGGTAAGCGACCTTACAAATAACATAGACGATGCTAACGAGGGGTGCCATAGCTTTTTTACCTGGCGTGTTTGGAGGCGTAAGCATTCTTTTATCATCTAGGTCCTTGATTGGATTCTCATGGAGTCGTTTAGTCAGCCAGAATAACACCATCGCACTAGTAATTGTAAGTTACTGTATATTACGTCTTGAAAAACGGCTCACCCTAGTGTGTCGAAAGTTCTTCTTTCAGGTTGCTCGTCTAGGTAGGACGGTAGCCTTTATCTTGCAAAGATTACCTCTCTTATTCTTATTCCCTCGCGGTTGGAAACAGTGTCCGGCTGGGGTAAGTAAAAAAGATCCGATAGTATGCGGTATCATTGACCTTGATGATGTCTTTAGTAACAACAGTGAAAGCGTATGCACGTAATCTGTATCAGCCTTGTTGATTTCTAATTCTCGGGTACTGGCTTCAGGATTGAATTCGGCACATTCGTAGCATGGACCCATCAAGTCCGAGTAAGTCCGCGCTTCCTTATGCAAATGGCTCGAAACTCAACTCACTTCGGACAGTGGATCTTCACTGCCGGCCTATCTCTTGCGGTACTTTGCGACATTCTTATTACGGGTAGTCTGTGCTACTGGCTACACGGAGTAAGCATATCATTCCTTGTCTCTTTTTCTCAGACAGAAAGATTAACAGAATCTACAAGTCACGTAGTGGCGTTCACGGGTGAGCGTTTTGTCCCTTCGTGATGATCGGGACGGGCGTTTTCTTATTCCTTGCCTATAGAATGAACGAAATAATCGATAAGATCATACTTTATTCCATCGAGAACGGAACTTTGATCTGGTAAGAGTTTCATGGGTTGACATGCGAGTGATTGTTCATATAATATACTTATCTTCTAGTTTTGCGTCTGTCGGCTCTCTTATATGTGTGAGACACACCCCCATCGATTTGCCTGGCATTTATTCACATGCGTGATCAGGGAATCATAATGCCAGGAAACCTCATTTTCATCGGGATCCACTTCGTCATAAGCAAATGTGGGTCGACTGTATCTGATGTGACTGACCATAACTAAACCTAATATCGACGCTGCTATACAGTGTACATCAATAGCGTGCTCGCATCGTACGTACTCCCTTACCACGCGCTCCTAACTCATCAGGGAACTAACGACACAAAGATTAAATACCCGAAACACCTTCCGAGCCCGGAAGGAATGCCTAATCATAAACGCATGTACATCTTCAGGCAACAGACAAGATTCTCCTCGTCAGGTATCGAATTTTAGTATTTCAACCCGGTCGGTCGAGAGAGACAAACGATGAACTCACTTATCGTTATTGTTATCCAGCAGAGCCCGGGCCGTTCTGGGCCGAATGCCTATGGATACGCTCTCCAATCACCAAAATCACCACAGAGTTTCCGTTCCTCGGATCTTGCTGTATCGATCAAGGTGCGTGGCAAACCTCTGGATTCAGTGCTTATGTTCATATGATTTGATACGCAGGATGCCGAAGAGGTTGGGGAACCAACACCACATAGCTTTGTTGTTCGCACCGACCACGTTGTTTGAAGGTTCAATACCTACAGCTCAACTCACTGACATCCTTTTCTCTCGTCTTGACGATTTTGACCTGTATATCTTGATACCCCTACCTGGATGTCGTTCTTGCCTCATATCGCAGTCTGGTACAAGCCACCAGCAGAGAACCGGTCCGGACCCCTGTACTTCTTGATAATTAGCGTAACTTGGTCGTGAAAGCATGGAATCTTAGGTTTTCAGTCGTTTGTTGGATTAACCTCTTGTATCTCGGAGAAAGAAAAAGATATCATTGACGAATACAGCACGGTGACGCAAAAGTACACAAACAAGACTGTCCACAACTAACTCCCCCTCACTTTACATTTACATAATATCATAATTTCCGGCAGATCTAAACGTCCCGGCGGAATGCCTTTTCAACAACGCCATCAACAAGACGGTATCCATTCGCTGCAAAGAGGCGAGAGTGAAGGAATGGCTGAGTATCAAAGATGTCATGCTCCTTCGCCTAGAGATCACGAAGAGTAAGTACGTTGATGAGTCGGTGATGGAAACTAAACTTACACGTTCGTCGAGCTCAGATACATTGACAGAAACCTTCTCGGGTTGTTCTCCGTGCTGGGCCTGGTAGAACCGGACTTTATCCTTGATAATCTGGCCGAGGATGAACGATAGCAGTTCTTCGTGGTCTCTGGACTGGGTAAGGTACTTGCGGAAGCCCTAAGGATGAGTTAAGCCAAAGGTAAATACGAAGGAAGTAACCAAAGGAAGAAAACGAAAGACGAACCCGCTCAAGTGTTCTCTTAATACTCGTCTTCTGCGCACTGACAAAGCTACCGACCATAACCGAAATAGCCAAGTCGATGTCATCCCCTCGGACGTACTCGCGTAAATGCATCTTCGCACTAGCCTCGGCCATTCGGATCATGCTTTCCAAATGACGGACTGTGATGGGTATGGAACCCGTTGCGATTGATTCACGGCGGAGGTCTGCGAAAAGGCGGGATAGCTTTTCTTGGTCAAGATCGAAGAGTTTGGGACGGATCTTTTCCCGTGAGAACATGATGTATTTTCGGAGGAGGTCTTGAGGTATCATCTGGAAGAACGAAAGTCAGCAGTTGAAATTGCAGTTGGAGACAGACGCTTACATCTTCATCAAGAGAAGTTCCAATGTCCATTTCCTCCGTCTCAGCATCAAAATACGGGTGGCTCCTGCGATGACTCCCAACGACGAACTTCGCAAGAAGTTCATCTGCCACCGGATCCACAGTATCCTTCACAACACAGAGTACATCAAATCGAGACAAGATAGGCTCTGTCAGCTCCACGTTCTGCTGGAATGGTATAGTTGGATTATACCGTCCGCGAATAGGGTTGGCCGCGGCTATAATCGCACAACGAGCTTGGAGTGTGGTAACGATTCCGGCTTTTGATATGGATATCGACTGCTGTTCCATCGCCTCATGGATGGACGTCCGATCCGCGTCGTTCATTTTGTCGAACTCATCGATGAGACAGGTACCCTTATCCGCGAGAACAAGAGCTCCCCCTTCCAAAGTCCATTCTCGGGTTACAGGGTCCTTGCGTACGCTTGCTGTAAGACCAACCGCCGAGGCGCCCTGACCCGTTGTAAATACGGCGCGATGCGCAGTCTTCTCGACGTACTTCAGGAACTGAGACTTCGCGGTACCCGGATCACCGAGTAGAAGAACGTTAATGTCACCTCGAATACGGTGCTTGCGGTTGATGTCCTTTGAAACACCGCCGAACAGGGAAAGTGCTATTGCCGTCTTGATGTCTTCGTGTCCGTAAATAGATGGGGCTATGGACTTGACAATACGTTTGCGAATACGTTCATCGCGAGCTAGTGCGCGGATTTCGCGCTCGTCTTCCTCTGTAAGACGGAATGCTGCGAATAAATCCTCTTTCTTGTTGATGTGGTTCGCTTCGATGATTGTTGAAAACACAGGAAAACCGTTCTTCGAGTTGAGAGAGGCATCAAAATTGTTGCGATAGATACCAGTCACTTCCTATTTCAAGGATGAGAAAATGAAAGCCAAGTGCAACCAAAAATTCACTCACCACCTCCTCGCCAGGCTTGGCTGAATCGATCAGGTCCCAAAGAAGAATGACCTCCCGATGTCTTGGTAAACGCCCTGGAGGCACTGAACCTGGTGACTCTTGAAGCGTCATTTTTTGGTAGTTGCGGTATACGGTCTAGTCGCACAACGTCAGTGTACATTCATCAGAAATAAAAGGGTATCATACCTGCTCCTGGTTGACCTTGAAAGCACCCTTTGCTCCGCAGGCTGCACAATAGCTAATACTGATTTCCTTGCTAGCATCTTGATAGAAAGGTCCAAGTACAGCACCGCATTTCCTGCAGTCGAACTTCACATATTTAAGTTGCGGGAAAACACCGCTTCTACGGGTCACAACTCCGGAGACGCGTACAAGGTTGTTGAGATGCACTCGGCGCAGGTCACGTAGTGATGCAGTGGATGGTAAGTCCGTGATACGGACGTGAATCTCTGAATGGATACGCTCATAATTCGGATACGAGATCAGCACGACAGAAAGAGCGACCTCATCGAATATGGTGATCATTTGGCTTGGACAGATGACAAGGAAGTAAGCAATGACTGCCATGGCGTCAGCGAGATGCGTATAAGAAACTTCCAGAGACTCGGCATTGTCTAAGACGGCCAAGTTAGATTTTGTATCCTATCTAGCTTCACGTACACTTACTTTCACCAAGGTTCCGGATACGGGGATAGTGCACAGAATTGCCTTGCTCGTCGGTGTATGAAGTCAAGAATTGACGGAAATGCTTCGCAATGGAACGTCGAACGCGATCATTCGCAATCCACTCAGCAATCGAATTCGCCTTGATATCGTGCAGCTGCTCAAGTGGGATCTCGGCTTCCATGCCTTCAGAGTCATCAATTTCGACGCGCTCATCATATTGACGACGCGCGCGTCGTTTCATCCCGGCTAAGAGGCCACCGTCCAGGCCTTCCTCTTCGCTCTCCTCACTCTGAAGGAGATCAGGAGCTCGAGTGCGAGCTGCGGCACGCGCACCTCGACGGCCCTGGCGCTCACGTCGGTCGCGCTGCGCCAGGGCTCGCTCAGCCGCACGTCTTTGAGCTGCAGTCATCTCGCCAAACTCTTCCTCATCGTTAAGTCCTTCCGGATCATAAGTATCGAGAGCCTGGTTTTCCGCGTAGTCACTTAAGAGGTTTGTAAGCCAACTAAGGTCGCATCCAATACCTACGTAATCACGTACTCTAGCAATGTCTCGCCAAAGAGGTCTTCGCCGTCGCCCTCCTCCTCTTCATCAACCGCATTATCATCGACATCCGGAACCGCATCCTGATCGCTGGAAAGTTCATCCGTATCCTGGAAATTGGGCGGCGGAGACGAAGGAGGGAGCGATGAACCCGATGGACGTCGCTGTGCAGTTGCCGGACGCGGTGTCGCGGTTGTTTGAGCAGGTGTACGTGACGGCGAGCGTCGGCGCTTGATTCGACGTGGTGTATGCACTGGTGAGGACGACTACGAAGTGTGTGAGGTTAGACGCGAGCTTTCTGCCAAGTGACCATACCAACTCACCATGAGGGGTACTGAAAGAAAAGTGACGCGTAAGAGAAGGAGACGCGACACGCGCATTAGACGATTCAAGCGCCGCTCAAAAGCGTTCTCCTTACGTAAGGACCCTCTTCTTTTCGTTCTGCGCAACCGAACATTAACTCTTATTTGAATGTGGTTTTATTCGTGTATCCTATTATAATCCAGAGTAAGCACCAGAGCAATAATTTATGACTAGCCCATCTTTCTTCCACAAAAACCAAATACGTAATTATTAGGGAAATAAAACTCATCATTACCTCTAAACTCGGGGATTCCTTGTTCATTCCTCCAAGGATTCCTGCGTGGTTCCCAGGCGATAAGTCCACCTATTTCTTTTATCAAAGTAACGCTGCCTTGAGCTTCATTCTTCGACATATCAGTGACTATCGTGGGGATCCTTGCCTCTAGAAGTAACTTTATCGTCGGGATCCAGCGCATCGTATTCTCATCACATTCCACCATTCCGCTATTAAAACAGACAACAAGATCCGGCATGACCCACTGGGTAGCATTGCAGTTGGTCTGTCTCCGTTCTTGCACCCATTCATGGTAGACATGCGGGTGCATCGACTGGACACGGATTAGACCACTGGCACGACACGTGGTGCACCCATATCCCATATCTTCGAACCCGAGTGGCACTTCCAAACACAAGGTCGGGTAATTTATAAGGTCAGGTCCAATAAAGCGGACAATGAGCTGCTTGCAAGCGGGGAGTAAATGTTGGAGTTCCTCGAAGACTAGAGCCTGCTTCGCTGCGAGATGGTTTCCGCGAAGTCCAATTACATGCACCTCGAGTCGTGAGCGCGAGCGGAGAGGCTGGTAAATCGGGACAGCCGCACTGGATCCAGGGAAGTTCTCGAGAAGTGCACGAGTACTCGGGTGGTCAAACATCTCCATTCCATGAAGTACCGTCATAGGAAACGACAGGTGAGCTGAAGCAGTGCGCAATTCAAGCAGGTTGATTGTATCACGAGGCCATTGAGTCTCTGGCAGCGAAAACCACTTCATCCACGCGTCCACACAAGGATACACGATGAGCGGGATGTAGCTTAATAGAATACGCTCCGGAAACCAGACCGGCTTCGCGAAACTATGGCAGTAAGTAGTCTCCTCGGCGTCGTCAATGGCCACTAACTGGTGTATCTTGCAGCGAGTCAGTCGGTCTCCAGGTTCATGCGGCTCAAATGCATGCTTATTCTTGATGAACGCAGCATGTTTATCCGAGCAGGCATAAATGGCAAAGCAATTTGCGCAACAGGCCAACTGCTGTCCCGGGTGGTCCGGATTCTGTTCAAGGTCATAGTTGGTCCTGAAGCAAACCGCGCAGCGCGGTTCGAAGACGACTAGACGTTGTTCATCTCTGTGAGGCATCCTCCCAAGCAGAGAAGTAAGCTCCTGGAATGTCCATCTGATGCGCTTGTCTACGAATGCTCGATACGTGTCACAACCCGGCTTGCACTCTGCTTTTATGACCGGAGTCTCCTTCTCCCGCAAGATAACCCATGCACGACAGAAACTATAAGATGCGTGAACAATGGCCGACGCCTGGGGCAATCTAATAGACATACTGCATATGATCGCGATAATCGGCTTTTTGACAATTTTCGTCGCAATAGCTGGCGGGGGCGAATCAGCTGTAGATTCACGAAGAGGCTGGATAAGGGGATTTAACCTACCCGACCCTCTTGCATCTCGAGCACTTCATTAACTGGTTTGGCGTCTGGCCGCACTTGATGCAAGCCAGCCTACAAGCGGGTCAGGTTTCATCTCGAAGACGGAGTGGGGAATACTCATACCCGCGATAGGCACTTCTTGGTACTTCGTAGCTCATGGTATGCAGTAAAGTGTTATTCGATTTGCATAAGCACGGCGTCTTGCCAGCCATATCTCTTGTCAGCCCGATTGTCTCAAGTCGTTCGCGTTTCAGTCCATTTCGAACCAGACGACAAGATATTCTGGGTCTCAAAGTCCAGAGTACTAGTGGAAAAATTCTAAATCAGATCCCCAGAAGAAAAGTGGTCTTGTTCGTAGAATTTATATGAAGACCCTAGACCGTGAATATTTGTGCTGTTGTCAAAGTTGTCAGGTCAAAAAAAAATGTGGGTTCCAACTCGGAGTCTGCCGACGACGCGTGACGTCACGTTCCTCGCCATTTTCTCTCAAGGTCAAGGGCGATTGGTCGAATTTATCGTGCATGACCCAAATAACCAAAATTGAACTTCCACAGACAACTTGACACATGAGATCCAATAACAACCAGGGTGCGTCCATCTAAGCGCATCTAAATACGCGATTAACGTTCGCTTTCTACTATCACAGTCGACTCTTAACCCTTCGCGAATTCTCCTCTGGAATAGTCAACGCCATCTGAGTCGAAATGGCCAAGCAAATTTGCTTATCTCTCCACTTGGGGTCTGCTTCTGCTGCACTCGGGCCTGCTCCGATAGTAGAGGGTGCAGTCCAAATCTCCACAAGTTCGTCGTGTCGTCCTTCGGTCATGAATCGAGACGACGCGTAGACCCCGACTGTGCGCGGAGAGAAAGGCGATTGACGTTGTGGTTGATTAGTACTTGCGTCTGAGATAGAATAGGGTATTCGGGACTTGAACTCGACCGTCAAGACTACCGTCGCGAACCAGCTATCATGCAAAGGAAGAGTTGTCAGATGAACCGTACAAGAGACTTCGCTACAAGGTCATTTATTCACCTCGGTCCTGGTCTCTGTTCGGGCGGCAGGAGAGATGGGAGATTCTTCATGCAATCCGCGAAGAACGGCATCATCGGAAGCACCAATCTTTCTTCCGGGTCATTGAGCTCGAGCCAAGCACCCCATTCGAGACCGCAATCTGGATGCGAACCCGGCTGATCATTGATGGACAGACCACTTTGCCTTTTAGCACGATCGGCGTTTCGTCCCTCAAAGAATCTATCTTCCGCCTTGGTTTGGAACAGGTATAGGTAACTCGGTGCATCTGGTGTCGCAAGCGCAGGATGCCTTGAGAAAGGGATTTGCCGACCGTATGGAGAGGTCGGAAGCAGAGTAAGAACATCAGATGATGGCGATTCATAAATCTGGAGCAAGTCTGGAAGCACGCCGTAAATAATCCGCGTGGATATCTTCGTTTTTTCCTGCGACATCACCCACATCAGCAAGTGAAGCGTCTAGAGTTTGAAGTAAACGAGACTAACATCCTGAATCAAGTCCGCATCTATATTCGTGAACCTTTTGCCTCTTCTTATGATTTTGACGCGTAATTCACATCGGGATACATCGACGGGTTGTAGATAATGCGCAGTCAGGTGTACCGGATCCGGATGCAACGAACGCGATTGCAAGTCGCTGGCCGCGGAAAGGATCAGTCCGACGGCATATCCTAGCGGTCACATTGGGCATACATAGGGTCAATAAGGCTTCTCCGATCAAGAACAATAGCATTATTCACCGCCCTGGGGTATTCTGGGTGAAAAGTGGGCATCCTTAGTCCGGGAATGAGAAGGAGGAAACCAGCTCTTTCTTGACTCACCCTCCAATACACCATTCCTCCGATATATTAGCTTTATATGTATGGTATGTCCCTTCTATAGATCCAACTAGTGCTGTTTTAAGAGCATCACGAAGGGTCATGGAAAGTACTAAGAGGGCGGGCTGGGTTTGCGAGATGCTTTCACGTGCAACCGCTTGTGCGGATACCGCGACCGATCCGGCGGCGATCTTCGTGATTCAACTCTCTCGCGTTCATCTTGACTTGGATATCACACAGTATCATGTCTGTTGCACCCAAAGCCTCTGAACGACGTACACTATCCGACTATCACTATTTCCTAACCTATCGAACACGATGGAGCGATAACGACCAATACTCACACGTCAACAACGCAATCTATTACCACCTCATCGACTCCATCGTGAACACCTACCTCGCCGAACAATGCGGTTGCACACCATCATCTTCAACGTCCCCGGACGCTCCTCCAATCGGGCTTGTCGTGTCTTCGCATTGCGACTTCTTCGCTCCTATATCGTTCCCTGATGTCGTTACGCTTGGATTGAGGGTTGTGAAACTAGGTCGAAGTTCCGTTTCGTACGAGGTCGGGTTCTTTACCGAAACGCCCGGTTCAAAGTCAGGAGATACGAAAGAAGGGAATAGGAGGGGGGAGACAGCGAAAGCTGTGGGCGGATATACGCATGTTTTCGTTGACCGAGTGTATAGAAGACCCGTGAAGGAATTGGGCAAAGCATTACGAAGCGGTCTACAGGCCATCTCTTCTGAACATTTAGTATACGCAAAATCGAAGTTATGATCAGTTTCTGGGATATTGCTATGCATCGATATGAGCGCCATGCGTAGCTCCTCGCGTCTTTCCTCATCAGGATTGTCATCGCCTTGTCCTTTGTATCAAACTCAAGTGTTCGAGAGAGCGGTGAGGTATTAAAGTCATATGTGGACGCCCTTATTATAGGTAATGTCTTATAATACTTAGTACCTAGGCTATTTTCATCAATGTCGTATTCGTGGTGATTGCGCTTTATGCCCGCGTCTTGACCCGTGCACGGTACGGTTGTAGTTGCGAGGACGCATGCAGAGCACTCTTTAGCCTACGCAATTGTGGAAATAGTGATGTCCTTCTAGAGAACTAACTATTATGCTTTCAAGAGCGTCATAGATGACCTGGAGAGCTGGGAATTGCTGCTTCCATGTGCAATCGCCTGTTATGCCGATGCCAAGACGCCGCTCTGCGCTGACCCTTGCTTACTGTATATAATGTAGCTAGGGAATCACCGCGTTCCCGGTGGATATTTTAGGAGTTAGGACAGATATGTAATAACGTGTTTCTACTCAAGTCAATACATTTGGTCAGATTATGTGAATATTGGCATTTGTCAGCCAGTGTAATACCAAGTGTGTGAATCTGTGCTTTCTTTTGGACAGAGCATGTGAGCAAATCATTTGTCAGCTAGTAGAATTTTGTGTGTACGGACCTGTCACGAGATGAATTGCAGGGGTATGGTAAAAGATTAGATTAGATCGTAATTGAGATAATCAATGATCTGCACGAAGCATTTGAAAGTTGAACTGCTCGGCGCTAATGTGCTACGGTCCTCTTTCACAACCTGACCATACCGTTCTTCGGACTTAGCTGTTTCATCTCAACTCTGTACGTTCTCTCCTCTCTACTATCACGATGGTCTACGTAAGTACTAAGTACTACCACAGTATTTTCCCAAACTACAACTAATTTATCTTTACTTCTTCAGGGCAAAACGTCAATGGCATGGTGCACATGCCGTCTGTGCATCGTGAAGCACCCGGATGGCCAGTACATAAACTCCACGCAGCAGCGCTCCCATGCGCTTCGATACAGCAAATTGAGCAAACCGAAGAAGCGCAGGAAAGAACGTGAAGAGAAGCAAGGGAAGACAACAGCTGCGGTCACATCCGCAGCATCAGCAACGTCAGCAGCTGGCGTTGCTGTTGTTGCTGTTGTTGCTGAAGCTGCATCTGACATGCCGGACCCAGTGGGTGAGGACGATGCTGGTGTTGGGAGAGGTGATATGGTCGCGCTTTGCTCGGGTCGAGTTGCACTCCTCCCGTCTGCAGCAGGTGAGTGGTAGATTGTTGGTGGACTTGCCCCTATACTGATAAATGAGGACATTTAAGATCCCGGGGCATTTACGCCCCCACCTGGTCCCTCTCAAGGTACTTTTATGGAGGTAGACAATGTATTCGAACCGTATGATACAAGCGAACCTTCAAGTGGACCCTCCGGAGGATCTCGCGCTCTTGAAATTTCAGCGGGCCCCTCAACATGTCCACCCGCTCGGACTACTGCGCTCACTTCTGGGCTGGCTTACTGTTCTTCCTCAGACTATCTCGGTACAGTTCCATCTGAACTGCCTCCCCAGGAACTCGACACAGCAGGCTCCTGCTTTCCTCGGTCATCTTCAGATTCATCTGAGCTGGGGTGCATTCCGGACGACTTTTCGCCACCGACGCAAGATCCCTCGTGTACTACTGGACCTCTGGATAGTCTCCAAGACATACTATGGCTTGGAGTCATGTATTTTGCTGCCTTCCTCAATCTTCGCTTCCATCTCTCACACCGCGGATGCTGTCTCTTTCTTAGTTTCTGTAAAACTCTTCTGGTGTACTCTGGGGGTCTATCTCGTGAAGACAAGCCAGAACTCACACTCAAAACTACATTCCGGACGCTTGGGCTGCACGACCGCTTCGAAACTTGTCCAATGTGTCCGGAATGCCGTCGTGTTTATCCTTCTGACTCTGAACCAAGTCTCAAGTGCTCGAGCTGTGATCTCGTGCTCTTCAAGACCAGGGAAAGGCTCAAAAGCAACTTCGACGGGAGCATGGACATTGAGGAAGACCAAACTGCCACACCGGTACTCAAATTTCCGTACCGGTCGATCCGCAGCCAGCTGGAGGAGCTGCTCGCCCGGCCCGGTATGGAGGATGACTTGGATGCTTGGAGGCATATCCAAAGGCATCCAGGTCGCATGGGTGATATAATGGATGGCAATGTGTGGAAAACACTTCGGGGACATGATGGACATTTGTTTTTTGATAATAGCCCGTTTCGCGATGCTCCCCATGAGCTGCGAATAGGAATAACGCTGGGATTTGATGGGTGAGTCTTCTTTTCTAGTTCTTACTCGATTGGCTAATGTGCCATGTAGATTCGGAGGCGAACGCGGTAGAAACGGCCCGAGCTATAGCTCGGGTGTCCTTTCCCATTGTATTACGAACTTACCAATCCATCTCAAGTGAGTACTTGTAATACGGAAGTTGTTGCCGATTTCTTAATTGCTGCTCGTTACAGATATCATCCCCGCAATCTCATTCTTTCTGGGATTGTCCCAGGACCAAAAGAGGCGACCGCCGACGAGCTTCAACACGTTCTCAAGCTGGACGTTGACGAGAAGCTTCTTCTCTATACCGATGGTGCCTTAATCAAAACATCTCGCTTTCCACAGGGTAAGATCGAGTTTCTCCTTGTCTATTGGGGAGTCGAAGCTAACCTTGCTCTATATAGGTCGAGTCGTCCGAGTGGTGTGCCTAGCCGCATGCTGCGATCACCCTGCGCTATGTAGGGTCAGTGGATTCGCTGACCATGCCCACAAGACAGCCTTCTGTACCCGTTGCAAGATAAAGCGAACGGATCTGAATACTCTGAGCGGTTTGACAGACGGTATGTTCTTCTCGTACTCATGATCACAGGCCTCGACCGTATGCGTATGCGCAGCTTCCTGGCGCTCGATTCGAGCTCCCTGATCTCAACATGGGTCAGATTTCCTTACCGCCATGTCACTTCATCGCTCTGGTACTCCCGCCCCAGTGACGTCGTCCCCTAACTTTTCACATTACGGGTTCATCTAGTACCCACATAGTAGGCACTCTCGTTCATTCAGTTACTCCATCCAGTCGCGTTCTGCATCTCTTGCCGTTAGTACCGTCTCTGCTGTCAATTCCGTATCGTCTGGATCAAAGCCAGGCCGAAGGCCAACCGTTCGCATCGCCCAATCACGACTGTGCTCGAGCTCTCACTTCCGAAGCTGAAGCCGAAGCTCCGGCTATCGAACCAGCGGCGCAAGGAGATATGCCAATATTTCAAAGAGCATCTGGATCTGAGCCAGGAATACATCGCTATACGCTGGGGCGTAGGAGGTTCGACTATCAGCAAGATCTCGAAACACAAAAGTGGTATAATTACTTGGTGAGCCTGATCCCGGCTTCTGCACCGGTGGCGAGGATTGCTTGTATGCGCATACGCATACGGACGAAGCACTAATCGAAATTTCTTCTTTTTTTTCGAACTAAACGTTTTCTATCTTCAGTGTTTCCTGTGCGCACTTCAGAGGAGCACCGCAGGAACTCCCAGGTCTACCAAACAGCTTCCGACGCTCAGCGCCAGAACTTATTCAAGTCGAATGGAACAAGATATTTCGAATTGTCTCGGTTACCCTACTATGACTCCATAAGAATGGGAGTCATAGATCCAATGCATAATATCCTACTCGGTGCGTATTTTCTTGTATTTCAAAATTCTAATTGCAATACTAATAAGAAGAAAGGTATCTGTAAGACTCAATGGCTCGACTCGTGGATCTTGAAGAATGCTCTGAGGAAACGAACGGCAAAGAAGCAACGCGAACTCGATCGAGTTCACTCATATCTACGGAAGGTAACAAGTTCATTCTTAGTGATACCCTGGATACGGATGACGAAGTATACTCTGGGCTGTACCTTTTCTGTTACGAATACTAGTTCGAAATGCCTTCATGGGTCGGTCGTCTCCCAAGGGAGGTTGGTTACCCAGCCGGTGGCTCCCTCTCTGCAGATGAATACAAGGCACTTGTCCTTGTATACTGTCCTATCGTGGTGAGTCTCGTGCTTGTGCCCAACGTAGTGTGCCTGAGAACATTGACGAGAACTAGATACCTTTAATTTGGATGGAGTTTCAACCGGCCGCCCAGGCGGAATACGAAAAAAAAAGAGCCACTTACGAACTCAACGAGCGGGAGCGTTGTGAACGAGCGGTCGCTGGTACAGCAACCGCTATAGATGGGCAACCACTCAAGATACCCTCCCTCCGCATGCATAAAGATGATCCGGACAATTTTCTGAAGCTTGCGTCGTCGCTCAAAATTATCCTAGCGCATTCAATCAATAGGAACGATATTCCGCGTGCTCGACAGCTCCTGTCGGAATATCTTAAACGGTTTTCGGAGGCGAGTGAATATTATAGTGTCATTAGTTCCTATTTTTCTAAAATACTTTTGTTAGATCCACCGCGGCAATGTCAAGCCCAATCATCATTGGGTAACACATTTATTTGATCAGTTACATGATTTCGGCCCAGTTTATGGCTTCTGGACATTTACGAGCGAGCGTCTCAACAAGATGCTCAAAAGTTTTCGGACAAATAATCATAATGGAGGTGAAATCGAAACTTCATTCTTTCGGGCTTTCTTCAAGGAAGCAAAACTACGGGAAAAGGTATGTAAATCACATATTTTAATCCTCAAAGAGTCTATTTGCGTCTATTCTTCATAGTTACGTTCGCTTACTACTGATGGGCACCCATTTGCCATGGAAGTGGCAATGCTCTTGTTGAAGGCGGATGACGAGGTTAGGGGAACCGTTGCTGCGATGGCTGCAATGGTGGATGAGTTTGCCGCGGTCGCGGCCGATTGTAAGTGATCCTTCGGATTATCAACGAACCGACGGCAGCTGCTATTGCCTACAGTCTTGACCATTCACATAGGTGGTAAAAAGTTCTCTCTGGGTCAAGGAGTGACGCGAAGGATCGAAAAGGAGTTGGAAACTCCGCTGGTCAGCTTCTACCAGGAAACCGAGCCCGATGCAGCCATCGTTTCCAGCTCGTCGATTCTTACCGAAGTATCAAACTTACTATTTCCGTTTGCTAAGTATCACTCTTCCATTATCCTCGATGGTCGGCGAATAGTACCCTCGGGAAACGCTCAAAGGGCTCCGAACGCCATAATTCAGTTGGAGTTCCTGGGTGTACTCTTCGCCGGCCAAGTTTTGAATATCATCTCTCATAGACAGAACCAGACGAGCGAACTTCGTGTGTTCCTTCACGTTCACTGGTTCCGTCCTCATAATGGTGTTAATACCACACCCTGGGATCCCTAGTAAGTATTTTTTTGGCCTTCTCTTCTCGCCAGACGGCAGCCTCGTCGTCTCTGGCTCTCTCGATTTCTTTCCGATTTGATCCACTCATTATTTTTCGATATATAGCCCAGAACTTGAAATTAAGTTCTGGGTTTACAATGACTATCTTAGTTACGAGGAGGAGGGCCCACCCATCCTCATTCCGCCCTCACTCGTCAAGTCCCAGGCTTGTCGCCTGGCCCTTCGCTTCCCACAAGTTACAGACGACGGTCCCAACGATGATGATGATGACGACGACGATCAGGATGGAGAAGACGAGCCTGTTCAACGCGAAGTGCACGAAGTAACCGACCCAGAGGAACCAGAGGAGAGTGAGCTAGTATGGGCCACCGTTGGGCTCTCGCGGGTGAGTAGTGTTTTGGGTATTGAAGTTGACTCGACGTCTCAACATGTATTCATTCCTAGGATACTATAGTGATATGATTCTTTGTGTTATATTGTAAGTAATACCCGTTTTACTTTAAATCCGACTAACAAATTTATACGTTTAAGTGTAGTATTAATCCCTCCTCGATGTTCAGACTTGAGGTCGAATCATCGGACTCTAAAATGTGGGATATGAAGCGCATACGGAATAGTTGCGAGACGTCGACTGGCAAGACCATCACCCTAGAAGTTGAACTGACCGGACACGCGTAAAATCAGTCAGAGTACGCGTACAGTCCAAGGAAATCTTCTTCTGTAAGAGGTATGCCTTCCTGGTCATTCTGATCTGATTCTGAGTCGTTCTCATAGCCAGAATCGGACTCGGAGCTGCTACCAGTCTCTCCCATTCGCGATCCAAACCCCTTCGGATCCTTTCCTCGAATGTCCAATTGCTTCTCTTCTGCTGATCCGAGTATGTTCTCAAGGTACCAGCGGTCGTTTCGCATGAACGGGTAGATACGATGTTGAGGAGGGCTGTTGTCGACACGGCCGAGATGGACACGAGGAGTGGTGGGATTTGTCCTGCCAGACCGTTTTCTTTCCTGGATGGCAAGCTTATCAAGCTCTTCGTAGAGCTTGTTAAGCTTGAAAAATAGATGAGTTCTTTTTTTGGCTTCTCATAGATGAAGTATGCTTACTTCGTCTGATCTGAAGCCTTTTTTTACCACTTCGAAGACCACCGTTCCTTCGTCAACTTGCACAGCTGTCAACCCGGCCTTCGCATGAAGAGTTGCCCTGTGGTGTGCTCGTTTCTCTCCATCCTCCGTGTCCAGTTGACTTTCTTCCGCTGACATGAAATCCGTCAGAATCATTCGGTCCGGATCGACCGATACTCCATATTTCTGTCGGTACTTTGCCACCTGCTTCGCTCGCTTGACTTTTTTCTAGGGTATTGCTTCAGCATTGTCATGGCTGTTACAAGTGAGCGAAAAAACTGTTACTTGACGTTGACGTTCAGTGCGTTTTCCCTTCTTAGTTCTCTTGATATCCTTCTCTTTCTCATGCGCAAAGTTTTGGGCCTTGTAGGCCCTTCTCCAACCACGCAGCTCTGCCTTGGCGAACTCCCGAAGGTCATCGTCGGTATAAGAGGTGTCCTTGACCCCCACCAGGTTTCCCTGGACGTCATTCTAAAGGTACGTCTCATTTTATTGGCGTACCAGGCATACCAGCAAACCACTTACTCTGATATGCGACTTGGCTGCGATCACAGCCTGCTCAATGAGTCGGACATTCGGAAATGCGCCAACATCCCGCGAGAGGTCGGGAATGAAGTGTACAATCGACTCCGATACTCTCTTCTCGCCGCTGGCTTCTGGTAAGGGCATCCGGCTGCCTTTTGGTCCAATCTCGGCCTTGGTATGCATCTCATGCTTTATCAGGGCCTTTAGAAAGTTGAATAGGTGAGTTTTTTCCATATTATCAGCGAGTATATGCGCATAATAACATACCTGTAGTGTCCTCCTCGCGACTCGCTGATCCTGCGTCAGCTTGCCCTTCGCTTTGCTGAGCAATTTTTTGATAGTCGGTCTACGCCCACGGATCGTTTATTCTTCTTCCTCCTCCTAGGTGCCTTCCGCCCACTATCTGAACCATCAGACGACAAATCGCGCTTCTTTTTCACCTCTCTGGCAAGTTGCTCGATTCTCTTCTGGTCTGACTGTCTCTCTGACTTGAGTTCCAGAAGCTCCCTCCGTAGGTCCTGAAGCTCTCCGTGTGCGCTCAACGAAGCATCTGATGATGCTGGAGGCGGTGAGGATCGGTGAGTTGTAGGACCCAATGCCGGGGCCGCCTTACTCTTCACAAGAGCAAGCAGCTTTTGCTGCTGCTCTTTTGGCATAGACAAGAACTTCGAAAGTTCCTCAGAGCTCATAGGCGGACACTAGGGGGCTCAAAGGACAATGGGGGATATAAAAAACAAGTTGGGGATTGTACAACACGCTCTGACACCCACCGCACTCTGACGCGCTTAAACGCGTCAAGTAGTATTTTTGACGTGTTATTTATCTGTATTTGCTGTAAGCTCCAGATATAGTAATTTTAAATATGTCAAGGCACATAAATTCTAGTGTAATGTGAACTTTCGATCAGGTACCAGACGAGGAATATGTAATTATATTTAGAGTGACAGAGAGGAAAATATTACCTCACGGTCTCTGACTTAAGCTGATGCCAGATGCCATTGCAACATATGAACCAACATAATGTAATACTATATTTTATTAGCCAATCGCAGCTCCTCTGTTCGACATATCCTAACATGGTGTAATGACTTCTGTAATTAGAAATGCAAAGTATTGTTATTCTGTTCTTTTCATCTGACATGACCTAATTACAAGATCGTCGTATATAAGCAGTGTCAGGTATCGTTACATCAGCTTTCAACTCCTTTCACTACCCCTGAAATATCCACCGGGAACGCGGTGAATGTAAATACGACGTTTTACTCCTCAACTCACAAAAGAATGTCTGACGCAGCTAAACCCGCCAAACAACGTACACGATCCGACTATCACTATTTCCTAACCTACCGTACACGGTGGAGCGATAACGATCAGTTCGCACACGTTAACAACGCAGTCTATTACCACTTCATCGACTCCATCGTGGGCGTCTACCTCGCCGAACAATGCGGATGCGCGCCACCATTTTCCTCGGACCCTCCTCCTATCGGTCTCGTCGTGTCTACGCATTGCAGCTTCTTCGCCTCAATATCGTTTCCTGATGTCGTTACGGTCGGATTAAGAGTCGTGAAACTAGGTCAAAGCTCCGTTTCGTTTGAGGTCGGGTTCTTTACCGAATCGTCCAGTTCAGGCTCGGGGGATACGAACGAAGAAGACAGGAAGGAGGAGACAGCAAAAGCTGTAGGTGGATACAGAAGCGTTTTCGTCGACCGAGTGTCTAGAAGGCCGGTGAAGGAATTGGGCATAGCATTAAGAAGCGGTCTACAGGCCATCTCTTCTGAACGTTCAGTAGACGTAAGATCAAAGTTATGATCAGCTTCCCGGGGATTGCTATGCATCAATATGAGCGCCATGTATTGTTCCTTATGTCTTTTCTCGTCAGGACATGCCATCGCCTCGTCCTCTGTATCAAACTCAGGCATCTCCGGGAAGGTTGTACAATTGACTAGTCCATCCTATTGATCAGATTTGAAGATGAACCGAGTCTGTCGGATTGCCGAATGACGTTGGCGGTGCCCCTTGACTTCATTCCACTCCATTGTGACATGGGTCGGCTGCAAGTCGGGGCTGTCTGATGGTACCCTCCTATTGAACCTTAACTTGAAAGGACCTTTCCGTTCATACGTGGGTATATCAAACGTCCCATGCCTAGGCGGTGTTCGAGGGGCTATGACAAGAGATTAATACCTGTTGGTATGACGGCAACGATCTGGACAACTCCGTTACCTTCTCCGGTAAATTCATCCACCACGGATCCTATCCACTCGAAATACTTCTCGACAAATTTCTCTACTTTCTCCTGACGTGAGGGAGATTCTGGCCTATGCATAAAGAGCCGTCGAGATGGAGTGACTGGTCGAACGATTGGTAGCTTAAGGTCGCCTAGGCGTGAATCAAAGAGAACAAGCGGGATTGCTCTGTCATGATTTGGTGATAGGAACGAAGCAGTGGAGAAGGCTGTTGTTATAAGTTGCAGATACTGAGAGAGATCAGACCTAATATAATGTGAGTGAGATGAAAACTCGTCACGATGAAGCTCAGGCGCCTACTGGGTTTGATCTTGACTGGCTTCTGCCGAGATGAAATAGGCCGAAGGTTCATGCAACACAATGAGAGTCGGCAAGTCCGGCAGGACGGTCTTGTTTAATGGAGCGCTAGAACTCGATAGCGGCTTGAACAACGAAAGAAGCAGAAGCCAATGTGCGGTACTCCGAGGGTAACTGCGTGTATCCACAGCATCAGACCGGACTGTCCATTCCAGAAACTAGCCAATACGCGTACTAAAGATCTATCCTTGACAAGAGTGTCAGGCTTTGCCCTTTGGAACCATTTGTAGTTAACCACTCGTCGTTATAGTCTTGTAATGGGGTCGCGAGGCCTTGGCGACTAGGAGACAAGAACAATACTTTTCCTAAATTCGTCTGCAGATGGCTGATACAAAGGTGAATAGGCGAAGAAGGTGGATAAGGTCCCTTTACAAGGAGACTGCCAAAGGATGGCAGTGAAGCCTCAGAAGCACTTTTGGGAAACAGACAAAACGACATCAAACACGAAGTACTAGTGAAGCTAATGATGGAAAGGCGGTGTATTCGTTATTGTCACAACAATACAAATATGTGACATATTAGAAGCGTGACACAGAACAGTTACCCTGTTTCCTCGAGATGAACTTCGACGATAAAGGTAGTTGTTGCCTCGTGCAGATGGATTGTCCATTTGCAGTGCAGGCGTCTACTGGAGGCTATCCAGTCTCTGGTAGTCCATCGATCTCGGGGCATTAGTACTTAAACTCCTATCCTATCCCCTGGTACAGCACCCTCTGGCTCACAACAGTCAAAGTCGCTCAGTCCTGGCCTGCGTTCGCGTCCCAACTCACTCTTCTCAGTCAGATACTCGACTTGCTTCAAAGCCACAACGTCTAAGTAAAGCATGACTTTCGGTTCGGGTTTCCGAGTGGCCGCGTCCTCCGCAGCGGCAGTCACGATCATCGCTTCGGAGTTCGCCCCTGTGCCATACCTTTCGCCAGCTGTGGGTATTGTTGTCGGTATCTTGAAACTCTGTGACAATGTGCGAACGAACAAGTAAGTATGCTGTGTTCCACATTCTTGTGTTCTCGTCCTCGTCTCGCAGTCAATGCTTGATCCCTATCTGACCGGCGACACGTTACGCATATTAGGCGTGAGATGCTTGAACTCGGTGGCCGTTGTCATGCACTGCTTTACATTCTCAAGGACAATTCCGGCAAGGAGGGCCCAGAATCTATGCGTGATATGCTTGAGTCAGCTCAGGAGTACGTGGCTCTTGAGCGCTTATTGTCGTGGTTTTGCGGCCTGACTACTAATCCTTGCCACCTATAAAAAGGTTGCTTTCTGGTATTAGGGAGAGAATGCAAGCTTGGATCGAACAACGCACTTTCAAGCAATTCCTACTCCAGAACGATATCGCAGAAGACATTAAACGCTGCCAGCAAGCCATCGACGCCTTCCTCGAGTCTTTCAACATCGCTTCTCAGATGGAGACCCATCAATGGATGTCAAGATATGAGCAACAGAGGCGCGAAGATCAGACGGAAGTGATCAACTACCTTTCCGACATCAGGAACGGGCAGCAGATAATGCAGGAAACCTTCCTCTCTCAGGCTACTGAGGTCAGGGGTGTAATGGAGTTGATGCAGGAGGTACGAGGTCTCTCCTTCCGCCCGCTCATTTTTGACCTGTTCCAACAGCAACTGGGGAGCTTTGAGGTCGGCGACCGTAGACATACCGATCTTCAGAGGAACCTGCTTACCATGCAGCAATCCTCTGGCCAGCTGCTGCCGAAGATCGAGCTGATGCGTGGTGAGGTACGCCGTGTGGGTGCGAATCCTGTTGGCGGTAGCGCCGCTTTTGATATCTGGGCGGGTGTGTACCTCGGACAGGAGCGCTGCGCGATCAAGGTTGTCCGTGGCATTGAGGTCACTCCCAAGATGCGCGAGGTAAGTCCGCCCATCCTTCAGTCCAGTTCAATGCGATTCTAAGTCGACTATTTCACAGCGTTTCTTGAGAGAAATACAAATTTGGCGCAAAGTCTGGGAACTAGACAAAGGAGAGTATATGCTTCCCTTTTGGGGTGCTTGCCTCACCGATGGACCATACCCGTCAGTATATCCTCTTGACTATATCCCCGTTTCGGTTCTAATGTCTCATGTATAATGAAGGTATATGGTTAGTCCATGGATGGACTACGGAGATGCAATTTCATATGTCACCAAGTACCCGTACGTTGACCGGAAGCATATCATCAGGCGCGTTGCGGAAGGCATAAGGCTCTTGCATACATACCAACCTCCGATTGCACACGGGGATATCAAGGGCGCGAATATCCTCATTAACCAGGCTGGAAACCCCCTTCTTGCTGATTTCGGATTGTCGAAGGTCTGTTCGCGATTTGACTTCTCCATGTTTGACATGCTGACTCGCAGTTGTAGATGATGGAGGACATGACAGGGATGCCGTTCACCCAGAGTCGTGGCGTGTCGGAATCGTATCGGTGGTTTGCACCGGAGTTGTGCTCAGCACCTGGATTTCTGAGCCCTGCCTCGGATATATTCGCATACTCGATGACAGTTCTGGAGGTCTGTTGTTTTCTTCGGATCCTTCTTCCACGAATTACCCACTAACCGTTTACTTCCAGCTGATGACTGGTCAACCTCCTTTCTCACATATCCGACGCACACCTGAGGTGCTCATCAAGATGCAACAGGGCGAACGACCGCGCAGGCCTGAGGGTCGTGAGATGATAGAGCGTGGTCTGGATGACAAATTGTGGAACTTGCTAACGCGTTGCTGGGTAGCGGAACCGGAGCTGCGTCCTTCGATCCATGAGGTCATCGCCGAGTTGCCTTCTGATTAGACGCCGGCTCGAGGATCTGAAGTGAAGATATTCTACGTATCATGTTTTGATTGTCTGATAGGATGCACTTTCTTTTTATATATATGCCGCTCGCTTTCTCGCTGCCCTATTGCATCAACCCCTTCAGCGTCCTTGCCCTTCGTTGTATCGCCTTCACGAGCTAGATGCGCTGCTACAAGTAGCGTAGTTATCGCGAGTTTCTGGCTTCTCGTCTCGTATATTATGAATGATAGTGGATAACAAGAAAACCGCGTGAGGCTGTCATGATTGAACAGAATTCTTACTCTTGTCAACACGTATTACACACTCCAGAATTTAGTGGTACCTTTCAATACAAACTAGACGCGCATTCCCATGCTGATCGAGTCATATCCATGTCTGACCGCGTCTCTTACAAATACAGAAAGTTCCAATTTCCGGTCGCGTCGCGTCATTATCCGCGTCAAGCCCGGGACTCAACTTGACTACAACCACCCACCACGTCTCTACTCTGTGGTTCAGTCGGCGCAGTCCTGAGAAGGAGACTGCTGAAAAGTGGTACTACGATAGCGATGCCTGTTACGCGTTCGAGTTCGAGGCGGAATTCGGTTAGCGTTAATGAACGACCTCTCGCTAGAAGTAGGGCAGGAACAGGACAAGTGTCAAAGACAGCAAAAAGAGCTGAAAAAGCTTTGTCGGATGGTAAAGGAAGGAAGACAAAGAAGAAATCGACGAGAGCCAGTAAAAAGCCTGGAGCGAGTGAGGATGTCAAGGAGGAACGTGGCCCTGTGGCTCTGCCAGTGAACCAAAGCTCATCTGCAGCGACCATTGCAATTTCAGGATCGGCCGCGGCAGATTTTCTTCCAGCTGTATTGACTTTCTCGTTGGAAGACGCAAAACGCCATCTCATCTCCGCAGATCCGCGCTTTGAAGACCTCTTTTCAAGAATGAAATGTCGACCTTTCGAACACCTCGAGAGAGTTGACCCGTTTCGGTGAGATTTCTTATCGAATAAAATCTCACTTCAGGTAGAGTTGAACGCTATTTGATTTATGTGTTCAGGACGTTGGCGACTTCCATTTTGTCAGTGTTGCTTCATTGAGGAAAATTAGTGTGATGAGTTATTGACAATCTGATTTTCAGAGGCCAACAGATATCCTGGATGGCTGCTCGCTCTATAACGCATAGGTTCATTCGACTTTTTGACCCATCCTTACCTGAGAAACCAGCGGAATCAGGGTGCGTATGACGCAAGCCCGGCCAGGCCTATCCTTTGATGCTGACCGTCTGGTCTTAGGTCGAGCAACCCGGATAGTTTCTTCCCTTCAGCACACCAAGTTGCTTCGCAAGACATTGCAATCCTGCGTACAGCTGGATTGAGTGGCCGGAAAGCTGAGTATGGTCAGTTCACTTCCACTTACTGCCCAGTAGCTATCCCTTGATGCTCTGGATTCTCTTTACCATCAGTGCAAGACCTAGCTTCTAGATTCGCAGATGGAAGATTATCCAATGATAAGATCATACATGCAAATGACGAGGAGCTGTACGAAATGTTGACGGCCGTTCGAGGAATCGGAAAGGTGAGGATTAGCCTTCTATAGTTTCCCTGATTGATGCCTAAATACGATTACTCAGTGGACAGGTTGGTTATCGACCCGTAATTGAAGACACTCTCAACTTACAAGCTTACTAGTGGACATGTTCGCCATTTTTTCGCTTCGACGCCCCGATATAATGCCAGTTGGTAAGCTGTGCTTCAGTTGTTGCATATGACGAAACACTGACAATATCAAACGTGGTTGCGATGAATAGGCGATCTTGGTGTACAGCGTGGCGTGGTCCGCTGGTTCCTCTCCCTCCATTCTCCTAAACATGCATACTCCATCTCTCCACGCAAATTGCCAGTTCCGCAAACCGAGGAGAAGAGCGCTGGAGCGGAAAACGGCAATGGCAACAGCAATGACGATTCAGGTATCACTCTTCCAGATCTCGGAGAGCCAGCACGGGCAGGAACACCCGATGCTGCACCGTTCCCTCCTGGCCCTGTTGGTACAGGTTCCCCACCAGTCACACCAGTGAAGAATCGTAAGCGTAAAATCAACGCTGTGAACCCAGATGAAGTGGAAGATCCTGAGGTTCCGATGCCGCCTCCTGCCTTTACACCATCAATAAATAGGACGCTAAATAAGGATTTACCGACGAAGTTTCTTCCTCCACCTCTACCTGATGGACTGAGCGTCAAGGAGCTGCAAAGTCGTCTGGATGGCAAGAAAAAGATCAAGTAT
Organism: Inonotus hispidus; assembly: GCA_024712875.1. Lineage (NCBI taxonomy): Eukaryota > Fungi > Basidiomycota > Agaricomycetes > Hymenochaetales > Hymenochaetaceae > Inonotus > Inonotus hispidus. Next base: position 722,253 of record JANBPQ010000016.1, on the reverse strand, counting down.
GTTTGCTTCTCTCAACCGTTTGGGTATGAGCAGGATCGCTGATGAATTGTTACTGTTGCAGAGGAGCGATTTTGACTCCGAAGGAAATGGAAGAACTCACGGAGTCGTGGAAACCCTATAGGAGTCTGGGTACGTAGTAGTCTTTTTGATGATTCTGCTGTCTCTGTATTGATACCTCTATGCTGATGACTATTCTTCCTAGGTGTCTACTATATGTGGGCGCTAGCTGAAGGCGACAAGTCCTAGGCAAGAATTCCGCGTTGAGGAAAAGGATCTGAAACAGTTGTTTTGTAATTGATCAACACTAATACTCGGAGATTTCTGGTCTACATATATTCACCATCTGTTTAATATCACTGTATCAGAGAAATAAGCATCATGCCCTAATTGTCGGAGCTTCAGGATGCCTTCCAATCACTCTCGAACACAGCATCCAACTATAGCTCACCGAAGCCTTGTCTTTGTCCGTTTGGCACGGTAGTACAGTATAGTTGGGACGCCGAATGTACGACAGTGACTTACAAGGTCCATTCGAACCACCAGGCGGATTACCGCTTTGATCATCACTCTTTCCGGTATTCCCAGTCTAGAATCAAATTTCAATTCACCCTGTGCGTCGCCTTCACACCACTTCATTTACTGCTACTAAGTTGAACTAGACATTCGCTGCTCCCTATAGACGGAGAACGAACAATGACGAAACTCGAAAAGCAAGTCGAGTCCAAGGATGGAACCAAGATATATGCCGATGCAGTAGGTAATTCGGAGAACCCTGCTATTGTATTTGCGCACGGTTTCTCGGGCAGCGCCGCTTCTTTCGACCCGATATTCTCAAAGTCTGAAAGTTGGAGGGAGTTCTTTCTGGTGGGTGGTAATCCAGTCCTCGAATGAAAAGTTTCTTACGAATTGCTTGGTGTTCGTGTGTAGGTCCGATACGATCTAAGAGGACAAGGGAGGAGTGGGAAACCCGGTGGGCAAGAAGGATATGCTTCTCAGAGATATGCGGAGGATTTCGAAGCTGTGTGCAAAGCGTTCGGTGTGAAGAAGACGGTTTTCGTTGGATGGTTAGTAGCCTCCTTAGCCTTGTATCATTTCGGATTTATGCACCGTGTGTCCGTAGGAGTATGGGCGCAAAGATACTCACAGACACAGCGGCTTTCCTTCCCTCCAATACTCTTCCTCGGAGCAGTCTGCATATCCGGTGCCCCGTATTTCGACAAGGAGATGAAGGCCGTCTCATCGAGAACGATGCGCTCGATCGTCCCCGGGCTTCTCTCTGCGACTGACTTGATCATGCAGCAGCAAGCGACTATTGCCTCAATAAGGCTCCTGTTTCTTCGTGATCCTAATCCAAACGCGGAGTTCTTGGCAGAGACTGTCAAGGCGTTTTCAGAGGGCGCAGATTTTGTCCAGGAGAGTCTGGACGTGTCTTGGGAGACTCGGCGCGAGTTTGTCGGCATGTCCATGCATACTCCCGCTCAGGATCGAGTTTACATTGCTTCGCGGCCACAGGACAATACGAAGGTGCTTGAGCTATTGAACGGCAAGTTCCCGTTGCTCGTGATTTACGGAACGCATGACGCGTATATGTCTGGAGAGAAGATGGTCGAGCTCACCCGTACTGAGGTTCCAAACTTGAAGGTGAAGACAATTGAAGGAGCTAGTCATGCGCCTTTTGTGGAGAAACCAAGTCATAAATGCCATTACGGAGTTTGCGAATGCATTGAAGAAGTAAATTAGATAGTTTCGCTTGTGAAAGTATCTCATGATAACAACGCGAGGACCAGTATGCGCCCGCCCCGACGTCTTCTCTGAACTAGGCTATCAGGATCTTCGTTATGTGGGGAACAAGAAGAAGCGAAAGTGCGCGTTTATTTTTTATGGCCGCGCTGGCATCACGTGCAACACGTCAGCTAGGTCATGGCGGTCATGGCAAAGGCATGCACAGCGTCAACTACGACTACTTTGCGTATGTACTCTCATGCTTGATATCGTTTACCTCTTTCCTCGAATCTCTACTTTCCAGGTCAAACCATACCGCTCTTTAACCATCATTTTACCCTGGAATTAAACTACTTTGACATTATCAAGTCAAGTCTCTTGGAGTACTAGTATTACACGACCAGCTCGAGAATACTCTTGGTATTCGCTGGACAGTGTTTCCGATCCTGATTTCGACGCTCGTAAGGAGCATTCAAAAGGGAGGGTCATGTTCAACACGGGAAGGAAGCAGCAGCAAGGAAATGGCGATGCTGGCACCCGTGAGCCTTTGCTGGATCGAGATACCGGAGAGGACCCGGTTATCTTCTCAATTGACGATGAGGATGACGAGGGAGTATTGAATCGAGCGGCAGACGACGAACCCAATACCAACAAGGGACGAACCGTACGTTTTCAGGAGGAGGTACGAGTTATTGGACCCCCGCTACGATCTACCTTGGCAAGTCGAGAAGCAGGTTTGGAAAATCCTCATTGTCTTTCATGGGCATAATTTGACACTGCAATTTTCTTTTTATTCAGAGTTCGAGCTAGACTCCGACGAACTCGATGAGGACTCCATAGTACATGCGCGAGGAAGCCCTCTTGACCCTAATAGCCTTCGCCATCCCAATGGGGAGCAGAGTATGCCTTTGCTAATCGGACTTGTAGATCGTTCCGCTGCACGACAAAGTATAGATCTTCCATTAACATCAAACGGGTTTGGCTCCGCTGAGGATGGATATCGGGATCTAGAAGAACTTGCCGCCAAACGAACCTCAGGCGGAAATATGCTGGACTCGATAGCAAACATGGCCAACTCTATTCTTGGTGCTGGTAAGGAATACAAGGCTACCCGTGTCCAACCCCACTAACCGTCATCTCTAGGTATCATAGGTAAGGGAAACAGTTTCTGTTCAACTGGCTTTCTCTCATTCTCATAGGCCTTCCATATGCTGTTAGTCAAGCTGGCTTTTTCACTGGAATCTTCTTGCTGGGCGTCCTGTGTGGCGTTACCGACTGGACGATACGGTTAATTGTAATAAATGCCAAGCTCAGCGGACGAAATTCATACATTGAGATTATGAATCACTGCTTCGGCTCTAGCGGTAGAGCCGCAGTTTCGTTTTTCCAATTTGCGTTTGCATTCGGCGGTGAGTTGAAAAACTTTGTCTAGTAATGATCCACTCACTGATCTTTGTGACTGTTCAGGAATGTGCGCATTTGGAATTATCATAGGTGAGGACTTAGAGACTCTCAAAGTAGACTACTGAACAACGTGTTACCAGGCGACACAATTCCACACGTCATTCGCTCAGCTTTCCCAAAGTTACTGGACCTACCCGTCTTGTGGTTACTAACAAACCGACAATTCGTCATTGGCCTCTGTACCCTCTGCATATCTTATCCATTATCCCTCTATCGCGATATCCACAAACTCTCCAGAGCATCAGGGCTCGCCCTCATCGGGATGCTCATCATTGTCATATCCGTTCTCATCGAAGGTCCACATGTCTCACCCGATCTAAAAGGTGACTCTTCAGAACGATTCTCGTTCATCCGACCTGGGGTCTTTCAAGCCATCGGAGTGATCAGCTTCGCATTCGTGTGCCATCACAACTCGTTGCTTATTTATGGGAGCTTGAGAACGCCAACGCTTGACCGATTCGCGATGGTAACGCACGTGTCGACGGCGTTTTCCCTAGTGGCGTGCTGTACGATGGCGATTTCGGCGTTTTTGGTTTTTACGGATAAGACTCAGGGTAATATCCTGAATAATTTCTCTCCGGTGAGCGATTATTGCGTGTTCGTTCGGTCCAGGATCAGGGAACTGATGGGGGACTAATAGTCGGATACTTTGATCAATGTGGCACGATTTTGCTTTGGGCTCAACATGTTCACGACACTCCCTTTAGAGCTATTCGTCTGTCGCGAAGTCATCGAACAGTTCTTCTTTGCACACGAATCGTTTAACCCTCAACGGCATCTCCTCTTCACAACTTCCATCATTTTTGCTTCTCTCTTCAGTAAGTAATAGTAATTTCCACTTATCCGCTCCCTTCCCTCCCTTCCCCTTTTCTCCTCTCAGAGCCAAGATCTCACTAACGTTCCTTTGCTTATATCACAGTTTCTCTTATTACATGCGACCTCGGCGTCATGCTCGAAATCACGGGTGGGATCTCTGCTACAGCACTAGCGTTCATCTTCCCCGCTGCATGTTACATCAAGCTCTTACCACCCAACCTTCCACTAACTTCGCGAGCCAAGCTACCTGCTGTCCTTTGCGCGGGTTTCGGCTCGATTGTAATGGTGCTCAGTCTCGTATTGGCGTTAGGGAAGGTATGGACCTCAGAGGGTGATGCGAAGATTTGTGTATAATGTAGGGTGTAGGGTGGTTTCTGGAGGCCGCATCCTTAGGATGAAGGGCATGAAGGAATGCTTTGTTGTTGTGTTCATTCTATTGCACGATATCTACGCATATACCATCATTATGGACTCTTGCTTTCGATTGGACAGCTTACTATAGAAGTGATATAGTGTTTGAAGTTCTATCCTCTATTGATAAGCTAGATATCCGCAAATTTCTACACATGAATCACAAAGCAAGATACTGTGCAAAACGAGTCGTACAGCAACAACAACCAAAGCTCGTCTTCCAACGTTATATTTCCCTTCATGGGTTAGGATAACAATCTACGCAGCTCCTTTCAGAGCCTCAGCTAGTCCAGGAACGGAGTCGACGCGTTCACGTCGCAAGCCCTTCTCAAAGGACTCCGTAGCAGAAAGAGGCGAGACATCGAGATCTTTCCATCCCGCCCAAACGCGCTCTACGCGATTCAACGGTGTATCTTCGGTAATGTCAGAAGTACGGGGGTCGAGCACTAGAACCCAGACTGCGTCGTAACCCCCGGCTGAAATTTGAAATGTGGCGGTTAGTCGAGGGCTTTAGGGGGATTATAAGGTGGACAAAGGCACACTGACCACCTGGAACTCCCCCTGCGATTACACCTGCTTGGGCAATGCAGGCATCGAGAAGCGCGGTTTGTTCTGGGGGCTCGATGGGAACCCCCGCGCGCGTGCCCATATCACGCATCTTCGCTCGTATGTCCTAGAAGGGCAACGATATTGATCAGACTCGCTGAGCCGCACGAAAGGTTAGCCTGTAGCCTTACTTCAGCAAGTTTATAAACTTTGATCAACGTCTCAGCTACAACGTTTGACGAATCAGATTGCCATTGAGAAGCGGGGGTGTTCGTAAATTGTGCGAAAGTATTATCATACAGTTCTTCGTACGTTGCATGCAGTTCCGAGAGTCGGAGAAGCGCAGTAGCGAATGCTTCATTCGACGCAGCAAGGGCATCCCATAACGCAACAGCTATATTATGATAAGAAGAACGTTGATTTCAGTATTCGGATAAAGACATACCCTCGTCCCCACTGGCTCTATGCCACTTCAATACCTTTCCGACCAGTGACGGTGTATCACTCCCCGCATCAACATCCGCCAGCATCAGGCGAGTATGAGGAGGGAGCTGGAATGGTTTAATCTTATGATCCCAAGCTTTATTCGTCGGTCCAAGGATCGGGAGAAGCGGCGACCTTCCTCCTTCACCTTCACTGATAAGAGGAGCCAGAACAGCAGGATTAAAACGTGTATATTTGTGGCTCCCATAAACCGCAGCAGCGACATCGAACCCACTACCGACCTTTCCCTGTGCAATGCAATGCGCCGCTTGTGATGCCGCATGGACGATATGCACACTCGCGTCGTCCCCGGAGAGTGCAGGTACCGCTTGTAGATGGAGAAGGAGAGCACCAACGAGAGAAGTGACGAGTGCTGCTGACGAGCCGAGTCCCGTCTTATGTACTTCGGACAGCGAGACGCCTGTATGCGCGAAAGGTGGGATTTGAGTTAATGAGGAGATCAGAGGTTGAAGACCGAGTTCTGCGAGCTGAAATGGTACCTCAGCTAGAGTTAATCCCTAAGTATAATTAAGACGAACCTTTGCACGCTGAGAATAGAAATCATTACCACCAACAATCGTTATATCGAGCCCCGTCGACAACGCACTCTTAAGGTGCACAAGGTCTTTTAATTCCCCAACGAGGCGAAGAGTAAGTCCCAACGCAATAAAGACAAACTTATTCTTCGCTGCGCTTGAGCATGGCCTTAGCTCTCAAAGAATACGGCCTATCAAAGCAAGACTTACCCCTCGGGTTGAGTGACGCTAACTTCATCTCCAATTTCCACATTGTATTCCCACACTGCGTCTTTGAATTGCGGAGACTTTACAGTGATTGTACCTGCCTTATTGCTCCTCGACACACTGATGACGGTGTAGAACCTTGAAGATGTCGACACGACTACTCCAGAGTAGTTCTGATCAAGGACGAGATATCCACCAGCAAGTAGCACCTTCCCTGAAGCCGAAACAACAGTCGCCTCTCCAAGAGTCTCTTGCGCCTTGCTCATTGTCGTGATAGAATTACAAGAGGTACCAGAACAACGCGACGGTACAAGTTGATAATTTACATCCCCAACGCACCGAAAGACGCGGTGAAAGACATGCTGATTGCTGAAGCGTCGATCTTATCAAAGAATGTCCATGAAGTTTACGTAATAAAGCTGGCCTTATGTAATTGCATTGTTGAACAGTTCAGTAGGGCAGCGCAGCATACAGTAAGTTGTTGATTGAACAGATGAACAAGGCTGAATCTTTTCTACTCTTTAAGACCTAAGCGAACAGAAGAAAATTATCCGAGCGGTGAAACGATCACCATCTATTTGCTGGCGCACACCGTTATGAAGAAAGAAGCAAAAAAGACTGGCAGCGGCAAACTGGCATTGTAATCGTGATTCAAATCCTCTTCCTCGAAAGTTTTAGCGAGACAGAAGAGGCAGTTTGGAGCTCTCTGATGAAGATACTTGACGATAGGCCAGACGCGTATATCCGGGCGCTCCCGCAGGCTGGCTATTTATCATAGCAACATTTGGGAGTGAAACAGAATCGTACTCCGTCTTCTCGTACGGATCATACCTAGTGTCGCGCTGGTTGAATGGTTCGTCGTACGTCTTTTTGGTTCCGTCGTCGTTTCCGTACGAGTATAGGTATGGTTGTCCGGGTTCGGCAGTAGCAGCTTGAGCGTACGGAACCCTGCGGGGTACCTTGGTAAAGAATATAGAGGTGCTGAAGTTGGAGTATGAACGACCCGCTAGATGTAAGAGTAACTAGTCGATAGGTCAGATCAACGCTTCCACGATATCGTGCATGGACTTACCAGCTCAATCAGCTGCTCAACAACTAATGCCCCAGCGTAAGGGGGGAGGCTATTGATCACATCAAACTTGTCAGCGACATCCATATAGAAAGCGAACCAATCGTGAAACGTACATGAGGGAGTGGGTGGCCAAGTACCAAATACGCGATCCTTGGTACGTGAAGTCGTCGCTTAGGACGTCGTCTGATGCATTCACGGCTGTCGCGGAGAGCGCAATGACGAGCGAACCCATCACGAACCTGCAGATAGTCTGTCCCCACTCGTATCTGTCTTAAAGTGAAACAGTGGCATCAGACAAAGGCAACCGGAGTGTACAAATGAATGTATAATCACCTCGAGGCGGACACCTATTAATCAAATTCATCACTGCGAGTAAAACGAGAATGAGACCACCCGCCGCATAGAACCACAACGCTGGGGTGGCGTTCGTTCTAATCAACTCTTCTGTGATTTCGTTGAAAGTCACGTTGTTCACCATTGTATAGTTCCACATATCGGCATCGTAGAATGCAGTCATTTGCGCACTAAGCATTGAGCCATCGTCTGGTAAGGCCTTGAAGTTCTACAATTTCAAAGTGTGAGTAATTGTCACTCGGGGCCAACAAGATTAGGACAAACCGCGAGGGTAGTAAAAATGATGTACATGTCCATTTGAAGGACATAATTGAATGTTAGGTTGTAGTCGGTCATATTTATTGCAAGCTCAACGCCGGAATTGATGAATTCGAGCAAAGTAGGCAGCGCTACTCCCGTCTTGTTCAGCCTGCGAACAAACTCGTTGTTGTAATCGCTTTCCGTCAGGTTTGCACCGAAGCCCTTGGACTCCAGCAATGCCTTCGTTTCGCTTACGAAGCGGAAAGGCGTCTCCAAAGCGTTGCCAATATTCTGGGAAGGACGGTGGAACATTAAATCGCAGAAACTCAATTTGCACGAACGGTCCTGTACAAATGACTTACCCCAGCTTCCAGCATTGCTGCAATCCCTTGCAGGGTCACAATGAGTGCGGAGAGGTAGAAAAACTGGAAGAAAAATAACGCCAGAGCGCGACGACTGCCAAGCCCGTCGCCTTTACTCGTGCCGAAATAAAGGCTAAAGAGCAACGCAAAGATCACAACGCCGCATAGAATGAGACCAAGACTCTCGAGCCCAATGGAAACGTTCCCAACAATGTATTGAAAGCCATTGGTGATCTTATCGAGGCCGCCGCCGAGAATAATGATGAACACTGTTGCGCCACGCTCGTAGATCATCTTGGCCGGATATCGCACACGTCCCGGTAACGATGCCGCAATGAAGTGCGAGATGACTTCAGCCAGAAGCGGAAGGTACCAAAGCACGAGCTTTACGATCTGGTCAACCTTGTCCGGATCCTTCCCGATTACACCGTATGCGATGAAATAACACAGTGAAGAAACCGCCAGTGTCCCTATATGGATGAGGAATGCCGGGCACCGTAGTGGCCGTCGTTCTCCTTGGATGACCTCTTTGCTATGACGCAATGCGTGGAAGAATGCTGAACTGGAACGTTAGACGCGCGCATGCAGCTATTCTTTTCGCCTCTACTCACCGAGTAGATACTGAACAAGAAGCAACAAGCGACTGAATCCCATCGTCAATGAGATTCCCCTTGCGTTCAACGTCGGCAACCGATTGTTCCGGAAGTTCGCGACTGCTATATCCTGTCGACTGTAGAAGTCCGCCATCCTGAGGTCCTCCAGCTGCTTTTCTTCCGCTGAATTATCCTTGATACCATTCGTCACATCAAAGTTATTCGTAAATGCAGCAAGTGCACAGAAAATGACAAGCTGGAAGAATGCGAAAAGGCGATGTAGCCAGTCCGATTGGCGGAAGCGAACGTTATAGGCGACTTGACTTGCCCAAACCCACCACACGAGGGCGAAGAAACCCAGATAAGACGAGACACTCTGTCCGAGTTAAATTACTCAACTTTCTCTCGAGGATTGGAACATATATTAGATAGATGCTCACGGACGCCTCAAGTATAGGTGTGCCGTCACTATCAAGATTCATCAGATTCGGATGAAACAACTTTAACACGAGCGCATCTCACGTCAAACTGGCAAATGCGGTCGTCATGGCTATTTCTAGTAACTGGAAGACAAGTTATGAGGCAACCAATTGTGCAGGACGCTCATGGGTAGGACATACCAGGTCACTCCACGGCAGTTCAGTAACGAAAACCACATATTCATCGCGTCGGTATTTCTGTGTCAGAGTGTTAGATGAGCATCATGGTTGGAGAACAGGAAACAAGTACTCGCAATCTCTGGTTCAGGCTCTGGTTCAGGTTCTTCTAATCGTTTGAACGGGGAGCGTGTCAGAGGTACAAGACTGCTCTTTCGATCTTTATACAGAGCAACACTGAACAATGCACTGATCAGCGGAACAACAAGCAAAATAGGAAGCAACTGACTGGTCCGCCGACGCTGAAGACTCTCTCCTTGCTGAAGGTGGCCTAGTGTCTTGAACCCCCCGATACTCGGTATCCATCTGTCGAGACACAATGTGCAATGGGCACAGTCCCCCGGATTGGAACGGGGCAGGAAGGCTTGAGGTTAGCTTGTTGAAAAGGTACTTTGGTCGAGGGCACAATGCACTGTCCGCTCATTATATGATGTGCAAGTGCTGTTTCGGTCCTCATAACGACGAATCCCACCGACGGGTAGGCGCGGGATGATGGGCGCCGAAAGAAATCGCGAGGTATTGATGCAGGAATTGATTAATGATACAATATCTGGCCCGCATCAGCGGCGCCGATGATCCGCCAACCCAAATCAGGTACAGACTCTTTAGCTGGGCGCGGCGCGGTGCCTTTCTAGTACTTAGATGATCTACATTCATGCAGGGTGTAATTTGGTCTTTGATTTGATAACGGAGTGGGTATTTTCACAAGTATACCACAAGGAGGATGTCTAAGATGGATGAAGATGAAGAACGGGAACAGGAATTAGTGAACAGTGCCGATCAATGGTGTCGATCAGTGATGTAATCCCGGGGATTTCACAGCACATGTACAGAGAGTGTGGCAACAATCACGGTGGTACAGTACATTTTAGCTGTGGTGTAACTCGATCGCATCGCAAAACCCGTGTTCTGTTCTTCAGCACACTTGTGCCAGCTCGAAAATGAAGTGATGAAACAGGATTTCGATAGATAATTCATTGTTTGTTACTGTCTTGCACCCGCTTACTGTTGTTTCATATATTGCTTTGTCAAATCGAGACCGCCACGAATATCCCGTTGGATACTAGTACTCTCCGTTGCGCTGAAGGCGGTGAAGATACGTGTCATCATCGAGAATAGCGTATAGTTTTAGCAAAACAGCTTCCGGTTTCTACCATCTCCGATTCGGCTGGTCGGGAGTATAGACACATACCAGTACGAGATCTAATAGTAGGAGATCCCCGCGTCCTCAACTGTCGAAGGTGATGTCTATTTCTCCAATCCCGTGCAGGCGCTAGTGAAAGAAAGGGTTCTAGTCCCACACCCTCTGTCTACAGCTCGATCTACTGACGCAGACCGTTGACAGATGTTTCCCGCTTCTACTCCTTCCTACACTGCGTCCAAAATCAAGTCTCTAAATGCTTTCGATTGACGCCGAGATTCATATTCATTTTATATCGATGGCGGGCATGGGCGGAATCGGCAAAGCGGATGTTGTAGTTAGTGAGCACCACTCCACATCAAAACGAATCGAGGTTGATGAAATCTGTCAGTGCATTGTACAATCGTCTATACAGCCGTGCCCGGAAGCGCCCCCTTCGCCTCTCCCTTGCGTTTTCTCCGATTCGAGATGAAGATGATTGAACGAGTATGAGAATAATTTTCGTGTCGGTCCGGGTTATCTACTTTTTCGCGAATGCGGAAGCCCATATCGATGCGAATGGCGCCAACGATTTATTTTCCTCCGATGAACTGTGTTGTGTTGGTCCCTGGACAGTATACGAGTCAATACTGCTCACCGGATTACCTCTTCGCGCACATCGGACTTGCAGCCTTTTCCACCCCGATACAATCAAGTCACTACCACAGTAAGTATACCAACTGCCAGGCTTCTGATGGCCTCGTGTCGAAGCCCCTCGTAAAGCACTATCTGGTGAAACAGCTCGGGAACGTTGCACAGCGCTCACCAGAACCAGTTTCTATAGCTTCCATCATCCGTTAATTTTGCTGGGATTGTGCGGGACAGATAGGAAGCTGGGCGTCAATCAGACACAGCGTGAGATAATGAAGCATTTCGTAGAAATAAGCGAATAATACACAGCATGTATGAAAGTGCAAGGTAGAACGGGATAAGTTAGCAACTATGAGCAGACAAAACCAGCCCTAATGCCATTGAATCGATACTTTGAATGAATTCCCCTCTAACACCACATCACTCATTCGGAGGCGATGTCACCTTGGTGTCAGTGCCTTCAGCACACGAGTATGTATTCGCGGAGCAAGGATCTCAACAGCTTCAGCATCACATATCAAACCTGCATCAAGGAGCACAACATTCATCGCCTTCAGAAGTTGGGAACGCGAGGATAGGTTCTGACTCGACGGCGCGGGTATATTGGGAGGCGGGTTTGTGACTGCATCATGTACAGCGTCCTGAATGAGCTTATCAAAGCTAGGTATGGGCAGGAGCATGCCGGTTTGATTTGCAGCCGACGGTGTCTCGCTCGAAGCTAGTTTATTTGATGCTGCCTTGTCCTTGCTGGACTCCTTGCCGTGGATGGTTTTCCCGGTGCCCGAAGTTGGTTTATCTCGCCTTCGCGATGGGCGAGAGGGTGCCAATGGCAGGCTGGCGTCTAGAATGGCCACACGGCGACCGACCATTAATCGGAAGTCTAGCGCGTGTCTGAAGAGTGATAAGCTACACAACAAACTTTGCAACGCAAAACAAGCCTGGCATACCTTAGGTCACCGTACATCACACGGTACCACCCTGCTGCTTTCGTTAGAACCTCGACGGCCATGTACTGTGCACCGCTCGTCTGGACATGGTCTTCTGGAAACTCAGCCCCCATCCTTAGCACGTCCAAAACACAAACAAGAGGCATGCTATCACGCAACAGGCCCACTAGCTCGTGCAGCGATGCCGACAGTAATGGTCCGTGGCGAAGAATACGTTGAAGGAAAGGCTGTGCTTCCTCATGTGGATTGTACAACTCCTCGTCGTCCATGGGACGACATGGATCGGAAGGGACGAGAAGAGTCGCTTGTCGCCCGAGCTTACGGATCCGCGAGAACGAAAGTTCGTACGAACTGTTTGTGCTCAGCATTAGTTGGTCCGTACAAGTTATCGAAACAGTATAATCCTATTTTATCCAGAGTCAATAACAAGCTCCTAACTGGACAAATGGAATCTCATACCTTTGCATAAGCGAACTCCACAGTCTGCAAGTCGAACGAAAGTAGTCGTACGTCCGCCCAGGACTTCTGCTTCGCCATTTGTGCGACTTCTCTCGCGATGACGACCATCTTTGAGACTTTCGCCCATTCCTCCAAAAACTCGTCGACACAAGTATCAACAGTCTCCGACAAGAAAGACACGATGGCCTCTCGTGCATCATATATAATACGTTTCGATGGTCGGATGACGGTGCTTGTTCCTGCGCGCTTTCCGACAGGTTGCTGTACATATTTCAACTTTACACAAGTAACAACTTGTAACTTCTTATTCGACCACCAATTGAGAGGGACCACGCGAATGTTTGGCATCGCGGCTTCTGCCGCGGGTGCGCCCGCCAGAATGTCAGATGATTGCACGCATAATCCTGGGACAGACCTGACAAGGGCTGATTGGGAGTGCGATCGGTCCTGATGGGGTGCGATTGGTGGAGAAGGTTCCATGTATCTGTACGGAATACCTCTCTGCTTTAGTTGCAGTTCCACTTTCGTGTATGCAACCCGAGCACTAGATTTAGATTCGCATTCGTTAGAGTGTAACACGCGCCAGATATTGATCAGACGGACCAGCAGTAAGCGTAAAGTTCTCGAAGAACCTCTGTTTCAAGTTTGAATCTACATACCATTAGTAATGTAATCTGTAGTAGCGAGTGAAAGTAGGAGCCCACCGATCTACATTAAAGCCAATGTTGAATGGCCGAAATACGCCAAAGGATCCCGAACGGTGGGGCCCAGGCGGTTGCTGCGCCGCAGATCCTAGACCACCAAGCCGTTCCTTAATGGCAATGTCGCCACCATGAATTTTCTGGACATCGAGCCATCCAATATCCTGAAGTACTAAATCCGACGTCGGACTATTCTGCATGGGCTGCACGGAGATCAATGCAAAACGGAATTCCAGTTCGGTGACCGAGATGACGAGGTAATATCCCTGAAAACTTGCAAGCTGTATGAAAAGCGTAGCGCGAGCGTCTCGTCCAAGTTTCACCATCTCTATTGATAGATTGATGTTGAGTGCTCGATCATGCCTTCACGATTGAATATGTACCCACCTTCTCTCGGTAAGTTACGAGTCCGGAACGTCGTAAGGCCCATATATCGAGCTTTCTGCTCAGCAAGGTCTACGATAGTCTGGAAACGGGATCAGTCTTGTCTGATATGAAAGCGCATAGAACTGCGACTAACAGTGAAGCGTGCCATGACAAGGAACTCAAAGACCATGAGAGGATTCTCGTTAATCTTCTCCGTGAACATAGCATATTGTGGTGCTCGGCCGGCAGCTGCCAAGCCACCCGTATCCCGGAGTAAAATGCGTCCGGTTCGTGTATCAATGGACACCGTAATATACTCGTCGGCGCAGAGGTGCATCCGTAGCACGTAGAGTTCATCTGTGCATGAATTTTCTTGAGTTATAAATGTTTGACTAGGGGTTCCAACTGCACGTACCCTCGAGTTTGAGAGACACCTCGCCAGGGAAAGAAAACATGTCACCGTAAGGCCCGCTCTCCAAAGAATGTCTGTAAACCTCGAGGATCGAGTATGTATGCTTTGTAATCGCCTTCCGAATCAGGGCTTCAAAATCCAGGCCTTGAGGATCCTACTAAAAGGATTAGAATTTCATCTATCTTAACAGGTGAGCGGCAGCCACATACGATGTCAAGCTCCCCAGGCTCAAGCTGTTCGAGATGAGGGGGCAACTGAACTCCCAATGCGCCTTTCGCTGGCTCCCACTTGACCGAGAGGCGAAAAGTTTCGACCTCGTCTGAGGGCTGTTGGCCGTTTAGCTTGGAGTCTTGCTGGAGCTTCGCTAGAATCCGTTCCTTGGGTGAACGCTCGGGCCCACCTCCGGCTCTCGATGGGGCGTGAGTCTGAAGTAAGGAAATCGTTATGGTCCCACCTATCGGTGACATCCGCGTCTTCTGAAATGTGGGTCGCACAGGGATGTTAGATTGCGGTCTTCTGGACATTCACAAAAACGATATATGGTGAGTCTCGAACATGGCCTGAAGAACTCGACTCACACCCAGTACGACGCCGTGAATGTTTTGCCATCTCGACTCTTCTCAAGTCTCAGGTAATCTCCCCAGCCTAGGGACCTTAATCTTTGAGCCTAGCACGGTGTCAGTACGTTCCTAATGTAGGGCAAGTAGATATAGTCACCTGAAAGAACAGAATCTCCAGTTGGTACGAAAGTGACATCATTTCTATGTAACCCATTAAAAAGCCAGAATCAGTCACACAATCGAGTTACTTACGCAAGAAGTTGAAGAGTCGGACAAGGGGCGCATCGGCTGCCCCAGGAGGCAACTCTGCGCGGGGGAAGGTTGAAAGTCGGGAGGAGCATTCGGGTCAGGAGGTAGCGGAAGATAATAGTTAAGACGACCGTCTGCCTCATCCACGACGTGTCGCTTCAGCCATCCTGTTGGGCGTTTCGGGAAATCTGAGGCATAAGTGACTTAGATACAGGCATGAAGACTAAGCGACCCGAAATGTCAACCTTGTACTTCGGTGAGTTCGCCCCCAATGTTGTGTAGAAATTCCACGTGAACGAGGAACCATCCGTCATCTTTCTGAGCACCCCTCAAAGCTAAGGATGCATGAAATAAATTAGGAACCGTGAAGTGCGCTCGACCATCCTCTTATCAGGTATATCAAAATCAAACACTCAGTGCAAGCCTTGAGGGTCGACATACCGATCTTATATTGGGACATTTCAACAGGAATGATTTCTTTCATACGTAGGCGGAAACGGATTATCTCCTCCATATCTGCTAGGGTCTTCTTGATTTCATCGTTAGTGAGGTCTGGAGGGGTGATAAAGAATTTCTACATTTGCGGTAAGTCAGACGGTTAGGCTTGAAATCATCTAGGCCCCCATCACGTACTTTGATTTGTGCAGGTAATCTTAGATATGAGCCAGTAGTGAGAACATCTAGGGCAGTGAGAAGATCGTGATTGCGTAGTCTGTATAATTGGTTCAGCACCGAGCCTTCATACATCATGTTGTTACCGACCGTGCGGGAGCAAGGCCTTCTTTAACATTCTTGACGGCCTCTATACAATCCAGGAATTGTCTATTCTGCTCCATCAGGAATGCAGTGATATTCTTCAATGTTCTTCAGCAACCGGAATCGTAGATTCAAGATTATAGTTTTAAACGAACCATAGCTTTTTGGACATCCCCAGCATCTCTCGACCACCGCATGACCGCGTACAACTTCACAACCTGCTTCTTGGTTTTCACAACCCAATCCGCGATCGTACGCTTCCGTGCAGCATCTGACATCCCGGGAAGTCTTTCGGATCGGAAGTATTAGACGAAGCAAGCCGTATGATCGAGTATCACTTACGTTTCCGCCATCTCCGTCAATTCGGCATAGATGGCCTGTACCATCCGCTGAAGCAATTCGCGAAGAGGAATCTGTCCATCATACACGGCAGGAAGTTCGCGTTCAAGCTCTTCCAGGCTCGGTTCGCCTTCCGGTCCATGAGGAATAATTTCGTTGGTAAGATGTGAGCCATAATGCCCATTGGTTGACGGGCCACTTGAACTACTGCTTCCAGAGGCGTGGATTCCGTTGATTTTCGTCTCCATTGCGCCAGATCAAGGCTATGAGGGCGTTTGTGCACCGTTGAGAACGCGTTCTGCGAGCATAAACGCGCTGGGTGAGGTGCGGCGCAAGGAGAATGATGAAAGGTTGAAGTAAAGGAAGAATAAGGCGCGAGCCTCGTGAGCGTGGCCCCGGACACGCGACACGCCTCTTGTCTCCGACCACGGACAACATTTTGTGATGGATCTTCTTAGAAATATTGGCTCAGCTGCAGTATCATCTCTGGTGCAAAAATCGGGACTAAATCTACCTTTTACTCTCGGGGAAAAAAACTTGTACTTCGAGGGAAGGACATTCTGGACACTGTATGATGGAACGAAGAAGGCGTGTAATCATATTCCTAAAGCGCCAATATGCATGCTAATTATTGGCTTCCTCCCTTTCTTTCCAGGATGACGGAACACCGGTCTCGGTGTTCATATTCGATTCTAATCAGCCACACCGAAGAAATCTGCTTCCGCTCGCAAAGAATGCGCTCCGCAAACTTCGTACCGTGCGACATCCTGATGTCCTCAAATTCATTGACACAGCCGACTCAGATTCCATCGTATACATAATGACCGAACGGGTTCAACCGCTAGGGCAGGCTCTCAAAGGCTGGTCTACCAGGGGCTCAAAGGAACGCGAAGAATGGCTGGCATGGGGCTTACAGCGAATATCCGTGTGTACATGCGTGTTCGTGCAATCGATAAAATTTGAATAAGAGATCTAGACAGCTCTTGCATTTGTGAACGATTCGTGCGCGTCCACTCACGGGAATGTACGCGTTGACTCAATATTCCTTTCTCCCTCCGGAGAGTGGAAGCTTGGCGGGTTTGAGCTACTCAGTAACGCTAAGGACGATCAGGCGGTTCTTTATGTATGTATGTCCCTCTCTGATCCTGTTTTTTGTCTGTCTGACATACTTACCAGACACTCGGAAGTGTCCTACCTGATTCAAATAGACATGCCTCTCCAGAAGTCAAGAAAGCTGGTTGGTCGTCCTTGAAAGAGTGAGAGTAGTTCGTCACTCCGTTCAGAACATGTATTTACGTTCAGCAGCCATCACCCCTCCGTCGCAGATGCTTATGCTCTGGGTCTTCTAATTCACTCAGTCTTCAACCCAAATGCACCATTACCGGCTACTGCGGATCCACCTCGCCCTCCACCTCCAGCCTCATCACGCGGTGGCATCCCAACTTCAATCTTTAGTCATTACAAGAAGCTTCTCAATCCCAATCCTAAGGCCCGTATGGCTGCCGCTGCCTTCCTGGAGGCCGGGATGGCCCGCACTGGGGAGGGATGCGGTTTCTTTGCGAACAACACTCTTGTCCGGATATGCGAGGGTCTTGATCAGTTTAGTATCCAAGGGGAGGCCGAAAAAGCTACTCTACTTCGGTGAGCCGCCTTCTCATTGTCCTTCTTTGATAGATATTGAATATTCGACGCAAAAGGTTAGTCAAGGAATCAGCATCTACGCTTCCCCCGGAATTCGCATCGCATCGCGTTCTCCCGTCTCTTGTTTCCGCACTCGAGTTCGGCGGCGCTACTGCAAACACGATCCTTCCTATCGTTCTCCAACTCGGGGTGCATGCTTCCCCGACGGATTATCCAACAATCGTCCTTGCACCTGTGACAAAGCTCTTCGCGAGCCCTGATAGAGGGACGCGCATGGCGCTACTTGAACATCTTCCCGAGTATGCTGACAAACTGGACAAAAAGACGGTAGCGGATAAAATTTGGCCACACCTTCAGACAGGTTTCGCGGATACGGTAGCGGTTATTCGGGAAGCTACCGTCAAATCTATTAGTCTTCTCTATCCAAAGGTAGGTAGAACGTGTATGCGCTTTCCTTGAGAAGACGTCTTACACAAAGGATAGTTCAACGACAGAATACTGAATAATGACCTTCTTCGACATCTCGCGAAAATGCAATCTGATCCCGAGTCAGCAATTCGTACGAATACATGCATTCTCATTGGTCGGCTTGGCCCTTCGCTCGGATACAACACGAAGAAAAAGGTCCTTGTACCTGCGTTCGCGCGAGCACTTAAGGATCCTTTTGTTCATGCACGCGTAGCAGCACTTATGGCGTTCATGGCCACGACTGAATGCTTTGATACGGAAGACCTTGCGTCGAAGGTCATTCCATGTATCTCGTCAACATTGATTGACAAGGAGAAGTGAGACTCTCGAATTGTCGGGATATGTGAAGTATCTTTCTGATAGTTTAACAAGGTTGGTTCGAGATCAGGCATTCAAAGCTATGGAGCTCTTTGTCAAGAAACTGGAAGCTCATGCAGCGACAATGGTACGTGTGATGCACGCACGCACGACAAAATAGTGACTGATGTCATCTTCTAAAGCCGGAAAAAGTCTTAAACGAGAATGGCCAACCAAACGTTGCTCTACCAGTTCCGGCCGGTCAGAACGCGCTGGTGAGTTCTACTGCGGGAGCAGCGAGTACGCTGGCCGGGTGGGCTATGACTTCGCTAAGCAAGAAGGTATATGAAACGAACGAATTTATTCCGCAAACATTGTCCTGACACATCTGTAGCTAGTTCCAGGCGATCTTCAAAGTACAATGGCAGTGGCACCAATTCCGATATTGTCATCAACTCTTCGCACAACCTCTACTCCAGCCGCAGCAACTCTCAACGGATCCAATTCTGGTTCTTCGCTCACAGGATCGACACGTACGGCTTCCCTTCCTGCTTCAACACTCTCCTCTCCTGGTGCCCCGTCAACTTCTACAGGAAAAGTCCGCGGTATGCAGCTCGGCGCGAACAAGCGCTCGGCTGCGGAGGCCGCAGGTGTTGACGCCTGGGCTTCGGAAGACTTGATGGACGTGGACGCAGACCAAGATGATTGGACGGCATTCGAGAGTGCACCACCTCCAGGGAGAAATGCTTCTACGCTTGGGTTTGATGAACCAACTCCCACTCTGGCCGTCGATGGTGAGACTTGTTTCTCTCTCGTGTCTAAATTACGATTGAGTGTCGGAACTTGCAGCAACTGACGATTGGGGAGCGATGGACGATGGACCAGGAGATGGAGACGCTTTCGCAGATGCATGGGGAAGCGATCTCGACGCCCCACAGCCGACCAAGCCTCGGCCGTCGACGCTTTCGCCTTCTCTAACTCCCGCAGCCAAAGCGAAGTCCCTGCCGCGAAAAACGCCTCCGTCAACTGTACCTACTAAACTCCCACAATCCTCGTCAAACATTATCACCGCACCCGTACATCGCGCCGTATCCCCCGCAGGAAGTACTCCGCCTCAAACACCGAACCCGGCGACAGCCATGACGAAAGAGGAGAAAGCTGCAGAGATGGCGCGAAGGAAGGAGGAGCGGAAGCAGGTTGGTTATCATTTGATTCCTGGCATCATTTAATGGTCCTTATAAAGTCTTTCATAGCGTATCGCAATGCTGAAGGAGCACAAGAAGCATGCTGCACCCAAGGCTTGACATCAAATGTGTTTAGTTGCTGGATTTGGCCCGGGTGTACCAGGTTATCTATTCTACATACATATACCACATACCGATACATAGTAGTAGTGCTTGCGCTGTTTTCCTTGGGATTATCATGATTTATTGCCTTCCCGGTGGTGATGCAGCTCCTCAAGCGGGACACGGACAAGTCGTTCGCAAAACTGAGGCGCCAAGTCTTGTTGCGACGTATTCTCATCCGGTCTGGTTTGCTTCGTTGATTGCGGTACTAGCGACACGACAGGTCAGTCAGCGGACAAAGAATATAGACAACGATAAAGGTAAGCCGTACATGATAGACCGAGGATGCGGAACATCTCTGGCCATTGCACTAATACTTCGCCGTGTACTACCAGTTCGATCCTAAGAAACCCTGTCATACTTAGAAGTTGCACAAAACATACCCTTGCCAGCATCGGCCATCACGTTGCAGTCCAAATCGATAGCCTCCAACCTGCGGACATATTCAAGACTTAACCGTTCCAGCGCGCGCAACGCGTCATATTCTTTCTTCTTTTCCTCTAGTTTCGCATTCGGTTGAGTATTCGATGTTTGGGATGCTATAGAGCTAGCTTGCGACTGTCGTATGGTAGACTTGCGCATGATCGTTCTTATCGAGACGCGACAGGTGCGTTATATCGCGTGACTTATATTGTACCATCAAGAAACCAAAAAAAAATTGAGAGGCCCACCCACCGAGGCCGAAGTGGGACAGGAAAATACTCCGACAGGCATACGGTATGTACCATGTACAAGCTACAGGCCCCCTCTGCGGGCGGGGTCGCCGTGCTATGGAAGAGACCCATGTTCCGCGCCCCCAAGACGTGAAAGGGGGGGGGCGCCGTCAAGGTTAGATGAAAATCTCACCGAGTGGGTGTGTGGCTCATTTACATAGGTGACGTGACGCGTTCTCGCGCATGGACCTTCGACAGCCAGATTATTTTGTTTGGGAATTTTGATCTAGAAGATCGCTGCATAGTCCACCAGCTGCGCTGGAACCACGAACTTGTTTGCACCTTGAATCACAATCACATGCTCGTGAAACAGCCAATGCTCCACGCTCACAAAGGTTCCAGATAAAGTTACACATGGATTAGTGCTACAATACATGTATCGATGCAAACACAGAATGGAACAAAATCATAACTCATTTCTTCTTTCTCGCAGACATCCTCGGTCTTTTCTTCCCACTGCTATCCGAAACGACAATCACTTCGCCTTCTTCCAACCCGGCAGTAGAAGCTTTTCTCTTGCCCGCAGAGTGGCTAGCGGAAAAGAGAGCATCAACGTCAATTGGCTCTCCCTTGCTACCCAAAGACGGACTCTGCGTGCGACGTGAAGATGATGTTGCGGACGGTGGTCCAGCTGCGGATGATTCTGCACCATGACTCGGATGACTAGAGAGCGCAGGGGACGTACGACGTGAAGTAGGACTTGCCCGGTGGGAGGGGTTAGCATCTCCTTCAGCACGAGATCCACCAATTTCGTTAATTTCACCCGGGAAGGCGAGACCGACGCGACTTTCCTTCCAGTCTCGCTCGTATATGCTTTCCGCTGCAAAGTCATCTTCAAAAAGACCGTGAAGCTGCTCACCCTTCCCAGACATTGACCCTGTAGGTGTGATACTCAAACGTCGAACTCCCTCGCCCAACACCTGCGTCGCAAACGACTCGAGGGGTATACTTGTATTATTGCGAACGAAGTGTCTCAGTCCACGACGCTCTTTCTCCTCCGTCTCCCGTTGGATGTCCTTTGCATCATGAGGCGGGGGGTCACCAAGACAGTCAATCCACTCCCAAGGTCTCATTTGCACAGATGCGGTTGGCTCAAGATTTCCGTTGGTATCCCGCGTGGCATACGCTAAGTCGGAGACTGTCGAATAACTCGGAGCGTGTCGCTCGATCGTCTTAATCAGATCGCGGAATTCGGAGGATAGGTGGTGGAGTGGAACATCCAAAGAATCAATAGAGATGCAACGTTGGAATAAGTCCGTGGGCTGGCGGGGTCCTGCGGGGAATTCTGGCGGCACATCAGAACTCTTCGCAAAACACAAAACAAGGAGGCTCACCATCAAATAAGTAAAAGGCAGTGTCGAGCAATAGGGTGAATGCAACAGGATTCCAGAAAGGACCTCCGAAGAAAATAGCAAGTCGAAGCATGGTGGACAAAAGCTGAGTGGCATTGTTTTTCATTGTCTGAGTCCAGACTCCTGGGAAGCCAAGGTCAAACTGGAGAAGTCGCGCCAAGAAAAGAATGGTGTCGGTCAATCGAGCATGCGCTGGATAGTTGTCCCTGGTTTCTTGAATTTGTTTGTCTAGGGCTGAAAGTTTCACTGTGACACAGGCGATGAATGAATCCTGGATTTTCTGGTCCAGCGAAGGAAGAGGGTTTGAGTCAAGCCTGAAAGGTCGCATGGTCGTGCTCAGTAAGTTCAGGAAATGACCAGCCTTTATAGGTATGGCCTCCAAAGCAGTCGCATCATCGTTGTTGATTTTCTCGAGAATGGTAGTGACTCGATGGAGGCCCTCGTTAACGAACTACGCAAGGGATGATGTTTAGTGTCCATATTGACTTAGGGGACGAAGAAAATGACCCACGGCACCCGCAACTTCACTACTGACACCCTTCACCATCTCCGAGACGAAGTCCGCCTCCTGTGTACTGATTGCATTGTGCATCAATGTGTTCGCGAGCTTAGTCAACTCCGACTTCGCTTGCGCCTCTGTCGAGGGGTTGTGCAGTCGTTGGCCTATCTGCTGTAAAACGAAGGACGTTACAGC
The DNA here is from genome assembly GCA_024712875.1 of Inonotus hispidus. Lineage (NCBI taxonomy): Eukaryota > Fungi > Basidiomycota > Agaricomycetes > Hymenochaetales > Hymenochaetaceae > Inonotus > Inonotus hispidus. The sequence goes on along the minus strand of JANBPQ010000016.1, from coordinate 699,720 downwards.
AGCAGTCGCAGAAAGCTTCCACGGACTGAGGAGAGACGTCACTTGTGTCTGGTCATCTCCTTCTTCGTCGTTGAAAACCAGACGCAACGCGGAAATAAGCGGCTCGTGCATGCTTTCATGGCAGGCTTTAGCGAAAGATGGGCAGGCAAAGGCTCCAACGACAGTGCCGATGTTACTTGCTGCACCAAGTCTAAAGTCGACTTTGCAGGAGAGCGATCGTCGAAGGTCAGCTGCTTGAGTACTAAAGCTCTTTTCGATGTTTTCGTTATGCTCGATGAAAACCAAAGCCGGCACATTCTCTACGAGAAGTCGGAAGTTCGCATCTGCGTACACGTCTCTTCGCCTAGCCCTGAGCCTTTGTATCTCCATCAGGTCAGTTGGGGGAAGGCCATCATCTGAAGCGGATATCTGCTCGACCAACAGTTGCCTGCATAGAGTGTCCGCTGCTCGCAGGAGAAGCCTATTCTCCTCGAACTGTTCAGCACTGTCTATAGTGGCAGCGATCCGCCATGCGGGGTAAACGATGCCCTGTAGAAGCGTTGCAATTCTGATCGCATCGTGGACTGCAAGATGAAGGAATACAACGCTTATGACGTCCCAAAAGTCAGCTGTCATCTGCATTAGCTCATTCATACCGGGCCCAGAGAACCACTCCAGGACATCCCGGTCAACGCCCTCAGACGAGTGAAGGTCGACTTCTAATAGGAACTTTGCATAACGAAGAGCACATTCGCGTTGTTCAAGTGCATCCACTACCATGCTGGGGAGCTGTCGAAGACTGTTAACGACGTTTGACCAGACAATGTATGTCCAGTTTGTCGAAGCGCGATACCTGTACCAAAGCGAGTTCGCCAGGTTTGCAGGCACATCTGGGTTGGTTTCCTGTAAAAGAGTGAAAATTTCGGGAAGTATCACTGGCACAGGATCGGGAACCTCATCCACCGGACGAAGAGCCTGTGACAAAGTTCCGTGAGCTTGGACGCTAAATGCGCTGAAGAGTGATCCACAGACCTGAGCAAAATGACCTGCATCCTCAATGACGTGCTGTCGAGAGAAGGCGTCAAGGTATTTGCCATCATCTATCTCGAGCAGGAGGTTTACGAGGCATCTTATATGACCACCCCTAGCCTTCCATGCTTGATGGGCCTCTAACAGTACCGGGGCAATATCAACCATGGCGTCCATGCAGGCCCACAAGATCAAGCCTCGTTTCAGATAGTCGACGATAGCTAACACTAGGTCGGACCCGGTTGTCAGTCTAAGGATATCCAATGTGAACTGAGAAAGGAGCTGAGATTCCCGTGCAAAAGATTTAATTGAAGCAGCATACCTCCAGGCAAGTTCTGTAGCAGCGCATGACGTCCAGACACTCTGTGACGATGCAGTAAATCCGCAGGGCAACCGCCGAATTTTCTGGCCTCTCCAGGAAACTTCTAATATCCGGTACAGAATGTTAGCAAGGATCGATGAAAAAAATAATACTGACCTCGATAGAAACTTCCGAACTGTGGGCATAAGCCACTGCTTCACAATGCGTATCGTTTCGAAGCGTGCCGCCTTCCGTAAAAGTGAATCCGGATGAAGTGATGATTTCGGCATATCAGTACACAAGCCTAAGTATGCAGTTAGGTATGCACACGAACATGAGCTGAAAGCGTACCTTTGAATATCTCCGGGAGGAGACCGCGAATCTCATCTTTCAAGCCTTGTTCGACTTGACTCTCTGGAATAGTCCGGGCCCGAACGCCATACAGAGCCAGCTTTCGTTGGCTGATTAGTGCTGGGTCCGATCTGTAAAGTGGGATAATACGAAGCAGCATCCTATGGCGGGATCCGGGTTCCTTGAGTGCAAATCTTCAGTAATCTATCACCACTGGACTCATACCGCACTAACATCTCTAAAAGATAAACCCGTTTCTCCTCTGGCTATAAGCCGTTGGATATATCTGTCGTAAGAAAACAGGCCTTTCTGTACAAACTCGCCAAACAAGAGAGCGATCATCGTAAGATTACGGTCGTCGCACGCATTGTCGTCCGTGTCAAGCCACTCAAACAATCCGTCCTGAATAAGATCATCCGGGGATGCGATGTCCCGCCTACATGCGCGCTCTTCGGCCCTGTCACGCCAGTGGTGGAGCAAGGTCGCGGCTGCATATGGACGATGATCTCCATATTGTAACCAACAAACGCTCCACGCAAGTAGTAGGAAAAGCTTCCGCGAAAACACTGCGGGCTCGTAATCATTTCCAATATCGAAGAAAGATAGCGAACCCAGCTCGGTTCTACTCGTGATAGAGTTCAACAGCTACCCAGGATGCAGTCAAAGTGAGGGCAAGCCAGAGCACAAAAACAAAAGGAACTACCTTCACATCCGAGACCATTGACCGAAGATAGCCCTTTGTGGGTTGAGCGCCTATCCTAAATAGCATGGCCTCGTTCCTCTTCTTGACATCCAGCAAAGTCTCATTAATGAGTACCCGGACGCTTTGCGAATCTGCCGTTTGTCCTAAGGGATAGTTTCCCGTCAAAATAGTCTGTACTGCCTCTGAGTGCGATTTCCACGTCGTCGGGCTGACAAAGCATGTCGGAGCAGCTAGGAAGGCACGCTGAGGTATCACATTAGTTTTTCTTCTGCTTGACCGATATCGTGCATACATACACGTAGCAGATTCTCAAGCTGTGCTTGCAAATGATCTAACGTCTCCTTTACAGGGCAGTTTGCTATCTAACGTGGAATGAGCTTTACGAACTATAATCACTGGGGTGCCTCACTTCCTGCAGTTTCCCAAGACATGCGTCAACAAATGGCTTGACAAGTGCCCGGCATGACCCCATTTCAGGGATATAGTCATCGACCAGAAGAGCTATGAAATCTGCCTGAGCGAGGTTGCAGCTTCGTATCATCTGTACAAGCCAAGAGAGGAATGTGGTGTGATCGACCATGTATTCCAAGTAGAACACTCGAAGAAGATCCAACCTAGCCGGGCATTATGGTGGTGCACATCAATTGTAGCCCAACGAACTCACGAATAGATGAATTTCGAGACCCATCGTTCTCGAGTCTCTGGATCACCAAGGACTCCTTTAAACGTTTGTTTGATGTTCAAGCCAGGCCTCGGGGCGCTTGGAAGGGCGATCTCCAACAGCTGTTTCTTCAAATAGCCGGTCATTACGTTAGCCCATTCAACACTGTATTGTAATGGATTGTAGTTCGGTTTGTTCCTTAACCCTGCCTGTTTCGAGTGAGAGACCGGAGCGGCAACCAGGAATCGAGGACCTACGGTTTCGTTACTCCCAAACACCCTTACAAACCATACTGCACGATGAATCGCAACATTATTCGCGTGCAGAAGATCTAGGAGATCGTTCCCTCTCACTCCATGCGGGATGCTCTTACTGAGCTTAAAGAGCGGAACCTCCGGGTTTGCAAGGTCGGCAAACCAAGCGCTTCGTTTCGCGTCGTTCAGTGTCGCCCGGGAAGGGATCCGGAACGTCGATGACCTTGTCAGAGGCGTGTTATTTGATAAATATCATGAATGAGAGATAGACAGAACCACGAACGATATTTGAGCCTGATTTTCTGCTCGGCGTTGGAAGATCTGGTTCACGAAGTCTTCCAGTTCCTTAACAAGAGCACCTTCCTTTAGCGCTTCAGTCTGCCTGGCCTTTGAGGTATACGTTTCGGCCTGGGAATTTGACTGTCTAGGGTGATTGCTAGTCACGCAGTAGAGCGACATACCTGGATTGACGTCTTGAGGACGTATCCATGCTTGATATTACCTTCGGTAAGCACTTCCGCATCTTCAGACGGCCTTGGAGGGAAGAAGCTTATAAATCCTGAAAAATGTCTCAAAAAGAGGTCATAAACGGTACTGGAATACACACCGAGATCTGCCGAGTTCGATGTCGTTGGAAGCCATTCTGGAGGAACGGAGTGATATATTCGAGGCTTCTCTCGTTCATTGGCTTGAGGATTATCGGCCATATCAGCCTAGAAACTCCGAGAGGACTTGGACTACAAAACAACTATTGTGCCCATGCCGCGTTACGCAGCTCCGCGCGATTCTTGTTGTCTCTGTTGGATGTTGGATGGAAAGAAAGAGTTACCTCGCCTGTCCTCTCACTCATGTCCGAATCCGGTTCAGGTTTATCACGCGTCACGAGGCTGAATCACACGGCCGTGAGACTCAGTTACTGGACTGGGTACAGCCATTTCGTCGAGGCGCGCTCTCTGGAGCGGATTATACCACCGAGCCGAGAACACAATGCAAGCAAACACTGGTGCAGCATCACTGATTGTGGGTGGTTCAGACTACATGTCTCGTTTCTAAATAAACTTAATCCCTCACTCTGTTTAGACAGAGATCTGTCTGCGATACCCCGAACCGCTCGGTGTACATGTCCAAGTAACCTTCGAGGCAGCAGTACAATATCTGGCGAAAGCACATCAACTGGCCGCGGGAGTACCATTCCAATGGGCATACATAGATAGGCCACAAGAAGGAAGCCTTTTCATTGTTTATTTGGTGCCTCAGCAGAGAGCATATCCGAATGATGGTATTCGTTTCCAAGAGCAAGAAAACCGGTACTCCATGCCGGCTGGTGGTGGTCGTGTCAGTAATTCTTGTACAAAGAATATTAATGTGCTAATCATCATTGATATACTTTTCAGGAGCTCGAGGTTTCCGAGATCAAATACGGCTTCATCCCGGACTCTGCTGATACTACTGCGTTTCGTGTGCGTCGACGATTCCGCTTCATAAAGGGTGGAAATCCACAGCTATTCTTGATCCACTACGCCACCGGGCAAAGCATGCGTATGTGTACATATCATAAGGATGATGCGAAGAACCATGCATTGATGGCGATCCCGTCATCCCTTTCTCTAGCTATAATTCCAGCGCTTCGCACTCAGCCGGTTCGACAATACCCGCTGCGACCTATTAACGAACCTGCCATGTACGTTGCAGGAGAAAAGGTCGGACACAAGGTCATCTTACCGACACAACGAGCTATGCATCCTGGACAAGCGGTGGGAGCAGGAGCAGGAGCACCTGGAATGGCTGGCATGGGCGGAGGAATGCAGCACCAGGCCGCAATGCTTGCACACCAGAATCGAGAGATGGAGGCTCTGGAGCGAAGACAAGCTCGGGACCGGACAACAGGTCTCCCTGCGCATGCGGTACGTAATGTGTTCGGTTAACTTTGCATCTTGGATATACTTCACTTTGCTGGATGTGATACCATTCTTCATGGTTGACTCTATCGACCAACAGCAGGCTGCGCTTCACGAAGATGATTCGGGAGGTATGTGAGGGCTGTTTGCTGTCGAACCCACTTCACTAACGTCACGAAGATGAACTCGAGCATATCTCAACGCGGTCTCTCTCACTGGCTCGCTACAAGCGGAATCACGAGTACATGAATGAGGTATTCATGTATGCCGCATTTGGTACGCTGCCGAACTTCCCTCTTGTTCACAGGTCTTGATGGCATGTTTCTGCAGGTGACAAGACGCCAAAGGAACCGTCAAATCCTTATGCCTGTTTTAATGAGGACGAGATCAATGAAAAAATCGTACGTCGATGTGCCTCGCGTGTGCTCTTCTCTCTTTCATCATGCCTTCAGTCTAAACTTGAGAAGGAGGTTGCGGATCTGACGGTAAAGGCTGAGGAACGCAAAGCAGCGGCTAGAGAACGAGAACGGATAGAAAGCACAGAGTCGGGAGGTGATATATCAATGACTAGTTTGGGACCGGCATCTGCAGAGGCCGAAGTTGTAATTTAACCTGGTGTCTCAATAAATTAGTTGCTTTTGATATGTAGCATACTTGCTAATCATGATCCTTCCTCGCATTAGTTATAATCGTGGGAAAATTGCTTGTGGTTTTTTTTGTGACATCCTCTAAAGTGTACCACCGTTATCCAACCTCTAGGGCGTGTCATTTGCCATGCATCTTTATAACCTCACTTTACAACCACCTACCGCGGTGACGCATGCCATCGTCGGTAATTTCTCCGGTGCTCGGCAGCAGGAGATCATCGTCTCGCACGGTACACGTCTCGAGCTCCTTCGACCAGATCCTCAGACGGGTAAGGTTGCAACTGTAATCGCCAACGATGTATTTGGATCCATTCGTTCTTTGGCTCCCTTCAGATTAACGGGTGGGACGAAGGGTGAGCTCGTGTGCGTATTTCTGCCATTGCTCGTCATGATTTACGCTGCTCTTTCTCAGACTACGCCATAGTAGGCTCAGATTCTGGTCGAATCATCATACTCGAGTATGACCCAAAAACTAGCAGCTTCATCAAGTTGCACCAGGAGACCTTTGGAAAGTCGGGTGCTCGGCGTATCGTCCCGGGACAATACCTAGCGACTGATCCAAAGGGTCGTAGTGTCATGATTTCGGCAGTCGAGAAAGCGAAACTTGTGTACATCCTCAACCGTGATGCGGCAGCCAACTTGACTATTTCCTCTCCATTGGAAGCTCACAAGAATGCAGCAATTATACACCACATCGTTGGAGTCGACGTTGGATTCGAAAACCCGTTGTTCGCAGCCCTTGAAGTTGATTACTCAGAGTCGGATCAGGATCCAACGGGTGAAGCATTCAATAACGCCGAGAAGGTATGACAAAGTCTTTGCACGTCATCCACTTTCATTTACCATGAATTTCCATTTGCTTAGATGTTGACATTCTATGAACTGGATCTCGGTCTTAACCATGTTGTACGCAAATGGTCCGGACCAACAGATGCCCGAGCAAATCTACTGGTACAGGTTCCCGGAGGTCAGCTAGCTTCGTCCGACCGCTTTGATGGTCCGTCTGGTGTTCTTGTCTGTTGCGAGGATCATATAATATATCGCAATATGGACTCAACACAACACCGGGTCCCAATCCCTCGGAGACGCCATCCCTTGGAGGACAAAGAGCGAGGTTTGATCATCGTCTCTGCGGTCATGCATAAAATGAAAGTTAGTCGATACCATCATCCTGGCAACCCACTTGGTAACATCTGTTTTAGGGCGCATTCTTCTTCCTCCTCCAGAGCGAGGAAGGTGACTTATACAAGGTCACTATCGACCATGAAGATGAAGACGTTAGATCTCTGAAGATTAAGTACTTTGACACCGTTCCAGTGGCATCCAGCCTCTGCATTTTAAAATCAGGCTTCCTTTTCGTGGCTTCTGAGTTCGGTAATCAGTACGTCCTTTCAATCTGTACACGCGATTCGTGCTAACGGTGTTGGCGAAGCTACCTCTACCAATTCCAAAAGCTGGGCGATGACGATAACGAGCCTGAGTTTTCCTCGACCGACTACCCTAGTTTCGGTATGGCGGATCCCTCCGCACCACTGCCATACGTTTACTTTAGGCCACGACCTTTGGATAATCTCGTTCTCGTCGATGAGATTGACTCCCTGTGTCCCATCATCGACTCGAAGGTAATGAATATTTTACCCAACAGCGACACACCTCAAATCTACGCAGCGTGTGGTCGAGGGGCACGCTCCACTTTCAGGACACTCCGACACGGTCTTGAGGTTGAAGAGGTGGTTAGCTCCGATCTTCCTGGTATCCCAAATGCTGTTTGGACCACTCGTGTCAAGGAGGATGATCCTTACGATTCCTACATTATCCTCTCCTTCGTCAACGGAACTCTAGTTCTATCAATAGGTGAAACTATTGAAGAAGTTCAGGACACGGGGTTCCTTTCCTCTGCGCCAACACTCGCCGTCCAGCAGATCGGCTCTGATGCATTGTTACAAGTCCATCCGCACGGCATCCGTCACGTTCTCTCCGATCGTCGAGTGAACGAGTGGAAGGTTCCGCAGGGTCGCACTATTGTGGCAGCGACCACGAATAAACGACAAGTAGTGGTCGCCCTAAGCTCAGCAGAACTTGTTTATTTCGAGCTCGACTTAGAGGGTCAGCTTAACGAGTACCAGGACCGCAAAGCTATGGGAAGCACCGTCCTTGCGCTTAGTGTGGGCGAAGTCCCTCCTGGCAGGCAGAGGACGCCATACCTGGCGGTGGGATGTGAGGATCAGACAGTCCGCATTGTATCGCTTGACCCGGAGAGCACGTTAGAGACAATCAGTCTGCAAGCGCTCACGGCACCCCCATCCGCGATCTGTATCGCAGACATGCTAGATTCGAGTATTGATAAGAATCAGCCAACGATGTTTGTTAACATTGGTCTGCAAAATGGTGTTCTCCTTAGAACAGTGCTTGATCCAGTGAATGGCCAATTAACGGACACACGAACAAGGTGAGTATAGGGGTAGACATTACTCGGAAGGTGTCCTGACGAGACTTGCAGGTTCTTGGGTACGAATCCAGTGAAGCTGATGCGGGTGCAGGTTCAGCGAAACCCGTCCATCTTGGCGTTATCATCACGTTCATGGCTTAACTATACACACCAAGGTCTACTGCACTTCACTCCATTGATCTTCGAAACCCTTAATCACGCTTGGGGATTCTCTGCTGAACTGTGTCCGGAAGGCTTGATTGGAATTTCTGGTAGTGTACTTCGGTGAGTATCGCTGCCCATTTATCTCTATGATGAAACCACGGGATCGCGATGCTAATGGCATATGTCGAACTTCAAAATTTATACCAATTGTTCCTACTGAGTTTTGTTCCCCTGTCCTTGCATCGTTCTCGTGTAACTTGCTAATTCCTTTTCAGTATTTTCCAGATCCCAAAGCTGGGGACGAAGCTGAAACAGGAGTCGATGCCATTATCGTATACACCACGGAAGTTTATTCCTCATCCCACGTATCCATACTTCTACATGATCGAAGCTGACCATCGTGTCTGGGGGGATGAAGCCGCAAAGCAAAAGCTGGACGAGTTGGTGAGCGACTTGTTTTGTGATTGCTTCGTTGCGAGTACTGACATGGTTTCAGCGTCAGAAGGGGGTTAGGATTGATGAGAGTGTTGTTGATCTTCCCGTTGACATCTTCGGTCGTCCCAAAGCATCAGCCGGTACTTGGGGTTCATGCATCAGGATTATTGACCCTTTGAACAAGACAAGTGTAAAGGTGATCCACCTCGACAGCAACGAGGCGGCTTTCTCCATCGCGGTTGTGCCGTTTTCTGCCAGGAATAACGACTTATTCTTGTGCGTCGGAACTGCCTCGTCGACATTTCTGGCACCGCGCTCGTGTTCCAGTGGCTATATCCGCACTTATGCCTTCACGAATGACGGTACGGATCTAGAGTTGGTGCACAAAGTGTGTATTCCATTCCGTCCAGAGTTCCACCATCATCTTACGCATATCCTTTCACAGACTGAGACGGACGACGTCCCGATGGCATTGATGGCCTTCCAAGGTAGATTATGCGTCGGAGTGGGGAAATCGTTACGAATCTATGACATTGGGAAGAAGAAACTCCTACGGAAAGTCGAGGCTAAGGTTTGTTCTTGACTTTCAAGTTCTTGCTCTCCGCAGCTTGTCTGATCTGCTGTACCGCAGACTTATGGGTCGGCAATTGTCACTCTGAACACGCAGGGCTCTCGAATAATCGTAGGCGACATGCAGGAATCCGTCGTATACGCCGTCTATAAGCCCCCCGAAAACCGGCTCCTCATCTTCGCGGATGATTCCCAGCCACGCTGGACTACTTCCGTCGTGATGGTGGATTATATGACAGTTGCAGCTGGTGACAAGTTTGGCAACGTTTTCATTAACCGACTGGACCAAAAAGTGTCAGACCAAGTGGACGATGATCCAACAGGGGCAGGGATCCTTCACGAGAAGGGTATTCTGATGGGAGCGCCTCATAAAACGAAGATGATGGCCCACTTCCATGTTGGTGACATCGTGACGAGCATTCACAAAATTTCTCTTGTTGCTGGTGGTCGCGAGGTATTACTATACACGTGTCTTCATGGGACGATGGGAATTCTCGTGCCGTTCGTGTCGAAGGAAGACGTCGACCTATTGTCAACCCTCGAGCAACATATGCGTTCCGAGAAGCTCAGCCTTGTTGGACGAGACCACCTTGCATGGCGAGGATACTACACACCTGTCAAGGCCATCGTAGATGGTGATCTTTGCGAACAATTCGCTCGGTTGCCTGCTGGGAAGCAGTCTTCCATTGCTGCCGAACTGGACCGCACGGTTGGCGAAGTACTGAAGAAACTAGAACAATTGCGGGTGACCGCCAGTGGCTTCTAGACGATTCTAGTATTATTGTTGTGTTTCCAATAGGTTTATGTGGCTCTTTTCAATATCATACTCGTGTTTTATGTGGCAAGTCCGAAAGCGTAAGTGTACGTCACGTGCACCGCGTCAGTAATCATATAAGGCGTGGAGTTTCCTGGCTTGTTTTCCTCACCATTACCCATCTTCATAGCTCTGTGGTTGTGCTTTTCGCTAGTGCAGACGTTATGCAGTCTGTGTCTGCCGGCTCCAGCCACTTCAGCACACCACACTCACGTAATCTCGCCGCTCACAGCCAGGGGGATCAGTTTCAGGCCCATGTCACGTTTGTTGACCTGTACATCGACCACGACATTTCCTCTGCCAATGTAACGACAATCAGTATGGACGACTTCCTCAAAAGTCTAGGTGCGGGGGATAGGGCGATCGGAGGGAAAGATGAAAGCCTCCAAGCCATCGCGAAGAGTCCAGAGGTGCTGTCTCTTCGGGCGAAGTACTGCGAGACCGCGAGAGGGGAGGTGGATCGATATGGGCCATTCTGCAATCTAGCGAACCATATTATCGGGAAACTTGAGAATTCGAGCATCCTTTTCGTCCGGAACGACCCGAAGAATATCACTGGAGTGTGCAACAGCACGCGCAAACCAGACATCATCGGCATCTGGAATGGTCATCAAAGCGTCACGGAGGAACGTTGGAGGGCCTACAATGACAAGGGCCCGCCCTTGAATGAGGAGATCCGGAAAAGGAAAGGTGGTAACAAGGAAGGTGTTAAGCATTTTGTTCACTGGGACTGGAGGGACATCCAATACGTTGGTGAATTTAAGAAGAGGATCAACACGATCACATTTGACGACTCGACCGAAAACTCTCCCTCAATTATCAATCCCACAGGGGGCATTGATCCAGGCAATCCGCCGAGTGCTAGCACATCGTTGAATCAGCGTGGGCCTCGGGGCAGCGGGTCTCGCATTGGATCGTCGGAAACCCACACACAAAGCGGTTCATCGTCGAGAGCAGCTCGCGCGAAACGCAAAATGCAGGAGGAAGCAGAATCGGAGACGAGCAGTATGAAGAGACAGAGACAAGGAGATGTACCGGATATGCGAACTGATCTTCAACGTGGCGGGGCCAAATACGCCGTGGACCAGTTGTCGGCCCTTACTCACCGCCGTCATGTCATAGAATTTCTTGTGATAGATGGTGCATTGGTATTGGCGTACTATGATCGCGGTGGACCCGTGTACTCAGAGGATCTCAATTTTGTCCAGGACTTGTACCGGTTTTCGTTGCTCATCAAGTTATTGGCTACCATGACTCCTTTGCAACGCGGCTTTCTCGAGAAACTAATAGACGTGACTAGGTCGTCTAGCGGCGACGGTTCGTCACCCGCATTTCCATCTGAAGAGAGTAAGGGACAGGATCTCGATGCAAAGGCCCTGGGCATGGGCTCCTCGACTTTCGTCACCCCCTCCGGAGAATTGGAACAGAGTGGACAGATAGGCATGAATGAGGACTTCGGGGGCGAACGCGAACCTGTTCCACCTCTGACACCACCCATTGACTCTCAGCAGCCGGCGGAGGATACTGTGCCTGGTGGAAACGAAGAGGGGAGCGAGGCGGTTGGTGGCCCTATTTCGAAACTGGCTGATGCAGTAGTTGAGCCAGATTTGGGTAAACACAGGTACAACCTGATGCTTTCGGGGGGGCACACCGTCCGTCTGTATGACCTATGTGGAAAGAGACCGCCGTACGGATTGATCTCTAGAGGAACCTCAGTGTTTTTGTCCAAATGCGAGGCTTTGGGCGGTGGGGTGTATGCTACCAAGATCAGCTGGCCCCTGGCGAGGCGACGTTCGGAGGCAGAGATCTTGCGGGAAGCGCGGGAAATATTACGCGCGCTGGACGCCGATGCAAAGCAGAAGGAGAAGTATGGCTATGGCAAGAGAAAGCTCGAGGATTGCCTTCCGATTGTCTACTTGGCAGAGGATATCGACGATCTTCAGAAGGAGAACTCTTTTAGATGGAGAATGACGACCCTTGGTAATGTGTCCAAATCGGCCAATCGCGTCTGTCGTGCGATAGTCATGGAACACCTTGTGCCTCTGAGGTATGTGAAGAATGTGGACCATTTCAAACAAGCAATACGCGACGTCGTGCTAGGTATGTTTGATTTCTTCCGGTGACCCTCCAAGAGCCGTACTAACATGTAAACTCAGCCCATCATCTCCTATTTACCAGCAGGTCTCAAATTCTCCACCGCGATATCAGCGCCGATAATCTCATGGTTCGTTACAATAAAGATGGAACCGTTTGTGGCGTTCTTATCGACTTTGACCTTGCTGCGATGTTCCGCGAGGCTACCGAAGATCATACGGGAACCCGGACGGGAACTCGTCCATTCATGGCATCGGAGCTGTTGGTATCTGATCCACCTCCCATTCACCTAGAGAGGTTCGACTGGGAGTCGTTCTTCTACGTTATATGTTGGATCGGATGCCGCTATTCTGAAGGGAAAGAGGTTAACAAGTCAATCCTATTGGATTGGTACACTCCCAAGGATGCGACTCTCGCAATGATAAAGGAACGTTGGCTCTTCGTGCTAGGTCCTCCGCAGAGTTTTACGCCTTTCTATGACACTCTTGTTCAGGATTGGGTAATACCTCTGCAGAAAATGTTCTATAGTGGTCGGGAAGCACGGTTTGATCCTACTCTCAGTGAGGAGCTTGATGAAGCTACAGTCGGAGGTCGTGTCACCTGGGACAGATTTTGGGAGATTCTGCAGAATTAGTTCCAAATCATGCCTGTCTGAGCGCACCTCTTTCCTTCACGGAAACCGAACTTATTATTCAAGACGTACACTTCAAGCATTGTTATCTAACAAGTAGGTTCCCTGCTACACAAGAATTTTGTTAATGATTGTAACATATGTCGTACTGCTGTCGAATGGATCAGTAGATATGAATTTATATTATGCAACGGACTCGAATATTCGGTCCCTATGGAATTGTTTTTGCTCCTACTACGCGTGTCCGTTGGGCTCTATTCATAGTCAGAGATGAAAGTTTCAGAGAACCTCGCCATGGAATCTCCCAGCAGATTGGAAAGGAGTATGTGCTGAATTCTCTTCCGCCTCCGCCTCAATGTGGCAGCTAGACCCGATCGTGAGAATGCAGCCCCGGGTCGTCACACTCACAGACAGAGTAGAGTGTCACACGTGCTTGGTATCTTTTCAGCGAGCTTGCTATATCTGCGTGATACGCACCGTGGTTATCACGTCTCGGGTCGAGCGATTGCAAAAGTCCTCTAACAGCTGGCAGTGTCAGCAGACCAACCTTCTCAGTGGACATGGGCATGCCGTTGGAACGAATTCAACCTCAATTCCGTGATCGTATTGTCGAATACTAGCCTTCCTTGAACCGCGAGAAATCATCCTTCCTTCTCATCCTCCAGTAGACTGGCCCTCCAGCTCAGGTGCTTACGCTATCACCTAATCTCCCCGCTGTACCTCCCCGCGTCTCATTCACTTTGTGTGTCCGGGGATGAGTTGGTTGGTTAGGAAGGGGCGGGGAGCGTGGGTAGCACGCGTGCTGAGAGAATGCCACGCTCTACAGACCAGATCCTTATCGGTGGAATCGATATTACGAGAATCTGCGTAGGCGGCTCACATCCACGCCCCACCGCCATTCCACCCATTTTCTTCAACTCAGAGTTCTGTCGTTGCCTTTTCGCAATGTCTAGTGCAGATGTTCTGCCAAATGAATCTGCCAGCACTAGTCACTTCAGCACAGCACACTCACGTCCTCTCGCCGGTCACATCTACGATGTAAGCTTTCTGATCGTTGTTGATCAGAACATGGATCGCGATATCTCCTCCGCTAACTCAAAGTAAATCTCCCATAGAACCGGGAGTCGAGTCTAGGGAGAGCAGAGGGAGTGATACAAAGCTCGCAGATGTCGCGAAGAGCCAGGAGGCGCTTGATACGCGGGCTCGGTACTGCGCAGGAATGACGGTGGAGATGGAACGAAATGGACCATCCTGCAATTTGGCAAATCATATCATCAGGCAGTTCTCCCAGTCGAACATTCCTCCAAGCCGGAACGATCCAATGATTATTGAGGGAATGTGCAAAGTAGGCGTAAACCAGACAGCGGGGACACCTGGGATGGTCATGCAATTATCGGCAACAGAATGTACAAGAACTACGGTGAAAGGGACCCTTCCATACATGATGGCGCGGGTTAGAATGGCGAGGGCAGCAGAGAGGGTTCGGATGGGAAATGGAAATATGGTAACGAAAGAAAGACATCAATCGCTTTGTTCGTCGGGACGGGAAGGTCACCCAATACGTCTCCAGCTTTGAGGTTAAGAAGAAGTACGAAAGAGCGGATTCTGCTGAATCAGCCTCACTCTCGACCCCTACTCTCGACCTCAAAGGGGCCATTGGTTCTGTCGACAAAAAGTGGGGGATTGCTCTCCGAAGGTCCGTTTGGAAGAGGCAATCGACGATCGTCTGGAGGATAACCCCTTTGGATGGAGAACAATGTTCCTGCATGAGATGATCAATTCGGTCGATAGTATCTGTCGTGTGATACTCATGGAGCACTTGAGCCTCAGGCATGTGAAGAATGTGGACCATTTCAAACAAGCAACTTGAAGCAACACGTGATGTCGTGCTAGGCATGTTTGATTTCTTGCATTGACCCTCCAAGAGCCGTACTAACATGTAAACTCAGCCCATCATCTCCTATTTACCAGCAAGTCTCAAATTCTCCACCGCGATATCAGCGCCGATAATCTCATGGTTCGTTACAATGAAGATGGAACTATCTATGGCGTTCTTATCGACTTTGACCTTGCTGTGATGTTCAGCGAGGTTACCGAAGATCACATGGGAACCCGGACGGGGACCCGTCCATTCATGGCGTGGGAGCTGCTAGTATCCGATCCGCCTCCCATTCTGGGGAGATTCGATTGGGAGTCGTTCTTCCACGTCGTATGCTGGTTCGGATGTCGCTATTCTGAAGGGAAAGAGGCTAACAAGTCGGCCCTGTCACATTGGTACGAATCGGATGACCCGAAACTCGCTTCGGTGAAATTTCGCTGGCTTCTTGGACCCATGGGGAATTTTACTTCTTTCTATAAGTCTGAGGCGCGAGATCGGGTAGTGGACTTGAAGGTGACGTTTCGCGAGGGCATGAACTGAAGGACCGCATTCGAAGATGCTAAATCCTTTGCGCTGCCCAAAGATCCAATAAAGGAGGAGACGTTCGATGAAGAGACTTCCGGAGGTCCTGTTACTTGGGATTTTGGCGGGTTTTGCAGCCCCGGATTGTGGGTACTTTATCTCTTTCCTTCGAGGGGACCACCTTTATACAATGGGTGTACAGTACGTGTAGCATTGGCATTCATGACGAACAGCTTTCTTGCTCTGCATGTATTTTGTCAATGTTGGTGTGGTGTATGTCGTATTTAGAACGTATATTACGTAACTATCACGATTAGTCAGTCCGTTCACAGCGCGGAGAGAGGCAGAAGCCACCAGCTGCTGCCGGTTTTTCTGACTGGGATTATGCATTAACTGGAATATCTTCAACCTCAATGACTGGCGCTGGACATTCATCGGATTTCACGTCGACCGTATCCGAGTCGTCGAATACCTCGATCCTCCTCGAAGACCATCCGAAGATTCTCATTCTCCAGCAGCTTGGCCCTCCACCTCCGGTTCAAGCAAATATTGACTTGTAGGCGTGAAAGAACTTGTAGTGTGTTATGCTTGATCTCTCCGCTGTACTTCACATCTCGTTACATGTAACCCTGCGTGTACGAGGACGAAATGGATGTTAGGAGCCGCGGACAGCGTGAGTAGCACGCTTGCTGCGAGTATGCCACGCTTTACAGACATTTCGGGGGACAGATCCTTATCGATGGGGTTCGTGGATGATTTACATTCACGACGCTTTGCCGTTAACCCACCCATCTTCTTCAGTCGGCAGTTCTGTCGTTGCTTTTCGCAATGTCCGTTGCGGACGCTCTGTTGAATGAATCCGCCAACACTAGTCAACTCAGCGCACCACACGCACATAATCCCTCCGCTTATAGTCAGGATGACAATTTTACTGTTGTTCCAGTTGACAATCTCTACTTCGTCCCCGATACGCCCTCCGCTAATGCAAGGACTGTCATTACCGACAAGCATTTTATAGATCCAGGAGGGGAGAGCGAAGGAAATGATGCACGTCTCACAGGTATCGTGAAGAGTCAAGAGGTGCTGTATCTGCGCGAGACGTTTTGTGGGGGAATGACGGCGGAGATGGAACGATACGAACCGAGCTACAATTTGGCAAATCATACCATTAGGCAACTCGAGACGTCAAACATTCCTTCCGCCCGGGGGGGAGCGTGCAAGAGTAAGCGTAAACCAGGCATCGCGGCCATTTGGGTTGGTCATGTGAGCGTCGCGACCGGACTCTGGAACCACGATGAAGTGGACCCTTCCGTAAATGGTGGTGCGGGTCTGAGTGACGGGGGCGGCATAGAGTGTCCGGATAGGAAAGGGAAAGATGGTAACGAAAAGAAAGGCGTCAACCGCTTTGTCCACCAGGACGGGAAGGTCGTCCAATGCGTTGCCGATAAAGAGAAGTGCCGAAGAATACTCTCTGGTGCCTTTGCCCCACTCGCTTCCCCTACTCCCAACCCCGAAGGGCTCGTGGGTTCTGTTAACGGGGAGGTCTATTTGGCGGGGGACGTCGACGATCTTCTGAAGGAGAACACTTTCAGATCGGGAACAACGTTATTCGACGAGATATCCAAACCAGTCAACCGCATCTATCGCGCGATAATCATAGAACGTCCGGCACCTCTGAAGTATGTGAAGTATGTGGACCATTTTAAGCAAGCAATACGTGATGTAGTGCTAGGTACGTCTGATTCTCTTCTAACTCCAGGACCCGAACTAACACTCAAACCTTAGTCCATCATCTCGTGTTTTTCAGCGAACTACGTATTCCTCATCGCGGTATCACCATTGATAGCCTCATGATTCGCTACTGTGATGCTAATACACTCTACGGCATCCTCATCGACTTTGACCTTGGTATGATGTTTGGCGAGATCACCCGAGATCATATGGGAACGCGAACGAGGAGTCGTCCATTCATGGCATGGGAGCTGCTGGAATCTGATCCACCACCGATTCACCTGGAGAGGTTCGACTGGGAGTCATCCTTCTACGTTATATGCTGGATCGGGTGTCGCTATTTTTTTTTTCTGAAGGGAATGAGGTTAACAAGTCGGCCCTGTCAATTTGGTACAGTCCCGACGATGAGACACTTATTTCGATAAAACGTGACTGGCTCTCCGGACCAGGTCCTCCGCAGAGGTTTACGCCTTTCTATGACACTCTTATTCAGGTTTGGATAAAACCTCTCCAGGCAGTATTCTATGATGGTCGGAAGGCACGGTGGAATGCTATTCTCAACTAGGAGTTCGACGAAGTTACACTGGGAGGTCATGTCACCTGGGATAGATTTTGGGGGATTCTGCAGAATTAGTTCCAAATCATGCCTGTCCGAGCGCACCTCTTTCCTTCACGGAAACCAAATTTATTTTTCAAGACGTACACTTCAAGCATTGTTATCTAACAAGTAGGTTCCCTGCTACACAAGAATTTTGTCAATGATTGTAACATATGTCGTACTGTTGTCGAATGGATCAGTAGAAATGAATTTATAATGCAACTAACACGAATATTCGGTCCCCATGGAATTTTTCTTACTCCTATTAATTGCGCACGTCCGTTGGGCTCTATTCATAGTCAGAGATGAAAGTTTCAGAGAGCCTCGCCACGGAAGCCGCGAGCGGATTGGAAAGGATTATGTACGTGCTGAATTCTCTTCCGCCTCCGCCTCAATGTGGCAACTAGACCCGATGGTGAGAACGCAGTCCCAGGTTGTCGCAGACAGAGTGGAGTGTGACTCCTGCTTGGTATCTTTGCAGCTATATCTGCGTGACACGCACCGTGGTTATCACGTCTCGGGGCCCAGTGATTGCAAAAGTCCTCTAACAGCTGGCAGTGTCAGCAGACCAACCTTCTCAGTGGACATGGGCATGCCGTTGGAACGAATTCAACCTCAATTCCGTGATCGTATTGTCGAATACCTTCCTTGAACCGCGAGAAATCATCCTTCCTTCTCATCCTCCAGTAGACTGGCCCTCCAGCTCAGGTACGTACGCTACCACCTTATCTCCCCGTTGTACGTCACTCACGGCGTCTCATGTCTCATTCACTCTGCGTGCCCAGGGACGAGTTGGTTGGTTAGAGGAATGGGGAGCATGAGGAGCACGCACTGTGCTAAGAGTACGCCATGCTCTACAGACCCTACGAGAAACAGATCCTTATCAATGGAGCCGGTATTGTGACAATCTGCGTGGGCGACTCACATTCATGCCTCACCGCCATTTCACCCATCTTCTTCAGCTCAGAGTTCTGTCTTGACTTTTCGCGATGTCTAGTGCAGATGTTCTGCCAAATGAATCTGCCAACCCTGGTCACTTCAGCACAGCACGCTCATGCCCTCTCTCCGCTCACAGCCTTGATGCAAGCTTTCCGATCGTTGTTGACCAGTACATCGGCCATGATGTCTCCTCGGCTAATTCAAAGGCTCTCATGGGGGATAAATTTCTCATAGACCCGAGAGTCGAGTCTAGAGAGAGCGGAGGAAATGATGCACAATTCACGAGTATCGTGAAGAGTCAAGAGGTGCTGTACCTGCGCGAGAAGTACTGCGGGAGAATGACGGTGGAAATGAAACAATATGAAAAGAACTACAATTTGGCAAATCATATCATCAAGCGGTCGAACATGCCTTCCGTCCGGAAGGCTCCAAAGGTTATTGAGGGAGTGTGTAAGAGCAAGCGTAAATCAGACACCATTGGCATGTGGGATGGCCGTGCAACCGTCGCTAACAAGCTCTGGAAGAACTACGATGAGAGGGACCCTCCCGTAAATGGTATGGCGGGTCAAAAGGACGAGGTCGGCAGAGAGGGCTCGGACGGGAATAGGACAGGTGGTAGCGAAACGAAAGACGTTAACCGCCTTGTTCCCCGGGACTGGAAGTGCATTCGACACGTCGCCGAACTTGAAAAATCCAACAAAACGTATATTGGTGACTCGGACTCACTCTCAGCGTCCACGCTCGACGTCAAATGGCCTATTGGCCCTGTAAAGAGGAAACTCGGGAATTGCCCTCCAAAGGCCTATTTGGCAAGGGCCATCGACAATCTTTTGACTTTTAGATGGAGAACAACGTTCTTCGACGAGACTTTTCAAACCGGCCAATCGGATATGTCGTGCGATAGTCATGGAGCGTCCGGTGCCTTTGAGGTATGTGAAGAGTGTGGACCATTTCAAGCAAGCGATACGTGAAGTAGTGCTAGGTATGTTTGATACTTTTCCAAACCCCGAAGCCCGAACTGACGCTCAAACCCAGCCAATCATCTCGTGTTTTCCAACGAATGGCATATTCTTCATCGCTATATCAGTGTCGATAACCTCATGGTTCGCTATTACGATGCTAAGACTATCTGCGGCGTCCTTATCGACTTTAACTTCACTGTGGCATCCTGCGAGGATACTGAAGATCATACGGGAACTAGAGCAGGGACTCGCCCATTCATGGCTTGGGAGCTGCTAGAATCTGATTCACCGCCGATTCACCTGGAGAGGTTCGACTGGGAGTCCATCTTCTTCGTTATATGTTGGGTCGGATGCCGGTATTCTGAAGGGAAGGAGGCTAACAAGTTGGCCGTATCAAACTGGTACAGTCCCGACGATGCGACGCTTAGGTCGATAAAACGTGGCTGGCTCTTCGGACCGGGTGTTATATGTAATTTTACACCATTCTATCGGTCTATAGCTGTGGATTGGGTGGCTCATATGCAGTCTATGTTTAGTGATGGCGAGAAGGAAAAGGAACGGGCCATGACTGCCGGATGGATGGCAATTCCTGGAGATCCTATTCCCAAGGAGTTTGACGTAGTTACACTTGGAGGTCAAGTCACCTGGGATAGATTCTGGGCCATTCTGCTGAAGTAGTTCAAATATCATGGCTGACCAAGTACGCCTCCTTTCTTCGAGGAAACCAGATTTATTCAAGGCGTTCACTTCCAGCATTTATTATAGAACAAGTAGGTTCCTTGCTACACATGTATTTCATGAATGATTGTATCATATCATATGTCGCATTGTTGTCGATCGAGCCAGTAGAGAAGAATATATATTACGTAACTGTCCTGAATATTCGTCGGATGGCAATTTTCGACTAGTTTACATCACGGTGTATTGGCCCTGTTCACAGTCAGAAAGAAAAGCCTCGGAGAACCTCTCCAGCTACTGGGGGTCTCCCTGACGAGGATTATGCATGCCCTGGAATATCTTCGACCTCAACGACGACCGGGGCGCAGGAGCAGATGATCGAACAGAGGACGATGCACGACATACGAATCATAGGGTCTGTCAAGGTCTGTCATACAAGCTACCGTAATGTTCTTGATTGAATGAATCCTCGGTATGGAGGAGCGTTGCTTGTAGTTGCTCTCAAGGTCTCAGATCACGCACCGCTAACATCATGAGGGATGGAGAGGACTGTGTCATCAGCGCCGTAAGTCGATCATACGTTTCTCGGTAAGGGGTCAGACAGGTGATATTCGGATAATATTGTCATTATTGTGAATAGCCTACCTTTCTGGTACCGGCCGATCGATCTTTCGGTGGGTAGGCTATAGGTTGTACGTTCGGTTTGGACATTTGTTGAGTTTGACCTCAGTTCCATCGAGCGAATCCTCAAGAGTTACAAGCAATCACCCGAAGTTCTCGTCTTCCAGTAGGCCGGCACTCCAGCTCCGATCTAAACAAAGATGAGCTTGTGGATGTGAAGGGGAAGGACTCTATGGTGCCTCCCCGGTGTACTTCACAATGCCTCGTTCACTCTTGGTGAGTAGCACGCTTACTATGAGTGAGCCACGCTTTAGAGGGGTAACCCTTATCGATGGAATCGATGTTACGACAATCTGCACGGATGAATTATGTTCCCGCCTCACTTTCATTCCGTCCATCTTCTTCAGCCCACATTTCCGCCCCCTGTCTCTTCGCAATGTATAATGCAGACGTCCCGCCGTATGAATCCAGCGTAGCTAGTCAACAGCAACACTCACGTCCCCCCTTCGCTTTTCCGGCCCTTGCTTCAGTTGTTGATCGCTACATCGACCACGATACTTCCTCCGCCAGAGCAATGTCCATCGCTATCGACAAATTCCTCGTAGAGCTGAGAGAGGACTCCGGGTGGGTCGAAGAGATTGATACCGAACTCGCGGGTACCGGAGGAGTCAGGAGCAGGAGATTCCGGGTCTCCGCGGGAAGTACTACACAGAACTGGCTCTGGGTATGGAACGATATGGACCGTCCTGCAATTTGGCAAATCATATTATCAGGCACTTGGAGGGGTTGAACATTCCTCCCGTCTGGAACGATCCGAAGGATATCGAGGGAGCATGCAAGAGTAAATGTAATCCAGAGATCATTGACAGCTCAGATGGTCTTGTCAGCATCCTGAACGGACGATTGAAGAACTACAATGAAAGGATCTCACCTGTAAATGGTAGAGCGTGTCAAAGGGACGAGGGCGGGAGTGAGGGTGGAGATGGGAAAAGGAAAGGGAAAGACGGTAATGACAGGAAAATATACTCGGGTGATTCGTCCACACTCCCTGTCCCTAATCTCGGCCTCAAAGCGGGCATCGGTTCTGTTGACGGAAAATGCGAAGATTGCCTTCCGAAGGTCTATTTGGTAGAGGAGATCGACGACCTTCTGACGAACTCTTTAAAACGGAGAACACTGTTCTCCAACGAAATGTTCAAAGCGGCCAATCGTATCTGTCGTGCTATAGCTATGGATCGCCTTGTGCCTCTCGGGTACGTGAAGAGTGTGGACCATTTTAAGCAAGCGATGTGCAGCGTCGTGCTAGGTATGTTTGATTTCTTCCAGTAACCGCCCAGGTGCCCGTACTGACATGTGGGCTCAGCCTACCATCTCCTATTCACTAGCAAATCACATGTTCTCCATTGTGGCATCAGCGTCGATAACCTCATGGTTCGTTACAATAAAGATGGAACTATCTGTGGTGTTCTTATCGACTTTGACCTTGCTGCGAAGATCACCAAGGCCGCCGAAGGTCAGCCGGGAACTCGGACGGGAACTCGTCCATTCATGGCATGTGAGCTACTAGAACCCGATCCACCACCGATCCCCTTGGAGAGGTTCGACTGGGAGTCGTTCTTCTACGTTATATGCTGGATCGGATGTCGCTATTCTGAAGGGAAAGAGGTTTACAAGTCGGCCCTGTCAAATTGGTACAATCCCGACGATGTGACGCTTATTTCGATAAAACGTGACTGGCTCTTGCTTTTTAAACCTGTGGGTTTCACTTCTTTCTATGTACCTGTGGCGCGAGATTGGGTAGACGATTTGGCGACGATGTTTGAAGAGGGTGCGAAGAAAAGAAACGCGTTCCAGAAAGCCAAAATTTTTGCGCGGCCAGAAGATCCTATATGTGACGAAGATTTCGATGAAGAGACGTCGGGAGGTTCTATCACTTGGGATAGATTTTGGGGGATTTTAAAGAAGTAGTTCCAGATTGTGAGTATCCCGTCTCTTGCACTCAAGGAAACTAGCTCTACTCAAGAGATATTACAACAGTACATACAGCATTGATGAAGAACAACTTTCTTTTTGCTCTGCATGTATGTTGTCAGTGTTCATAGCATGTGTCGTATTGCTGTCGAACGGATCAGTAGAGATAAATTTATACTACGGGTAGTACCAAAAAGTGTTCGGCGCCCCCAAATTTGGAAAGTGATCGACGTGACCTTTGACCTTGCTCTAATCTCCAAATCTTCTGTACAAACTAGACGCTAAAAGCTGTGGATTCATCTTTAAACAAGTATGTGCATGACTAGATGCAAGATGGAAGGTGCATTGACACATCTGTACAAAGGTGAGAAGGCGTCCTAACTGGTGTCGATCGAAGATCGACGCTGTTCACCTGAAGATAATCCTCATGTTATGATAAATACATTGCATGCTGTTCAAATATTGTTGTGATTTCAATCATGTAGAGCCCTCTTCACATACTGTAATTGCTCATTTCCACAACAAGAGGCTGCCTGCTGTTGGCTCAAAGATTGCGTCGATCGCTTTCCAAATTTGGGGGTGCCGAACACTTTTTGGTACTACCTGTACGTAACTGCCACGATTATTGTTCGGATGGCAGACATATGCCTTCTTCTAGTACTGGACTGGAACTACCTTCGTCTGTTCACAGCCAAAGATAAAAGTCTCGGAGAAGCTTCTGACGGTTGCTCAACAGGGTTGTTTATGTACCGGGATATCTTCAGCCTCAGTGGCTGGCGCTGGACATCGTCGAATTTCACGTCGACCGTATCCGAGTCGTCGAGTTCCTCGATCTTCCTCGAGGACCGCCCGCAATCACCCAAAAAAGTCTCATTCTACAGCAGTTTGGACCTCCATCCCCGGTTGAAACAAAGATCAACTTGCAGGCATGAAGGAGCTTTTGGTGAGCTGTGCCTTCCCGCTAGACTTCACGTACGAGACGTCGTGAAGTTCACGACGTCTCGTACTCCGCGTGTATGAGGACGAGATGTTTCTTAGAGAGATGGACAGCGTGAATAGCACGCTTGCTACGAGTATTCCACACTTTACAGACATTTTGGGGGACAGATCCTTATCGATGGAGTTCGTGGATGACTTACATGCATCATTAATCCACCCATCTTCTTCAGTCGGCAGTTCTATCGTTGCTTTCGCATTGTCCTTTGCGGGCGCTCTGTCGAATGGATCCGCCAACACTAGTCAACTCAGCACACCGCACTCACACAATCTCTCCGCTTATAGCCAAAATGTCAGTTTCTACTGTCGTTCCAGTTGATGCTCTACGTCGGCCCCGATATCCCCTCCGCGAAAGCAAGGACGACCACCGCCAACAAATCTGTCATAGACACGAGAGTCGAATCTAGAGATAGCGAAGGAATAGGTATCGTGAAGAGTCAAGAGGTGCTGTATCTGCGCGAGACGTTCTGTGGGCGGATATGAACCGAGCTACAATTATACCATTAGGCAACTCGAGACGTCGAAAATTCCTTCCGCCCGGGAGGAAGCGTGCAAGTCTCAAGAGTAAGCGCAAACCAAGGATCACGGCCATCTGGGATGGTCGTGTGACCGTCACGATCGGACTCTGGGAGAACCACGATGAGGTGAACTCTTCCGTAAATGGTGGTGATGGTCTGAGTGGTGGGGGAGGCAGAGAGTGTCCGGATGGGAAAGGGAAAGACGGTAACGAAAAGAAAGGCGTCAACCGCTTTGTCCATCGGGACGGGAAGGTCATCCAATATGTCGCCGACAAGGAGAAGCGCAGAAATATACACTCTGGCGCCTTTGCCCCACTCGCTTCCCCTACTCCCAACCCCGAAGGGCTCGTGGGTTCTGTTAACGGGGAGGTCTATTTGGCGGGGGACGTCGACGATCTTATGAAGGAGAACGCTTTCAGATCAGGAACAACGTTATTCGATGAGATGTCCAAACCAGTCAACCGCATCTGTCGTGCGATAATCATAGAACGTCCGGCGCCTCTGAAGTATGTGAAGTATGTGGACCATTTTAAGCAAGCAATACGTGATGTAGTGCTAGGTACGTCTGATTCTCCTCCAACCCCAGGACCCGAACTAACACTCAACCTTAGCCCATCATCTCGTGTTTTTCAGCGAACTACATATTCCTCGTTGTGATATTAGCGTTGATAGCCTCACGGTTCGCTATTCTGATGCTAATACTCTGTACGGCATCCTCATCGACTTTGACCTTGGTATGATGTTTGGCGAGATCACCCGAGATCATATGGGAACGCGAACGAGGAGTCGTCCGTTCATGGCATGGGAGCTGCTGGAATCTGATCCACCACCGATTCACCTGGAGAGGTTCGACTGGGAGTGGTTATATACTGGGTTGCGTGTCGCTATTATGATGGCAAAGAAGTTAACAGGTCAGCCCTATTACACTGATGCAAACCGGATGGCTTGAAGCTCTCATCGATGAAACAAGCCTAGCTATTTGGACCAAATATTATTCCCATGTTTATGACATTCTATGGAGATGCAGCTTTGGACTGGGCAATACCTTTACAAATGACACGTAGTAATCGCCCTAAGCTCGGCAGAACTTGTTTATTTCGAGCTCGAGTACCAGGACCGCAAAGCTATGGGAAGCACCGTCCTTGCGCTTAGTGTGGGCGAAGTCCCTCCTGGCAGGCAGAGGACGCCATACCTGGCGGTGGGATGTGAGGATCAGACAGTCCGCATTGTATCGCTTGACCCAGAGAGCACGTTAGAGACAATAGTCTGCAAGCGCTCACGGCACCCCCAGCCGCGATCTGTATCGCAGACATGCTAGATTCGAGTACTGACATGAATCAGCCTGCGGAAGGTCGAGGCTAAGGTTTGTTCTGGGCTCTCTTGCTCTCCTCAGCTTGTCTGATTCACTGTACCGCAGACTTATGGCTCGGCAATTGTCACTCTGAACACGCAGGGCTCTCGAATAATTGTAGGCGATATGCAGGAATCCGTCATATACGCCGTCTATAAGCCTCCCGAAAACCGGCTCCTCATCTTCGCGGATGATTCCCAGCCACGCTGGACTACTTCCGTCGTGATGGTGGATTATATGACAGTTGCAGCTGGTGACAAGTTTGGCAACATTTTCATTAACCGACTGGACCAAAAAGTGTCAGACCAAGTGGACGATGATCCAACAGGGGCAGGGATCCTTCACGAGAAGGGTATTCTGATGGGAGCGCCTCATAAAACGAAGATGATGGTCCACTTCCATGTTGGTGACATCGTGACGAGCATTCACAAAATTTCTCTTGTTGCTGGTGGTCGCGAGGTATTACTGCCTTTTTCATAAGTCTTGTCACACCCGCGTTTCACGTGCTCTGACGCGTCGGAGACAAAACAGCAAAAACTCAAGTAAATGGCGATTTTCTCCTTCAATTCTACGTGTTTCATGCTCAATTAGCACTCAAAAAAAAGTGCTAGCTTTGAAGTGTAGATGTATGTGAAAGAATTGTAATTTGTTGTCTGTGTGTGCGGAACAAAACAAACAGCTTCACCAAGCCATGCTCCAAAGGGTTATCCGAACTGGTCGCAAAATTATTCCTCCTCACACAAGTCATAATAAAATTTCCTTCTAGTCCGTAAATCAAGTGTATATGCATGGCACCACTCTGGCAAAGTTTTGTGTCATTTCGTGCAGTATTTGTATAGGAAATATTAGGCAATCTCATCAGTCCTTGTTCCAGCAGGCCATCTGTTAGGAAGTTTTCTCATCCTTTCTTTTCTTTCCTTAATCATGGCCGCTCACGGACTTGAACCCATGACTCCCCAATCCCCTTTCCCCTTTCTTTCTTTATTCGTTCGCTCGCTTACTCATCATGGTCTGTGCACCATGTTTACTTTCATTATCACTTGTTTATCTCTTGTTTGGCTAGTCTACCCTTTCTCGCACTCGAAGTGCTTAAACAGTTAGTCGGTAGAGTAAAAATCCCCTGTCTCACTTTTCTACTTACCACCACCTTGTACTAGGTAGCTACTAACCATTCACTCGTTTACTAATACAATCTACTTACCACCACCTTGTACTAGTGTGCGTTGGACTCTAGCGTCGATTCAGCTCGTCTTAGTGACGGTCTACTGAACTCGGCCTAACACCATCTGGACTGTTCACAAAATCATTCCTCTTCACACAAGCTATTACAGTTTTCTCTCTTGGTCTATAAATTAGGCCTACATGCCTAGCAATGCTCTGGTAAGTTTTTGACCTGTTCCAAGCAGCATTTGTATAACAATACAAATGTCTTTTGTCTCCACAGCATTCTCAGGTCCCCTTTCTGGTGCTGCAGCTGCCCCGGGACTGTCATTCAAAAGTGACAAACTCCAAACTTGCTTGTATCTGAAGAAAACATCATGGTATTCATTCCATACATTCTGCACGGTTCTTCTATTTATGCAATCTACAAGAGGCTGTGGCTCACTCCTACCTGTATCGATTCCCGTACCTTTCCGCCATATCCTGGTTCATCACAATGCTTCTCCGCTGCAGCCAGATAGCATCTCCGATATGCACAAGCAGAACAGAGGCAGTGAATGCTGTAGAGTGACAGGATAGGATGGATGCAATCCAGAGATGCAGTTATACGATGAACTCAGCGGACTTGCCATCGATCCCACTCACGATTACAGATGCACCGCTGTGCCTTGACATGCTTCTCTCTTCTCCCCCATTGCTACCACAGTGAAACATCCTGTCTATCCAACCCAATCCCAGCTGTACCACCGTGAACTATGAGGTGAGAAGCAGCAAGCCAAGTAAGTAGCACGTACCTTGGCATATCACATCCACTCACCATTCAATAGTCAAGCAAGTCATGGTGACAACGGTACCACTATCTCTTGTGCAAATGCCATGGCCATTACAATCAAACTTTCTCTAACAGAGCCTCTGAATCCAATCGCCGCACATTCCATCGTCCGCGAGTTGATCTTCTATTTCTACAGGCTTCTCGAGCCCTCGCACATACTCTGCCGAATAGGGTGCGCAGTAGTGAACCATTGCCGTGATAGTCTTCTGGTTCCTCCATTCGATTCACCAAGTAGCCTTCTTCGTCTGTGACAGAGATGCACCTCCACGCTCCTCAAAGACTCGGATGTGCTGGTAACAGCAACAGCTTAGCAGGCTCGGCGTATCTTCCTGCGATCTCATAGACAGGTGATCTGCATCAGCATTCATAGCAGAGAGATAAAAGAGACATACCGACCCCGACAAAGCAACAGGAGGTCACAGGGACCACGGGGCAGCAACAAATATAGTGCATGCAAAGTGCTTGCATTACTAGTAAGCCACACAGGAGCCACACAGGAGCCAGCCTGCAGTTGTCGTAGATGCACAATCAGCCGCCCCCCCCCCCCCAGTCTGCAATGCAATGGACAAAAAAGGTGTATCTGGACCAGTCAAAACTGCCTCACACCTAAGCATCACAGTAACTTAACCCAGGTTCCCACTAGCCCAACATCATTCCGTTTTGTTTCTATCACCACCAGAAACCTGTTCAGTCCTATGAGAATAATCCATACAGTGCGTGGGTGGAGGAGAGGAGCCAAAAGACACGACAGACACGACAGACATGGATGTAAACCAAAGAAATGGTTACGGCACGTGCATCATGCTGTGTGAGTGTGACATGCTCTTCTGCTTTGGCCACCATGACTCGCGGAAGGGCCCTCTCAAATGATGCTCGACAGATCATACAGAATCTGTTCGAGGCCAAGAAGTTCAGTGTAAATCATCTTTCTGCTCTGACAGGCATCAACCGCCGGATGATATTCCGCATCAACCAGCAGGTTCAGGAGACTGGCAGCGTCGAGAGAGATGGTCAGCAGACAGGAAGGCCAAGGAGACTAGAATATCCAGATGTCCATGTGAGCTTCTGAGTGTATTTTTTGCCTGCTGAGCTGCTCATTGTACTGTCAGTATCTGCTCAGTGCTGTCGACTTCTATAGGGATCTGTTTCTCAACGAACTCAAGAACATGTTAGGAGCATCTGGTAAATTCGTCTCGGATTCGACGATATGGCAGACGCTAGAACACGCAGGCTTCTCGATGAAGAAGGTGCCGCCTTCTTTGGTATGCGAGGATGTCCATATCCATCTGACCAAGTCCAGATCACAAAGAAAGCACGGGAATAAAGCGAAACTGCTCAAATAGAATACCGTCTCAAGATCAGCTCACAATACACCCCTGAGCAACTCGTATTTGTCGACGAGAGTGCCTGTGACTGTCGAACCTTCTTACAAAACAAGGTGTGGGCCCTGCATGGCCATCAAGCTACTCGGAAACAGTTTTTTGCCAGGGGAAAAAGGTGCTCTGTGTTACATTCTTACAATAAAATTACATGCACAGGAACTCAATTCGTATAGGTATTTGGTTCTTCCTGCTATCTCTCTGGATGAGATGCTTGAATACGTTATTGTTGAAGGCTCATTCAATGCAGACTCCTTTGCAGCATTCATTGATAGCCTCCTGGACAGCATGCAGCCATGGCCGGCGAGGAACTTGGTCATTGTCATGGACAATTGCTCTATTCACAAGTCCGACGAGGTGCGCCAACTCATTGAATCCAG
This sequence comes from Inonotus hispidus, assembly GCA_024712875.1. Taxonomy (NCBI): domain Eukaryota; kingdom Fungi; phylum Basidiomycota; class Agaricomycetes; order Hymenochaetales; family Hymenochaetaceae; genus Inonotus; species Inonotus hispidus. The sequence continues at coordinate 670,242 of JANBPQ010000016.1, read as the reverse complement.
GTGAGACATTCTACCTGCCGGATCATCGTGTGGGCTTTCATTGTGATGTCTGTTTAGGGGCATGAGGCTTGAGTTCTTGCCAACATACTCTCCTGACTTTAATCCCATCGAGCTGGCATTTTTGTTGCTCAAATCCCGACTTCGGCGAGTTCCTCTGCCAGAGGGTGGAGACGATGCCGCAGTCTATGCCAGGCTTTATGGAGAAGTTATGTCGATCGGTGTGGCAGACTGCTGTGCCTTCTATGAACACTGTGGATATGGCTGGTGTGTGGTCTTCATTCATCATTTTCTGTTGGAAGGGATAACTATTTTACATTCTATGTTATCACCGCGACTATAGGTAAATGTGGTTTATGTGCTATGTTCATCTATGAGCTAGATTGAATCGTAGTGCAGTCTTGTTCTGCGTAGCGAAGAATCCGTTTAATGAGCCCAACTGTCACATCTAAATTGTCCGCATCGGCCATCTCCCACAGCTCTTCTTTGGTAACATGCTGAATATTGTCGAAGCGAAGGTAGCCTCTTTTCTTGAACGATTCGCGAAATGTACGATATGGAGGACATGGTTCCTTGCCCCTTTCGATGTCATCATGGAGAGACTCGATCCAATTGCCAACCAGTGGCCAATCTCTGGGTATTCTCCTAGCTGCGTTATTATGCACAGCTGGTCCCATGAGTGGAAGCTGCATTGGGGCTATGTGCTGCATCATGAATGGGTAAATGGGTGGCATCATGGATGGGAATTGGGTCGAGGACAATGCTTGTTGGAGTTGGATCATTGCCGGGTGCATGAAACTCGGTAACTGCATATTCGGAAGGTGCTGTGCTGCCGCAACTGCAGATGGCTCCGCAGGTGTTAGGGTGGCAGGTTGGGTTAGCGGCGGCTGTCCTACTTCAGACGGATTAAGTGTAGGAGCGGAAGATTTCTGGATCCTGTCAATACTGGCCCTGGCTAAGTAAGAATCCAGAGGCTTTCGATCTAGAAGTTTCAGTGCCTCGGGCGGAGCTTTGTAAGTTACACCAGGGGCATTCCGGTACTAGATTGAGATTGAGAAGTGAGAAGAAAAGCGCACAGCTAATTGGCAACCCACTTACAAGTAGTCTTGCATGCTCTTCAATATCCCGATGAGTGTATGAGATATGGTTGCATGCTCCTGGTAACCTTGCACACAAGTGTCCATGCTTATCACATTTGAAACTCGCTTCCAATTTGGCCACAATTTTGGCCATAGACTCCTTGTAGGTGTCCTGAGCATCGTTGAGTTGTGCAGGCGCCGATTTCACTGCCTGTTTTCCTTTCTTCTTCATTGCATTTGTGTCCTGTAAAGATCAGTCAAATAAGATGGATAAATGAGACTTCTCGCGACGAACATCAAACCCAGGTAGATTTCTGATGATGATTTTGGGATCGGGTCCATTTGTCTTCTTTTTGCTCTGTTCCTTCCATGTTTGCGTACTTCATCGAAAATTTTGTTCAATGCCAATTGGGTATCAAGATACTCCAGAAGATACTTGTTCAGACCTTCTTTCCTACACCATGGACCTTCAACACCTAGGTGGGATATAGTGCAGGAACCTCGTGTCAGATCCGTAATTTCAGATATGACCTCATGCAACAACATGTCGGAGCTTGAAAGCAACTCCCGTCCCCCGACCCCATCAGAAACCAAGACTTTCACAGTAATAGTGTCACATTTGCTCTTGCGTACTGCGGGAGTTGTAGCAGGGTCTTTCCTCCTTGCGGGAGTTGAAGTGATGGGGTCGAGGAGACCCTGAGCAGCAGCCGTTCCAAATGAAATGCTGTCATCATTCGCTTTGATAGATGGTAAATTTTCATCAGGATGGCTAATAACCCTCCCTCACCTTCGAGATCTTGCTCGTGTTGTAGTATGGAGAAGTTCGGTTCTTCGCTGTATTGTCTTGTTTCATCCAGGCCAGTTTCATTTGTGACTTGCACCATGTCATTGACAGACAGGTCTCCATCAGGCTGGTAGTCGCTGTCGGAGTTATCATCATCATCTGAATCACTAGTATCATCAGAATTTCGCTGTGAAAGGGGTGTCAGCTGGTGTCAGTTAATGCCACCGGCACAGAAAATGAACCTTTTTTGACGGGCCTTTCCCCTTTTTCTTCTTGCGGGGGCTCCTTTGAGATGCCGCCTTGGGTGTTGCCGGTGCTTCATTGTTCTTGCGTGGTCGCCCAGGACCCCTCCTGACCTTTGGCTCCTTCTTAAGGGCCTCGGCGTCTTGGGCTGCCTTGGCCTTTTCAGTGAGCTTTTTACTGCGAGATGGAGGCATTGTTGATGGTACGAAAGAAAGCTGAGATCTGAGAAAAAATGCAAAAGCATGCTCTCGCTTATCAGGACGCCGCTGCCCATAATGCTGCCCATTATGGCAGAGAAGTCAGTCTAATGGTATATATAGAGCTCCTCTGTGGCACCGTGGTGGTAGGACCATCCTCCAACATCAAGGCCCAAAATAGGAGGAATAACATTCAAGTGCCACATGAGACATCGGAAATGATACTGCTTCTTGCGAACTATATATTCACCGAGAAGTGCTCGCTTCCATCTCTCATCGCATTCCCATCCCATTATAAGCCCTAAGACAGGTGAGTGATCCCACGTACCAACCCATCAGTACCCACCTCTCCTCCTGGGTCTTTGATCTGATCTCAGCAACGATGCAGAGCACCTCGCCACTGCGCCACAAGGAATATACTATTGAAATTTGGGGTGGACGTCGTCTTACTCTCAAAATGGCTGATATATATCATGATTGTATGCCATTGTCCTCAGTATCATTTGGACCATCGCTCTGACTTCTTTCGGCAGCGGAAATAGGACAAACCAACTACAGAAATGTAGAAGAATTTCTTTGTGACATATGGGACTCGTCGCCTTATGTCTCTGGCATACACCGGAATTTTGGGGAACATGCCCATAATTTGTTCCGATCTGCAAGAAAGATGAAGGACCTCCTGGAAGGCCTGCAAGAACTTCGAGATGCGGTGGCTCAAAATGACGAGGAAATAAGGCGCTTGAGGAACGAGACAGAAGCCAAGTTTGAGGAGCGAGACCAGATTCAGGACAAGGTGCGGGGTGAGATGCAGGACAGCTTTCACGAAGTGGCAAGCCACGTGAATAATTTGGAGAGATATTTAACGTATCAAGTATGAGATTTCTTTCCTTTTTCGAGTAAATTATTTATGCCTTTTTTCAGTCCGCCACCGATTTTTTTGCGATCATCCGTCGACAAATAATCGACGGCAGAAGAGAGTGCTTCGCTTTCGGCTTGCACTACTTCCTTGACTTCTTTCTTCAGTTCTTTTACTGGTCCAAGAGAGCAAAACTTCGGGACTTTGTTCTGACGGTGTGCTTTGGTCTACCCTTTGACAAGAAAGTCGGAAAGCTGCTCCAGCTGCTTGATGAGCGTCTGGCCAAAGAACAGCATTCAATCTGCTCTGTCGTGCCAGCCAATCCAGATGGTGGGTTGAGAACATCACCGAAGCCATCGGCATTCTCGGTCGCGAAGCACCTCTCTGCATCATCTGGTATGGTCTTCCTTAACATGGACAAGCTGCCAGCCAGCGAAATGAACGAAGCAATCAACACAGCAATGGAGGCAGAGAACCACTTTTTGCCCATTTTCCTAAAATCCTACTATATGACAGCAAACAACTGGAAATGGTGGTGGCAGAAAGCAGTGTTCGGGACATAGTACATTACCAGACTGCCAATCGGGACGAATCGGACACTCTGCAAATGATGGTATTGTCAAGAAAAGTGTGCGATGCTTGGAAACACGGCATGGACCACTTCATTAACCTTATGAGCAAGAAGCCTGTGGAACTGAAACAGCCCGATGACGCGAGTTCGGATGAGTTCAATACGCTGGTGTTTCTCAACGAAGCCCAACGTATAGTCAACCATCTTAAAGGGAAACTCTCACAGGAGCAGCAGTAGGTCATCTTAAGTCATGTACATTTTGCACGAGGCATGCTTGATGACCTGGATATGACGTGTGCTGTACTCGCCATGTCTGAAGACCTACGAGATATAGGAAGTGAAGCTGCTCATTCTGTCAGCCTTCCACTCAAGCTGGAGGCGGAGAAAGAATCTGCATGGGTTGCCACTATTAACGAGATGGATGGAGTCATCATCCCAGACCGTGACACAAAGAAGTTGGGGATGTTGAATATTTTCACTCTCATGAAGCACTCCACATGAAACAGACATGTGGTTGCCCATATTCCCCCATTTCATTTCATTCTGATTTGTTTTGTTTTATTTGCTGTTCAGTCCTTCCTTTATGGACGGTTCTATCTTCGTGTTTTGTGCCTCTTTCCTTGTGATAATCATTTTGATGCATCCCGCGACCTTGCCTCTGTTCTTCACACCATGTCTCCACATTTAGGTTACGTATGGTAATCGCATGATCATTTGAGCTCCAGCAGATTTGATAATATAAGTCCCTTGTCTTCTCACACCTTGTATGGTTGACAATGCATCTCAGAAGTCATATTAGGCAGAACAAGACTGCATTACGATTCAATCTAGCTCATAGATGAACATAGCACATAAACCACATTTACCTATAGTCGCGGTGATAACATAGAATGTAAAATAGTTATCCCTTCCAACAGAAAATGATGAATGAAGACCACACACCAGCCATATCCACAGTGTTCATAGAAGGCACAGCAGTCTGCCACACCGATCGACATAACTTCTCCATAAAGCCTGGCATAGACTGCGGCATCGTCTCCACCCTCTGGCAGAGGAACTCGCCGAAGTCGGGATTTGAGCAACAAAAATGCCAGCTCGATGGGATTAAAGTCAGGAGAGTATGTTGGCAAGAACTCAAGCCTCATGCCCCTAAACAGACACATCACAATGAAAGCCCACACGATGATCCGGCAGGTAGAATGTCTCACCTGGATTCAATGAGTTGGCGCACCTCGTCGGACTTGTGAATAGAGCAATTGTCCATGACAATGACCAAGTTCCTCGCCGGCCATGGCTGCATGCTGTCCAGGAGGCTATCAATGAATGCTGCAAAGGAGTCTGCATTGAACGAGCCTTCAACAATAACGTATTCAAGCATCTCATCCAGAGAGATAGCAGGAAGAACCAAATACCTATACGAATTGAGTTCCTGTGCATGTAATTTTATTGTAAGAATGTAACACAGAGCACCTTATTCCCCTGGCAAAAAACTGTTTCCGAGTAGCTTGATGGCTATGCAGGGCCCACACCTTGTTTTGTAAGAAGGTTCGACAGTCACAGGCACTCTCGTCGACAAATACGAGTTGCTCAGGGGTGTATTGTGAGCTGATCTTGAGACGGTATTCTATTTGAGCAGTTTCGCTTTATTCCCGTGCTTTCTTTGTGATCTGGACTTGGTCAGATGGATATGGACATCCTCGCATACCAAAGAAGGCGGCACCTTCTTCATCGAGAAGCCTGCGTGTTCTAGCGTCTGCCATATCGTCGAATCCGAGACGAATTTACCAGATGCTCCTAACATGTTCTTGAGTTCGTTGAAAACAGATCCCTATAGAAGTCGACAGCACTAGCAGATACTGACAGTACAATGAGCAGCTCAGCAGGCAAAAAATACACTCAGAAGCTCACATGGACATCTGGATATTCTAGTCTCCTTGGCCTTCCTGTCTGCTGACCATCTCTCTCGACGCTGCCAGTCTCCTGAACCTGCTGGTTGATGCGGAATATCATCCGGCGGTTGATGCCTGTCAGAGCAGAAAGATGATTTACACTGAACTTCTTGGCCTCGAACAGATTCTGTATGATCTGTCGAGCATCATTTGAGAGGGCCCTTCCGCGAGTCATGGTGGCCAAAGCAGAAGAGCATGTCACACTCACACAGCATGATGCACGTGCCGTAACCATTTCTTTGGTTTACATCCATGTCTGTCGTGTCTGTCGTGTCTTTTGGCTCCTCCCTCCACCCACGCACTGTATGGATTATTCTCATAGGACTGAACAGGTTTCTGGTGGTGATAGAAACAAAACGGAATGATGTTGGGCTAGTGGGAACCTGGGTTAAGTTACTGTGATGCTTAGGTGTGAGGCAGTTTTGACTGGTCCAGATACACCTTTTTTGTCCATTGCATTGCAGACTGGGGGGGGGGGGGGGGGCTGATTGTGCATCTACGACAACTGCAGGCTGGCTCCTGTGTGGCTCCTGTGTGGCTTACTAGTAATGCAAGCACTTTGCATGCACTATATTTGTTGCTGCCCCGTGGTCCCTGTGACCTCCTGTTGCTTTGTCGGGGTCGGTATGTCTCTTTTATCTCTCTGCTATGAATGCTGATGCAGATCACCTGTCTATGAGATCGCAGGAAGATACACCGAGCCTGCTAAGCTGTTGCTGTTACCAGCACATCCGAGTCTTTGAGGAGCGTGGAGGTGCATCTCTGTCACAGACGAAGAAGGCTACTTGATGAATCGAATGGAGGAACCAGAAGACTATCACGGCAATGGTTCACTACTGCGCACCCTATTCGGCAGAGTATGTGCGAGGGCTCGAGAAGCCTGTAGAAATAGAAGATCAACTCGCAGACGATAGAATGTGCGGCGATTGGATTCAGAGGCTCTGTTAGAGAAAGTTTGATTGTAATGGCCATGGCATTTGCACAAGAGATAGTGGTACCGTTGTCACCATGACTTGCTTGACTATTGAATGGTGAGTGGATGTTGTTAGGACCAGTGCGAATCGCTATAAGCAGATCAGGGATCGGCGCTTGACATTCCACTTGACTTGGGAAAGGCCGAGTGAAAGATCAAGTGCAGATCCCTCAGATCGACGCACCAGAACAAGTCCACTCACACCGCTTATCTTGAGAAGCTATCTTGATCATGGGGAAGTGCGAGATAGGGATAGTCGGGTAAACAATAAGGCACTAGTAGGGGTTAAGGGACCAGCCGTGCACTAGATACCTAAGATAGATTAGAGTGGTGCCTAAGGCAACTGAGTGGCAGTACAAAGAAGTCGTAGGCAATACAAAAGAATTTCGCTAAAGAACTTCTAGTGGCAGTGCTCGCTACTTATATACTTTCTGAATAGTCCGTCACCTGATCCTTCCTTCCGCAGCACTGCCCCAACCAGTTGTCAGCACAGCCCCAATGCTTCTTTGGCATAGCCACTAGCCAATCCAGTGGCTGTGCGGAACCCCGCAGTTCCGCCCTGTTCCGTTCTGTCCTTCTAGATCCTTCTACTCCATATGGTCCTTGTCGAGTGCTAATGATGATGCCATCTCCTGCCAATCCTGTGGCTGTACATCTCCGAGCTAACCCGTCTTCTATTCCTGTCCCTGGTGTTCTCGGAATTCTCGAAGGTTTCGGGTGTAGCTCCATTCCGATACCGAGCTATCCGTACTCATCGGAGATCCTCTTCTGTTCTGTTCCTGGATCCATCCAATGACGTGCCTTTCCTGTTCCGATGGGGTTCCTTCGATCGTTGGATCTCGGGTATCAAGTCCGGAGTAGAATATGGGGTTCTGGTAGAAGATTCCACGATGGTATCCGTCGGGAACAATGATCTCATCGGCTGTAGTGTTCCTGCCGATCAAGAAGGTGGCGATCGCTCCATCGATCTCTGTGTTTGAGAAGCAGCTGTTCACTAGGATTGTTCCTTCTAGTGTGCCTCTCCAAGCAGCCACAATTTGTCCCATTGTTGTATCCCTTGTGTCCTGGAGATATCCTGAGGCGTCGAGTGTCAGTGGCCATATAACTTGTATCACTGCCCTGTGACATTCCTCTTCGTGGGGAACTTGAGAGATCTATACAGTGACTGTTGCATTTGCATAGTACGTTTCCTCGTCTCCTGACCAGACTAGCACTTCGTTCTCAAAGGCTGTAAGGTAGTGGTTGTAGAGTGCTTGGTGTTCCGTCCTAGATGGTGATCATCCATAGTTGGTTCGAACTGTGATTGGTTCCGTTTGATCGATTATTATCATTGATTCCTCCAGTATGTCTTGTGCGCATTCCCAGGCTTGTGTCCATGCCCATTGGCATTTCCTGCCGGAAGGTACTGGTAGATGATCCGCCCTTCTTGATCCAAAGGGGCAGTATCGAAATCGTGTGTGGTAGCGGTGATCGGGTGCCAATCCTGCATCAGCCATGGTGTGTCCTAAAGTGGCAATCAGTCTATTTCCTTCTAACAAGCTCCTAGACCGAAGGTACCTGCGAGCACCGGCTCGTACAACAAAGCGGGAGAGGTCAGCACGAAAAGGGAATGTTAGGAGGTTTTTCCCTTTCATCCATTTTCCTTTCCTTTTCTTTAATCATGACCGCTCACGGACTCGAACCTACGACCCCCAACCCCCTCTTCCATTTATTTCCTTTTCCGTTCGCTCGCTTATTCATCATGGTCTGTGCACTATGTTTACTTTCATTGTCATTCGTTTATCCCTTGTTTGGTTAGTCTACCTTTTCTCACGATCGGCGTGAATAAGTAGTTGGTCGATAGAGTAGAAACACCCCGTCTCGCTTTTCTACTTACCACCCACTTGTACTAGTGTGCGTTGGACTCTAGCGTCGATTCAGCTCGTCTTAGTGACGGTCTACTGAACTTGGCCAAACATAAAAGCGAGACCACCTTTCGAACTTACCGATACCCTCAGACACCACTCACCGCTCGCATACCATCGAGCGGAACATTTATCAAACATCGCCCAGCAGCAAGGACTAACCGCCTTGTCGCTGTGTACGTCCGAACAACCCCCAAACAACTAATCACCCTGGCGTTGCGAGTATCCATCTGGTGGCACGCTCACCTCATCTGGACGAAGGTTTCTAGACACTTCCAGTGCTCGACCTCTCTCTCGTTTGTCATCACTGTCTCGGTTTTTCGCATCGTCATTAGCTTCCACGACGAACCGTCAAGATAGAGTCCCTATCGGAACAAGCGCGTGACGCTTTCCCGGAAGGAGCCTGGTACGATGCCGAATGACGAATCTTTCGTTGGAACGACAGAGACGAAGAGTGGACAATACAGTGGGAAGAGGAAAGCTTGGTTTGGCAGTGCGTAAACCCAACTCCTGAACCAGTCGCCCCAACTATCGCACGCTCGATATCCTTCACCGAAACACGAGAGCCCGAACCACTCATCCCCTCAGACGACGAATCGGAAGACGCAGTCACGATGTCGTCTGCAACCAGTCTCACCGCCCAAGCGAGGGCTGAAATCGCTGCACTCATGGTAGAAGCGTTCAGAAACTACCAACCACCCGCCCAAGCAAGCTCGGGCGGCACGAAAGGAAACAAACCCCGCGAGTTCTCCGAAGGAGAGAGCTATCAGGCATTCATACACGAAGTCCAGCTATTCCTTCATGCGAACGTGTCGAAGTATGCTACCGACACGAGCAAAATCTTGCTCACACTCTCGTACCTCAAAGGAACGCACCCATCATCCTGGGCCCGTATTTATACGAACAAGTACACGACCAATGGGGCCATTACGTTCATGCAGACGTGGTCACAGTTCTTGGACGAGCTCGACGTCACCTTCTCGGACGCAAATAAACAAGAGAAGGCCATGCAGAAGTTCAGAGAGGCCGAACAGGAGGACGACACGGCCGCGGACTTCTTCATCCGCTTCGAGACGATCCTGGCGGAGGCAGGCCTGACTAAACCCGAGCACGACCTGATCGTGATCGATCATCTACACTTCGCCCTCCACATCGAGGTCGTCAAGGGCATTGCTCGCGGAGGGTCCATCCCGACGACATACCAGGCCTACAAGATGGCTGCGATCGAGGCGGATAAGGTCGAGCAACGGGTCCGAAAGATCATCAGGGACAGATGCAAACCAATGAACCAGGCAAAACGCCGAGGCGCCTGCTACAAGTGCGGACAGGAGGGACACTGGGCGCGCGCCTGCCCCAAGTCGAAGGAGAAGATCCGCGCGATCGTCGCTGCGATGGAAGTCGAGGACCGAGCAGCTTTCTTCGAGGAACTGATGCATGCAAAGGAACCAGCGACCGAGGAAGCGATCAGGGAGCTGAGCGACGAGAGAGGCATGGAGGTGTTTAGCGAAGACGAGCACCGCATCCTAGAAGACGGAGCGGGTTTTTCCGAGCATCGCGAGTAGCTAGGTCTCCCGACGCGAACGTAGAAGCTTTTGTACGTAGGAACGGTCAACACTTTCGACCGGGACAGTATGTTATGACCAGGCCCGGAATATATGTGCTTCACTCATACAAACGACCGACAAAAGCTTTGAACAAACTAGCAGATGTGGAACTAAGAAGATGTGAGGAAAGAGAGAGTGAGGAAGCTGAGAGAGCGGAGGAGGAGGTTGCAGACCACCTACCAGACGAACGAACAAGCGTAATCGTGCGTAGCTTGGCCGATCGAGAACTTAATGCCTATGTTACGATAAGGGCGGAAACCATTGACGGTCAACTCGAAGAAACGGATGCTCACGTGCTGATAGACTCAGAGGCGATAGGGACGTTCATTGATGCAGGTTTCATAGAGCGATATAACCTGAAGCAGGAGCGATACGTTCGTCCGATGAAGGTTCAGATGGCTGACGGAACGGCGGGAGGAGGCGGTACAATTTTCCACTTCGTCAGAGTGAAGGTGTCCTTCGAGGACCACGAGGAGGATCTGGTGATGTCCGTTACGAAGCTATCGTCGTCGAACGTTTACCTAGGGCACGACTGGCTGGTTCGGCACAATCCAGAGATCGATTGGAGGGCTGGAGCCGTCAGGTTTACACGTTGCCCAGAAACGTGCGGTTTTCAGCAACAGGCAGGAAGCGAGAAGTGGTCGTCCGACAGATAGACGAAAGGACATGGCCGGAATACCTGGACAAATACGCAAATGTCTTCAGTGAGGAAAGCTTCGAGAGGTTGCCGGGACGGCGAGCATATGACCACGCGATTGATCTCAAACCGGACTTCAAACCCAGCGAATGCAAGGTATACCCGCTCAACCCAAAAGAACAAGAAGCCCTCAAGGCGTTCCTGGAAGAGAACCTAGCGTCCGGCCGAATCCGAGAGTCGAAGTCACCAATGGTGTCGCCCTTCTTTTTCATCAAGAAGGCCGACAGTTCGCTCAGGGCCATTCAAGACTATCGCAAGCTTAACGAAGGTACGGTCAAGAACAAGTATCCGCTCCCTCTGATCCAAGAGCTAGTCGACAAGGCCAAGGACGCTCGTTTCTTCACCAAGCTGGACCTGCGGTGGGGGTATTACAACATCCGGATACGCGAAGGAGATGAGTGGAAGGCGGCGTTCAGGACGAACCTCGGACTCTTCGAACCAACGGTAATGTTTTTCGGACTTTGTAACGCACCATCGACCTTCCAGGCCTTCATGAACGATGCCCTACGAGAGCTCATCCATGAAGGAAGTGTGGTAGTATATATCGACGACATCCTGATCTTCGCGCGAATGATAGAGGAACATCGGGAGCTGGTCAAGCAAGTGTTCAAGATACTGCAAGAGAAGAACCTATACCTCAAACTGCAGAAATGCGAGTTCGAGCAGGACCACGTCAAATTCCTAGGGCACATCATTGGACGAGGATACGTAAAGGTAGACCCAAGCAAGATCGAAATGATCGAACAATGGCCAGTGCCGAAGAACCTGAAGGAGCTACAGAAGGTTCTGGGTTTCGAGAATTGGCTCAGACACTACGTTCGGGACTATAGCAAGATCGTCAAACCACTTACGTCCCTAACAGGCAAAGCGGCCTGGGTTTGGGAGGGCGAACAACAGAACGCTTTTGAAGAACTCAAGCGGGCGTTGACTAACCCACCTGTTCTGGCGCTACCATCGACCGAGCGACCTTTTTGAGTGGAAGCAGATGCGTCAAACTTCGCAACCGGTGGCGTGCTTATGCAACAGCAGGAGGACGAAACCTGGCGACCAGTGGCATATCGATCGTCGGCCTTGACGAGCGCCGAAAGGAACTACGAAATCTACGACAAGGAGATGCTCGCGATCGTATTATCGCTCAGAGAATGGAGACAGTATCTCGTCTGAGCGCGGCACCAGTTCGAGGTTTGGTCGGATCATGCGAACCTAACGTACTTTAGATCCCCGCAGAAACTGAACTATCGTCAAGCTCGCTGGAGGCTCGAACTGGCCGAGTATGACTTCGTTCTGGTCCACAAGCCGGGCGTCACGATGGGTAAGGCGGATCTCTTGTCCAGGCGAACGGACTACGATCTAGGGAACATCGACAATCGGGATGTAGTCTTCATGGAGGACAAGTGGCTGAAGGCTCGAAGGATCGTCAAGGCTTTGGACAACGAAGGGCTGAGGGAGAGGCTCGTGGAAGCGACTCGAACGATGGACAAGGAGACGCTGCTGCCGTGGTTGGAGATCAGGGACGGATTGGCATAGAAGGAGGACGGCCGCATCTTTGTTCCCGAAGGACTCAGGAGAGACGGTCATCCGCCAACTGCACGACACCCCCCTAGCAGGTCACCCGGGGATTGCACGAACAATCAAGTCGATACGCAAGGACTTCTGGTGGAAGGGGCTACATAACGACGTCGAACGGTACGTAAAGGGCTGCGACAAGTGCCAAAGGACAAAAGCACCGCGTACGATAAGAGCACGTCCCCTACACCCAAACACCATTCCAACACGCCCCTGGCAGATCGTCTCGATCGACCTAATCGGAGAGCTACCTGAGTCGAAAGGACATAATGCCATCTGCGTGATCGTCGACCGTTTTAGCAAGCAGATGCACGCGATCCCGACTACGACCGGACTAACTGCTGAAGGAGTAGCACGCATCTATCGAGATCATGTCTTCCGCCTACATGGCCTACCAGACAAACTGATTCACGACCGAGGCGTTCAATTCATCAACAAGATGATGAAGGAGCTGTACCGACTCCTCCATATCGAAGGCAACCCCTCGACAGCGTACCACCCACAGACGGACGGACAAACGGAGCAGGTAAATCAAGAGCTCAAACAATTCCTCCAACTGTACGTGAACCACAAGCAAGACGACTGGGCAGACTGGTTACCAGTGGCGGAGTTTGCTTACAACAACAGGGAGCATTCGGCCACGCGTATGACCCCCTTCTTCGCAAACTACGGTTTCGAACCAGCAAGCTTCACGAACGTCCAAACGGCATCAGCGAACATCTCAGCCGAGGAATTCGCCAAGGGGCTTAAGGAGGTACACGCAGCAGCCGAACGAAGCTTGACGAAGGCAGTGGAAGATATGAAACGCTACCACGATAGACACGCGGGTCCAACGGAGGCGTTCGAACCAGAAAACAAGGTCATGGTCGAGGGAAGGAACATCCGAATGGAGCGATTGACAAAGAAGATGGAAGACCGATGGTATGGACCCTATGAGATACTCGAGCGAGTAGGAGCAAGCGCGTACAGGCTCAAACTCCCAAAAGGCTGGAAAAAGGTACACCTGGTCTTTAACGAGTTCCTTCTCAAACGGTACATAGTGCCAGCGTACGATTCCCAGAAACACCCGCCTCCTCGACCGCCCGTATTGATCGACGACCACGAAGAGTACGAAGTGGAGCAAATACTCGACTCGAAGCTACACAGAGGAAAGATACAATTCCTCATCAAGTGGTCCGGATACGCAGAACCGACCTGGCAAACGGAAGCGGACATCGAGAATGCTCAGGACGCGATCGAGGAGTTCTACTGCCATCACCCTAATGCTGTTAGAAAGCCGTAGACGATCAATCGTTCGAGACGAATGACCTAAAGGAGAGGGTGATGTTAGGAGGTTTTTCCCTTTCATCCATTTTCCTTTCCTTTTCTTTAATCATGACCGCTCACGGACTCGAACCCACGACCCCCAACCCCCTCTTCCATTTATTTCCTTTTCCGTTCGCTCGCTTATTCATCATGGTCTGTGCACTATGTTTACTTTCATTGTCATTCGTTTATCCCTTGTTTGGTTAGTCTACCTTTTCTCACGATCGGCGTGAATAAGTAGTTGGTCGATAGAGTAGAAACACCCCGTCTCGCTTTTCTACTTACCACCCACTTGTACTAGGTAGCTACTAACCGTTCACTCGTTCACTAATATATCTACTTACCACCCACTTGTACTAGTGTGCGTTGGACTCTAGTGTCGATTCAGCTCGTCTTAGTGACGGTCTACTGAACTCGGCCAAACAGGGAAAACTATAGACACAACCACCGCCATGAGAGGAGTATCGCTAAATCGCACTTCGCCCTGATCCCAGAAGCTGAATCTGGTACTCAGCACCAGAAACTTTGTCCGAGCAATGGATACTGAGATCCGGAAGCGACTTACTAAATGGAACTTGGTAGCGCAAAAATATGCTCAGGAAAAGGCTCTGAAGGAGGGAAGGTCGGCAGACAGCAAGGAACGACCCCTCAAGGAATTAGTACCTCCGCAACTCTGGAAGTACTTAGATAGATTCGACAAGGAATGCGCGAAATGACTGCCCAAATCAACAAAATGGGACATGAAGATCGAACTCGTTGAAGGAGCGGAACTCCCGAAACCTGGACCAGTGTACAGTCTATCACCAGCGGAACGACAAGCAGTGGAAGAGTTCATCAAGGATAATCTGGAAAGGGGATGGATTCGAAGAGTTGACAACTAGTTGGCACCTCAAGACAAAACATCGGTCTGTGCCCTAGTGTTCTTTGTTGGCAAGAAAGATGCAGGCGCCAGACTGGTAATCGACTACCAAGCCATCAACAAGATTTGCAAACCAGATCCATACCCCATTCCACTCCTACACTCGCTCCCAGACGAACTGGCAACAGCTACATGGTTCATGACACTTGATTTGCAAAGTGGGTACAACAACTTGTGCATACACCCAGGACACGAGAAGTTCGCGGTGTTCAGAACACATCGAGGAGTATACCAACCCCTAGTCATGCAATTCGGAATGATGAACTTACCTGCCGTGTTTCAACGGGTGATGAACAAACTATTCGAAGATATGATTAGTAGAGAAGTGTTGGTCTACCTCGACAACATCATCATCTATGCCAAGACGGAAGAGAAATTGTGGGACATAACCCATAGGGTCATGGATCGACTCAGGGAGGCAGATTTTTACTGCAAGCCAGAAAAATGCTACTTTGCCCAGAGAGAACTGGATTACTTGGGATTTGTAGTCAACCAAGAAGGATTGAAGATGGACCCTTACAAGGCGAAGGCAGTGGAGGAATGGCCAGACCTACAGTCAAAAACCGATATTCGACGGTTCATTGGGTTCGCCAACTTCTACAGGAAATTTATCAATGGATTCACCAAAATCGCAAGACCCCTGACAGAACTGATGTTAGCAAAATGGACATTCACCTGGGGAGAATGACAGAAAGCAGCCTTCCAAGCACTGAAGGAAGTGTTCACCTCAGCACCAATACTCAAGCGGCCAGACTATAATCGACAATTCATAGTGGAGACAGACGCTTCGGACCTAGGAATGGGAGCAGTTCTATCGCAGGAATTCGACGATGGAATACTACATCCAATTGCCTACTGGTCAAATGCATATACCGGAGCAGAAAAGAACTACCCTATTATGAAGAAAGAACTACTAGCAATAGTCAAAGTGCTTGGAGTATGGCGATATCATCTCCAGGGAGTACCAAATGAGCTGGAGACACACATCCTATGCGACCAAGCGAACCTACGATACTACATGCAGAAGCAAAAGGTACCCAGTCAGACCGAGAACTGGGCTGCATTTCTATCCAACTTCAAGTTCATAATTGAGTATCGACCAGGAGCAAAGAATGCTCGTGCAGATGCACTATTCAGAAGACCAGACTATGGAGTAGACAAGGAAAAGAAGGAATCGGTCATCCTGCCGAAGGAATGGTTTGCAGAACCAGAAGTAGACATCAGAGTAATGTACTACCTGATTCAGGATGACGACCTACACGAACGAATGGAGACAGCCTAGGAAAAGGCCGGCTAGACCAAGCTGTTCGATAACAAGAAAGGTGGAGGCATCCTCGTTGGGAATAACAAGTTGAGCCTGGAATATGACAAATGGTTGAGGAGCTGGACCAAGGACGGTCAGATAGCTCTCCCAAACACAGAAGACGCTAGGGCTGTCAGGAAGGAACTTGTACGACAAAACCATGATGAGCCTAGCGCAGGGCACGGAGGCCCAGAGAAGACTCTGGAGCGAGTCAAGAGACACTATTGGTGGCCAGGAATGAATAAAGAAATCACTGAGATAGTGCAGAGCTGCGACACATGCCAGCAAACCAAAGCAAGACGAGGAAAGGTGCAACCACCGCTTCAACCACTCCCAGTACCGCAAGGACCATGGGAGGAAATCACCATGGACTTTGTCACTGGAGTACCAATGACAAAAGATAAACATGATGCAATACTGGTGGTAGTGGATTGCCTATCCAAAATGGCAAGATTCCTGCCCACGACCAAGACCGCAAACACAAAAGAGACAGCTCAACTCCTGGTCAACAACATATTCTGTCTGTTTGGAAGGCCAAAAATCGTAATCAGTGACTGAGGACCCCAGTTTGCAAGCAAACTTATGGGATACATCACCAACGCAGTTGGAACGGAATGAAAACTGAGTACGGCCTACCATCCACAGACAGATGGACAAACAGAACGAGTTAACCAGAAAATGGAGCAGTACTTGCGCTGCTACATAAACCAAGACCAAGACGACTGGGACAAATGGCTACCAATGGCGGAGTATGCCTACAACTCGAGGATACATTCAGGAACAGGAAAGGTACCCTTCGAAGTCGTACTAGGAAGGATCCCAGAGTTGGCCTACATCAGCAGTCCAATAGAAGCGAGCATCAAGGATGGGTGGAACGGGCCGAACGGGCCCAGAAGGAAGCAAAAGAAGCAATGAGAAGGAGCTAGGACCAGATGAAACGATATGCGGATCGACATTGAGAAAGAATGCCAGACTTTGAGATCGGCGATCAAGTTCTCCTTGATGCCAGGAACCTTACTCTTCTAGTCCCAACAAGAAAACTCAGCGAAAGGAACCTCAGACCCTACAGAGTGGTTGCCAAGCACGGAACAGTCAATTATGAGTTAGACCTGCTAAAGGAATTATGCATACACCCAGTATTCCATGCAGGGCTTCTCATCCCGTACAGACAACCTGAACAACTGGAAGGAAGAGAACCGAGGCCAGGACCAGAAATTATCACAGGAGAAGAAGAGTACGAGGTGGAACAAGTTAATGGCATCAAAAAGAAGAAAGGAACGTGGAAGCTTAATGTCAAATGGAAGGGATACCCGGAAGAAGAAAGTACCTGGGAACCCTTAAGCAACCTCGAAAATGCCTGGCAAATAGTGGCAGACTACCTCAACGAACATCTGATGGAAGATGCGGAAGCCATCTTGGAAATTCAGAAATGGCTAAGAAAGCTGAAGGGAAAAGCAGCACGATCGACAAGAGGACTCGAAATCGATGACGTCAATATTAGAGGAATCCACAAGGTACAAGACCACCCACATCCGACAAGTGATAGGCAACATTGGGAAGTGCAACGCCCGTCGGAGCAAGCAACCACTTCGGAAGACACCCTGAAGTGGAACAATGTGGAACACACCTACTGGAAGAAGTCCTTGGAAGTAGGTGGACCGATTGGATGCCCCAGTGCTGAGGGCAATAATATCAGGCACCGGTTAATGAATAAATGGTAACGGTCACTCGCTTAGGACACCCTCAAACAGACCATTGATTCTGCCGAATCGAAAGGCATGAGGAAATAAATGACGGACATCTGCCGAGCTACAGGCATGAGGAAACAAATGGTATGCAAAATGAACTGCTGAACTAGTGGCAAGGAAAAGAATACTAGAAGGAAATCAAAACCGAAGGAAAGAAGTGCAGATATCCGGAAACCCAGACAAATCAGCCATCACATGCGCAAAATCAGTCAATTAACAGGCTTCACTCCTCCTTTCAGTCCGAAATTACGCCTTTGGGGGGGGAATGTTAGAAGGAAATAGACTGATTGCCACTTTAGGACACACCATAGCTGATGCAGGATTGGCACCTGATCGACGATACCATACACGATTCCGATACTGCCCCTTTAGATCAAGAAGAGCAGACCAACTACCAGTACCTTCCTGCAGGAAATGCCAATGGGCATGAACACAAGCCTGGGAATGCGCACAAGACATACTGGAGGAATCAATGATGATAATGGATTGAACGGAACCAATCACAGTTCAAACCAACTACGGATGATCACCATCTAGGACGGAACACCAAGCACTCTACAACCACTACCTTACAGCCTTTGAGAACGAAGTGCTAGTCTGGTCAGGAGACGAGGAAACGTACTACGCAAATACAACAGTCACTGCATAGATCTCTCAAGTTCCCCACGAAGAGGAATGTCACAGGGCAGTGATACAAGTTATATGGCCACTGACACTCGACGCCTCAGGATATCTCCAGGACACAAGGGATACAACAATGGGACAAATTGTGGCTGCTTGGAGAGGCACACTAGAAGGAACAATCCTAGTGAACAGCTGCTTCTCAAACACAGAGATCGACGGAGCGATCGCCACCTTCTTGATCGGCAGGAACACTACAGCCGATGAGATCATTGTTCCCGACGGATACCATCGTGGAATCTTCTACCAGAACCCCATATTCTACTTTGGACTCGATACCCGAGATCCAACAATCAAAGGAACCCCATCGGAACAGGAAAGGCACGTCATTGGATGGATCCAGGAACAGAACAGAAGAGGATCTCCGATGAGTACAGATAGCTCGGTATCGGAATGGAGCTACACCCGAAACCTTCGAGAATTCCAAGAACACCAGAGACAGGAATAGAAGACGGGTTAGCTCGGAGATATACAGCCACAGAATTGGCAGGAGATGGCGTCATCATTAGCACTCGATGAGGACCATGCGGAGAAGAAGGATCTAGAAGGACAGAACGGAACAGGGCGGAACTGTGGGGTTCCGCACAGCCACTGGATTGGCTAGTGGCTATGCCGAAGAAGCGTTGGGGCTGTGCCGACAACTGGTTGGGGCAGTGCTGCGGAAGGAAGGATCAGGTGACGGACTATTTAGAAAGTATATAAGTAGCGAGCACTGCCACTAGAAGTTCTTTAGCGAAATTCTTTTGTATTGCCTACGACTTCTTTGTACTGCCACTCAGTTGCCTTAGGCACCACTCTAATCTATCTTAGGTATCTAGTGCACGGCTGGTCCCTTAACCCCTACTAGTGCCTTATTGTTTACCCGACTATCCCTATCTTGCACTTCCCCACGATCAAGATAGCTTCTCAAGATAAGCGGTGTGAGTGGACTTGTTCTGGTGCGTCGATCTGAGGGATCTGCACTTGATCTTTCGCTCGGCCTTTCCCAAGTCAAGTGGAATGTCAAGCGCCGATCCCTGATCTGCTTATAGCGATCCGCACTGGTCCTAACAGATATGGCGGAAAGGTATGGGAATCGATACAGGTAGGAGTGAGCCACAGCCTCTTGTAGATTGCATAAATAGAAGAACCGTGCAGAATGTATGGAATGAATACCATGATGTTTTCTTCAGATACAAGCAAGTTTGGAGTTTGTCACTTTTGAATGACAGTCCCGGGGCAGCTGTAGCACCAGAAAGGGACCTGAGAATGCTGTGGAGACAAAAGACATTTGTATTGTTATACAAATGCTGCTTGGAACAGGTCAAAAACTTACCAGAGCATTGCTAGGCATGTAGGCCTAATTTACAGACCAAGAGGGAAAACTGTAATGGCTTGTGTGAAGAGGAATGATTTTGTGAACAGTCCAGATGGCCTGCTGGAACAAGGACCGACGAGATTGCCTAATATTTCCTATACAAATACTGCACGAAACGACACAAAACTTTGCCAGAGTGGTGCCATGCATATACACTTGATTTACAGACTAGAAGGAAATTTTATTATGACTTGTGTGAGGAGGAATAATTTTGCGACCAGTTCGGATAACCCTTTGGAGCATGGCTTGGTGAAGCTGTTTGTTTTGTTCCGCACACACAGACAACAAATTACAATTCTTTCACATACATCTACACTTCAAAGCTAGCACTTTTTTTTGAGTGCTAATTGAGCATGAAACACGTAGAATTGAAGGAGAAAATCGCCATTTACTTGAGTTTTTGCTGTTTTGTCTCCGACGCGTCAGAGCACGTGAAACGCGGGTGTGACAAGACTTATGAAAAAGGCAGTGGGGACTGGCAATCCCCACTAAAAAAATGGTCATTCCCACGGTCTCGCTTAGCTCTCCTGGTGATCGACGCGCGTGCAGTTCCTGTCCCACTGTGCATCCAGCATCTGAATGGTCGGGAAACTTCACACAACAATTCTTTCTCCCTGGAAGTGTTTTTATCAGATGTATTTGATACTGAAGAATACCCTGACCAAGGATGAAAAAAATTCGCCAAAAAATGACAGAGATATATTACATTTAATACTATATCTCAGAAACTAAGAAATTTCTCCGAAGTTTTTTTCGGCCAAATGTTTCTAAATCTCATGAAAAACGTATTTATGCAATTAGTTTGAAGTTTATGACTGAAGTGGAGGAGGAGATACAGGTTGGGAGTGCGACACGATACATTATTACCAGAAAAAGAAATTTACCTAGCATGTGACTGATAGGTACAGTCACCTGACAAAAGTTTTGTTGCTACCTCAATTTCATGTTTTTCGTGATTTTCTCCTCCAATTTTTATCTTCTTACTTGAAAAAAAATTCAGCATGCTTTGGCTATGGAAAGAATTGTTCCTTCCAAATTTTGTGTGGAACGGTGAGGATCTGTGCTCAAAACACAGTTTTGGGAGGAGTCAAATTACTATATATAGGGAAAATGAGTGACTCTCCGGTACTCTTTACATCGTATATATCCAACAGATCAGAGTGTCGGGATGAGAGCTTGCATGCATGATAATATGATATATATACACATCATATAAATTTATCAGATTTTTTGAATCACTGTGGAAGGAGCTAGATGACAAAGAATCCTGACCAAGAGTAAAATTGGTCAAAACAAAGGGGAGAATCGATGAAAGTAGCACTTTTCACCTCCACCTAATGCAACACCCGCTCTCCTGCTGAACAGAAAAATCTGAAAAATTCATATGATGTTCCTACCTATGAAATAAGGTTCTGTGCAAAATTTCATAGTGCTGAGAGATTCTGTTGAGTGTGGATAGTCCAAACAGTGTCGAAAAAATGGAGTGATTTGATGCATATAGTCACCTTGACCTTCTAAGCGAAGTGGGACATAAAGATCGACGGCACTTGCTAAATTAGGATTTTATTTGAGCTCCGCCCGAAAAAAAACTGACCACTTTTTTCATAGGGGATTGCCAGTCCCCAAAGGCAGTACTATACACGTGTCTTCATGGGACGATGGGTATTCTCGTGCCGTTCGTGTCAAAGGAAGACGTCGACCTATTGTCAACCCTCGAGCAACATATGCGTTCCGAGAAGCTCAGCCTTGTTGGACAAGACCACCTTGCATGGCGAGGATACTACACACCTGTCAAGGCCATCGTCGATGGTGACCTTTGCGAACAATTCGCTCGGTTGCCTGCTGGGAAGCAGTCTTCCATTGCTGCCGAACTGGATCGCACGGTTGGCGAAGTACTGAAGAAACTAGAACAATTACGGGTGACCGCCAGTGGCTTCTAGACGATTCTAGCATTATTGTTGTGTTTCCAATAGGTTTATGTGGCTCTTTTCACTGCAATATCATACTCGTGTTTTATGTGGCAAGTCCGAAAGCGTAAGTGTACGTCACGTGCACCGCGTCAGTAATCATATAAGGCGTGGAGTTTCCTGGCTTGTTTCCCCCATCTTGATAGCTCTGTGGTTGTGCTTTTCGCTAGTGCAGACGTTATGCAGTCTGTGTCTGCCGGCTCCAGCCACTTCAGCACACCACACTCACGTAATCTCGCCGCTCACAGCCAGGGGGATCAGTTTCAGGCCCATGTCACGTTTGTTGACCTGTACATCGACCACGACATTTCCTCTGCCAATGTAACGACAATCAGTATGGACGACTTCCTCAAAAGTCTAGGTGCGGGGGATAGGGCGATCGGAGGGAAAGATGAAAGCCTCCAAGCCATCGCGAAGAGTCCAGAGGTGCTGGCTCTTCGGGCGAAGTACTGCGAGACCGCGAGAGGGGAGGTGGATCGATATGGGCCATTCTGCAATCTAGCGAACCATATTATCGGGAAACTTGAGAATTCGAGCATCCTTTTCGTCCGGAACGACCCGAAGAATATCACTGGAGTGTGCAACAGCACGCGCAAACCAGACATCATCGGCATCTGGAATGGTCATCAAAGCGTCACGGAGGAACGTTGGAGGGCCTACAATGACAAGGGCCCGCCCTTGAATGAGGAGATCCGGAAAAGGAAAGGTGGTAACAAGGAAGGTGTTGAGCATTTTGTTCCCTGGGACTGGAGGGACATCCAATACGTTGGCGAATTTAAGAAGAAGATCAACACGATCACATTTGACGACTCGACCGAAAACTCTCCCTCAATTATCAATCCCGCAGGGGGCATTGATCCAGGCAATCCGCCGAGTGCTAGCACATCGTTGAATCAGCGTGGGCCTCGGGGCAGCGGGTCTCGCATTGGATCGTCGGAAACCCACACACAAAGCGGTTCATCGTCGAGAGCAGCTCGCGCGAAACGCAAAATGCAGGAGGAAGCAGAATCGGAGACGAGCAGTATGAAGAGACAGAGACAAGGAGATGTACCGGATATGCGAACTGATCTTCAACGTGGCGGGGCCAAATACGCCGTGGACCAGTTGTCGGCCCTTACTCACCGCCGTCATGTCATAGAATTTCTTGTGATAGATGGTGCATTGGTATTGGCGTACTATGATCGCGGTGGACCCGTGTACTCAGAGGATCTCGATTTTGTCCAGGACTTGTACCGGTTTTCGTTGCTCATCAAGTTATTGGCTACCATGACTCCTTTGCAACGCGGCTTTCTCGAGAAACTAATAGACGTGACTAGGTCGTCTAGCGGCGACGGTTCGTCACCCGCATTTCTATCTGAAGAGAGTAAGGGACAGGATTTCGATGCAAAGGCCCTGGGCATGGGCTCCTCGACTTTCGTTACCCCCTCCGGAGAATTGGAACAGAGTGGACAGATAGGCATGAATGAGGACTTCGGGAGCGAACGCGAACCTGTTCCACCTCTGACACCACCCATTGACTCTCAGCAGCCGGCGGAGGATACTGTGCCTGGTGGAAACGAAGAGGGGAGCGGGGCGGTTGGTGGCCCTATTTCGAAACTGTCTGATGCAGTAGTTGAGCCAGATTTGGGTAAACACAGGTACAACCTGATGCTTTCGGAGGGGCACACCGTTCGTCTGTATGACCTATGTGGAAAGAGACCGCCGTACGGATTGATCTCTAGAGGAACCTCAGTGTTTTTGTCCAAATGCGAGACTTTGGGCGGTGGGGTGTATGCTACCAAGATCAGCTGGCCCCTGGCGAGGCGACGTTCGGAGGCAGAGATCTTGCGGGAAGCGCGGGAAATATTACGCGCGCTGGACGCCGATGCAAAGCAGAAGGAGAAGTATGGCTATGGCAAGAGAAAGCTCGAGGATTGCCTTCCGATTGTCTACTTGGCAGAGGATATCGACGATCTTCAAAAGGAGAACTCTTTCAGATGGAGAATGACGATCCTTGGTAATGTGTCCAAATCGGCCAATCGCGTCTGTCGTGCGATAGTCATGGAACACCTTGTGCCTCTGAGGTATGTGAAGAATGTGGACCATTTCAAACAAGCAATACGCGACGTCGTGCTAGGTATGTTTGATTTCTTCCGGTGACCCTCCAAGAGCCGTACTAACATGTAAACTCAGCCCATCATGTCCTATTTACCAGCAAGTCTCAAATTCTCCACCGCGATATCAGCGTCGATAATCTCATGGTTCGTTACAATAAAGACGGAACTGTCTGTGGCGTCCTTATCGACTTTGACCTTGCTGCGAAGCTCACCGAAGTCAACGAAGATCATACGGGAACCCGGACGGGGACTCGTCCATTCATGGCTTGGGAGCTACTGGAATCTGATCCGCCACCGATTCATCTGGAGAGGTTCGACTGGGAGTCGTTCTTCTACGTTATATGCTGGATCGGATGCCGGTATTCTGAAGGGAAAGAGGTTAACAAGTCGGCCCTGTCAAATTGGTACAATCCCGACGATGCGACGCTTAGGTCGATAAAACGTGACTGGCTGTTTGGATCAAATATCATTCCTATGTTTACGACATTCTATGAAGATGTTGCTTTGGACTGGGCAATACCTTTGCAGATGATGTTCACAAGAGGCAAGGACACGAGATACGAGTACACGATCAAGACAGCGAGGGCTAAGCGCGGGGGTCCACTGAAGGAGAAATTTGATGAAGTTATCCTCGGAGGTGAAGTCACCTGGGACAAATTTTGGGGGATTTTGCAGAACTAATTCCGGACCATGAGTCGTCTCCTTCTTTTACTTCGAGGGAACCAGTTTGTCATCAAGAGGCATATAGTACACCCGATTGTTGTGACTGTGCATGCAGTCGATGTTTGTAGCGTATGTCGTATTTACTGCTATCGAACGGCTCAGTAACGATAAATGTGCATTACGTAAGTAACACGATCATTTGGCGCATGGTAAGTATCTTGATTTTCCACTCTGGAGTTCGGCTCGGTTCACAGTCAGAAATAAAAGTCTCAAAGGACCTATCCCAACTGAAAGGGGGTGTTCTCCGACGGGGATTATGCATGCACTGAAATATCTTCGACCTCAACGACCAACTAGGCCCAGGAGGCTGGAGCGCAGAAGCAGATGATCGAACAGAGGATGATGTACGAGGCGCGAATGATAGGATCTGCCGACGTCCTTGATTGAATGCCCTCGCTGTGGAGTGTTATTTGCGACGATAGTTACTCTCAGAGTCTCAGATCACGCATCGCTAATCGTCATGACTGAGCTGGATGGACAGGACAGGACTGTATGTCATCCACACTGCCATAAGTCGATCGTCCATTTATCAGTGTGAAGTCAATACTGATCCAGCCCTAGAGACAGGTGATATTCGGATAATATTGTCGTTATTGTGAATAGCCTACTTTTCTGGTGTCGGCCGATCGATCTTTCGGTGGGCAGGCTTTAGGTTGGACGTTCGGTTTGGACATTCGTTGAGTTTGACCTCAGTCCCGTTGACCGAATCCCTCAACAAAGAGTCACAAGCAATCATCCGACGTTCTTGTCGTTCTGTAGACCGGCCCTCTAGCTTCGATCTAAACAAAGGGAAGGACTCTATGGCGCCTCCCCGCTGTACTTCACAATGCCTCGTTCACTCTTGGTGAGTAGCACGCTTACTATGAGTAAGCCACGCTGTAGAGGCCCTTCGAGGGATAATTCTTATCGATGGAATCGATACTACGACAATCTGCACGGATGAATTATGTTCCCGCTTCACTTTCATTCCGTCCATCTTCTTCAGCCCACATTTCCGCCCCCTGTCTCTTCACTATGTCTAATGCAGACGACCTGCCGGATGAATCCAGCGTAGCTAGTCAACACTCATGTCCCCGCTCCGCTTTTCCGGCCCTTGCTTCAGTTGTTGATCGCTACATCGACCACGATACTTCCTCCGCCAGCGCAATGTCCATCGCTATCGACAAACTCCTCGTAGAGCTGAGAGAGGACTCCAGGGGGGTCGAAGAGATTGATGCCAAACTCGCCGGTATCGGGAGGAGTCAGGAGCAGGAGATTCCGGGTCTCCGCGGGAAGTACTGCGCAGAACTGGCTCTGGGTATGGAACGATATGGACGGTCCTGCAATTTGGCAAATCATATTATCAGGCACTTGGAGGGGTCGAACATTCCTCCCGTCTGGAACGATCCGAAGGATATCGAGGGAGCATGCAAGAGCAAATGTAATCCAGACATCATTGACAGCTCAGATGGTCGTGTCAGCATCTTGAACGGACGATTGAAGAACTACAATGAAATGATCTCACCTGTAAATGGTAGAGCGTGTCAAAGGGATGAGGGCGGGAGTGAGGGTGGAGATGGGAAAAGGAAAGGGAAAGACGGTAATGACAGCAAAATATACTCGGGTGATTCGTCCACACTCACTGTCCCTACTCTGGGCCTCCAAGCGGCCATTGGTTCTGTTGACGGAAAATGCGAAGACTGCCTTCCGAAGGTCTATTTGGTACAGGAGATCGACTATCTTCTGAGGGACTCTCTTAAATGGAGAACACTGTTCTTCAACGAGATGTTCAAACCGGTCAATCGTATCTGTCGTGCTATAGCTATGGATCGCATTATGCCTCTCGAGTATGTGAAGAGTGTGGACCATTTTAAGCAAGCGATGCGTGGCGTCGTGCTAGGTATGTTTGATTTCTTCCAGTAGCCGCCCAGGTGCCCGTACTAACATGTGGACTCAGCCGACCATCTCCTATTTACCATCAAATCACAAACTCTCCATTGTGACATCAGCGTCGATAACTTCATGGTTCGCTATTACGATTCTAAGACTATCTGCGGCGTCCTTATTGACTTTGACCTCGCTGTGACATCCCGCGAGACTACTGAAGATCACACAGGAACCCGGACAGGGACTCGCCCATTCATGGCATGGCAACTGCTAGAATCCGATCCACCATCGATTCACCTGGAGAGGTTCGACTGGGAGTCGTTCTTCTACGTTATATGCTGGATCGGATGTCGCTATTCTGAAGGGAATGAGGTTACAGTCTTTTTCATAAGTCCTGCGACACGTGACATTTGCCATTTTCGGCACTTTCAGCAACTCCCAACACAAACCTCCTCATATCTCCACCAAAACATGACCGTTTTGCGTCATCTAAGTTGCTAAAATTATGTATTGAATAAAGCTTTCAATTTCCAACAATAATGAGTGAAATTGGTAAATAATTGAGTGAGAAATGGTGCAAAAAGGCGATTTATCATGTTTTCCCCATGTACATATTTTCCTGTGCTCAATTATGGGTCCACAGCACCCATAAGTATCCCAGAGAGCTCATATGGACTTGCTGTGAATTTAGGGCCTGCATTTGAGGTGTATTCCTAGCTGTATGTGTCAGTCTGAGGCATGCCTGATATTGGAGAATATCTATATTTCAGGCATGCCTCAGACTGACACATACAGCTAGGAATACACCTCAAATGCAGGCCCTAAATTCACAGCAAGTCCATATGAGCTCTCTGGGATACTTATGGGTGCTGTGGACCCATAATTGAGCACAGGAAAATATGTACATGGGGAAAACATGATAAATCGCCTTTTTGCACCATTTCTCACTCAATTATTTACCAATTTCACTCATTATTGTTGGAAATTGAAAGCTTTATTCAATACATAATTTTAGCAACTTAGATGACGCAAAACGGTCATGTTTTGGTGGAGATATGAGGAGGTTTGTGTTGGGAGTTGCTGAAAGTGCCGAAAATGGCAAATGTCACGTGTCGCAGGACTTATGAAAAAGACTGTAACAATGGGGACTGGCAATCCCCACTAAAAAAATGGTCATTCCCACGGTCTCGCTTAGCTCTCCTGGTGATCGACGCGCGTGCAGATCCTGTCCCACTGTGCATCCAGCATCTGAATGGACGGGAAACTTCACACAACAATTCTTTCTCCCTGGAAGTGTTTTTATCGGATGTATTTGATACTGAAGAATACCCTGACCAAGAATGAAAAAAATTCGCCAAAAAATGACAGAGATATATTACATTTAATACTATATCTCAGAAGCTAAGAAATTCCTCCGAAGTTTTTTTTGGCCAAATGTTTCTAAATCTCATGAAAAACGTATTTATGCAATTAGTTTGAAGTTTATGACTGAAGTGGAGGAGGAGATACAGGTTGGGAGTGCGACACGATACATTATTACCAGAAAAAGAAATTTACCTAGCATGTGACTGATAGGTACAGTCACCTGACAAAAGTTTTGTTGCTGCCTCAATTTCATGTTTTTCGTGATTTTCTCCTCCAATTTTTATCTTCTTGCTTGAAAAAAAATTCAGCATGCTTTGGCTATGGAAAGGATTGTTCCTTCCAAATTTTGTGTAGAACGGTGAGGATCTGTGCTCAAAACACAGTTTTGGGGGAGGTCAAATTACTATATATAGGGAAAATGAGTGACTCTCCGGTACTCTTTACATCGTATATATCCAACAGATCAGAGTGTCGGGATGAGAGCTTGCATGCATGATAATATGATATATATGCACATCATATGAATTTATCAGATTTTTTAAATCACTGTGGAAGGAGCTAGATGGCAAAGAATCCCGACCAAGAGTAAAATTGGTCAAAACAAAGGGGAGAATCGATGAAAGTAGCACTTTTCACCTCCACCTAATGCAACACCCGCTCTCCTGCACAACAGAAAAATCTGAAAAATTCATATGATGTTTCTACCTATGAAATAAGGTTCTGTGCAAAATTTCATAGTGCTGAGACATTCTGTTGAGTGTGGATAGTCCAAACAGTGTCGAAAAAATGGAGTGATTTGATGCATATAGTCACCTTGACCTTCTAAGCGAAGTGGGACATAAAGATCGACGCCACTTGCTAAATTAGGATTTTATTTGAGCTCCGCCCGAAAAAAAACTGACCACTTTTTTCATAGGGGATTGCCAGTCCCCAGTAACAAGTCCGCCCTGTCAAATTGGTACAATCCTGACGATGCAACACTTATGTCGATTAAACACGCCTGTCTCTCGGCACCAGAAGTGAGGCGGAGTTTTACGCCTTTCTATGTCAGTCTTTTTCAGGATTGGATAGAACCTCTCCAGGCAATATTCTACGATGGTCGGAAGGCACGGGGGAGTGCTATTCTCAACAAGGAGTTTGACGAAGTTACACTCGGAGGTCATGTCACCTGGGATAGATTTTGGGGGATTCTGCAGAATTAGTTCCAAATCATGTCTGTCCGAGAGCACCTCTTTCCTTCAGGGAAACCAAATTTATGTATTCCAGATGTACAGGTCAAGCATCGTTATCTAACAAAGTAGGTTCCTTGCTGTATAAGTATTTAATGATTGTAACATATGTCGTACTGCTGTTGAAATGCATTAATAGAGATGAATTTACTGTATATCACGTAACTAACACGAATATTCGGTGCGCACGGATTCTTTTCTGCTCCTACTGTGCACGTCCGTTGTGCTCTATTCATAGCCAGAGATAGTCTCAAAGAGCCTCGCCCGAAAGCCGCGAGCAGAAAGGATTATGTACGTGCCGAATTCTCTTCAATGTTGGTCAGAGTTGAATGAGCAGCGCTACTTAGACCCGATCGGTTACCTGAGAACGCGGCATGCCCCGAGGCATCACAGAGTGTCACACCTGTTTGGACGTCTTTCAGCCTCTTTCAGCCACCAGCATGACACATCAGCAAGCATCAATCAAGTACAGTGTTTTTCATAAGTCCTGCGACACATGCCTTTTGCGTGATTTTTGACTCGCATGCCCCAAATGGCTGAAAATGAACAAAATGGCCATTTTCTCGGTCAATACAGCACATAGAGACATGATATGTCCATATAAAAATACTACTCGAAAAGCCGATTCTGCACATGTAAAAAAGTCTAAGAAATGTCGAGTGTGTGCAATAGAATAGTGATAACAACATCGACAAAGCTATGACCCACCTCCTCCTTCACGGAATGCAAAAATTACAGCTCATCCAATATCGCACGTAAAAATCTGGTTTAAGCACAATAAATCAGGCCTACCCAGTGTCCATCCATGTCCAACTTTTTGTGGCCTCTCATTGTGTTGTTCATGATTGAGCTCCACGGTCTTCCTTCATGCCTGCTGACAGAAATCTTCCCTGCAGCATTGCACTTCTCATAACTCGCATATTCCAATACCAAAAAATACAATTCTTCTTGGTGAATTCACATGCTAATGATAGCTTTCGGACAAGGTATAAATTAAGATGAGCCAACTGGGTGTATTGTTGAAATACATGTGTCTACTCTATGTTACAGTGATGTATGTATTTACTGCAGGTGACGATTCTGGAAGTCGCAACTCTTTCTCTGACCATCACTCACTCCCGAAGCTAAGCCTGTCCACACCATCAACATCTCCTTCACCTTTTGAGCTGGAATGGTCCCAGAATGCATCAAAGAACCAGCAGCAGCAGATGAGCCAAACACAGTTCACGGTGCCTTCTATCGCTTGATGGATCCAGAGTGTGCAGTGTGCACATACCCGCACAGCTTCTCTGGTGGCCCAAATTAGCTCGTTCAATGTACCAGATGGAAATCCCGGTGCTCCCCTGACTCTCACAGTGTGAAGATGCAGCTCTTCAATCTCCTCTCCCGGTGTCCTCACACGCTCGCACACTCTCAATCTTGCCTAGTCTGCTTCGCAATCATCTCAGACATAAAACATGCCTCCGCCTCCTAACCTACATGTGCGCAGTATTACACTCACGGGAATGGAGTGATGACTGAAACGTGATGATGAGAATTACTTCAAGAGGCCTGAGAGTCTGCTTATTTGGTTCAGCTGCAAATACTGCTTGCAGACGAGGTGAAGGCTGCAGTGGCACAGGAGTGAGATCCTGTGGTGTGATGGCAGTGCCAAGCCGAATTGTCCAAAACAATTTCGCAGCAATAGCAGTCATTATCTGCTGAGGAGCAGAATTACTAAGACGATCTGGCAAAGTAGCGAAAGAAGGAGCACAAGAAGATGTATCCTTGGTACATCATCGGCCTATGTGTTCCAAAAAGAAGAAGAGAAATGTGGGTAAGGAGTCAGAGGATGACGGGAGGGTGAGGAGAGAGAAAGAAGGGAAGAAAGAGAGGAGGAAACATACAAAGTTGTCCAGTCGTGTTTGAAACAGCTCTGCATGCTCAGTGGCTAGCATAGTGAGCACAACTAGCATGTCCTCTTCGGCATCAACCATCAACTTAGATGACTTCAGCGAGCTTGATTCTCTATCTGCCGGTAGATCACTCTACGGCGCATATAGATATGCGAATGGTGCGTTGTAGTGACTGGCTAGGTCCTGCCTGAAAGGTGCGATCTGGGCAAGGTCCAGAGTTCGTCTCAAGGAGGATACCAAGAGGTGTCTTAGGAAGGTATGAGAGGTGATAGACGATCGGCCTGGGGATAATAAGGGAGGTCCGACCGCCACCCTATAGAAGGGGCAGAGACGAACTGGGCACTAAAGGAAGGGAGAGGCACCTCAGGGACGGACGGCGGGCTCTCATCTGCGGGCGGCGGGACTCATGCAAGGCAGTCCGACAGATAGTCGGGAACTTTAGGACTCGTGCGAGGTCGCACAGAGTCAGACAGAAGAGGAACTGCCTAGGCGTCAGACGGGTTCTGATCAGTCTGATCTGTCTTGCACGGCTGTCAGATGAGAGGTCTTTAGAGGGGTACTAGCTAGATTGTGCAAAGAGGGGCCGTCGGACTCCGGTCCTCCTTCTGCCCCCTGTCCTACTACGTACAGGCCTCATATATATAGCGGACTCTACTACTGCGGGACCGAGTCAAAAGGGAGCGGGCTGGGAACTATGAAGGATGCACAAGATCGGGATTGGGCCATACTACTGTACCCGAGGGCCCGCCTGCACATGCCGCGCCCGACACGGCAGGGTGAACTATATACGATAAATGTGAAACTGACACCCATCCCAATGACAATGTTCCATCAGAACTCACTAAGCTGGACGCCCGACATATAGTCCGACGCATACCAGGGAGTTGTATGACCTGGGTAAATGTGAAATGCACTTGGTGGGCTGGTTTGACAGTAGTCCCGACGTATCTTACTAGCCGAGCGGGACATGTGTGTGGTGCTTCGGGTACTGCAGTCTTGGTGGGCGAATGGTGTACAATGAACTGGGACAATAGATATGATCGGGCTGTTGGAGCCCGATCGGTGGGACCGAATCGGGTGATCACTGGACCGATCGGGCTGTTGGAGCCCGATCGATGGTTCTGAGTCAGGGAGTGGTCGGACAGATGTTCTGTGGGTTGATCCACATAGCGTAGTGCAGTGTACTACACCATCAAAGAGAAGTACAAGTGCAATTCGCAATTCATCGGTTCTGGGGTCAAAAAAGTTTGTTCTGTCATGTGCCTTTAGTGTCCTCCAGACAGCTCCATCTGCAATATCAGCCAAAATTGCAGGCTGATTTTGTCTCGTCTTCCACTTATCCAGTTCATCTTCCATCCCTTCTTGAGAGAGTATGAATACAAGTTGACTCGAAATAGATTGGTGAGGGTATTTGAGGACTGGTTCTCTGGTTTGGAGTTCATTAGGGCCTGTTCGGCTGCACGACCGCGCGCGGTCATCCCTGCCAAAAAAAGAGATCATGATCCGGTGGGATCATGATCTGCGGTTGCGGTAGAGGCACCTGTTCAGTGCCCTCGCCCGCGACCCATGATCATGACCTGGGATCATAATATGACCCCCAGATTGCGATACAGGTCTGACCTGTATCGCAATCTCATTTCGCGCAATCATGGTCCCCTCTATAACTCACCTGCGACAAAATGACTGGGCCTTCCCCTCTCCATTCCTCACTTCTCCACTTCACTCTGGCGTCTGATAGTCTTGACTGACTGACGAATAACGACGACTACGAGGTGACACACTTGTTGATCAACAATAACTGTACAACATGGCTGGTGACACTGCGATTTGGACGCTTGCCCAAGACACCATTCTCGTGCGCGTGATTAAGAAGGGGAAGGGTGACAGTTTACAGGCTGATAGTGGGTGGAAATCACAAGTATGGGAGAGAGCTGTTGAGGCACTGGCTGGTACAGAGGCTGAGTCCGGTGGTGTGTGCAAGACAGCCAGTCAGATCAAGAGCCGATTTCAGAAGGTCTGTTGAGCTTATTTACATACGACTTCTCTTTCTTATCATTCATTTCAGCTTAAGTCTGATTATCGTGCTGTTAAGCAGTTGCGCAATGCTTCTGGTTTTGGTTGGGATGCTAAACGGGGCTGCGTGACCGCAACATCTGATGTATGGGAGGCATACCTGGCGATACGACTTTCATTTATTGAAGTGTATATCATGTTCTAATCTAATAATGTGAAGGTACATTCTTCTGCGAAACCCTTTCGCAAGAAAGGGTTCCCTTTATTTGACGATATGGCAGAGCTGGTCAATGGTATTGTTGCTGATGGTAGGGGGGCATTTTACCCAGGTCGTTCTAGCTCAGACTGTACCAATGCAAGCACGAAAACGGATACAGGCTCAAGCACAAGTATATCCCTAGGCCCAGGTATAGATGCAAACATACCTACCAGCACAGAGACGGGTACAGAGACAGATCACGATGCAGGTCTAACTTCGGGTGGAAGTGTTGGGTTGGCAGGTCATATATCTGAAGCGGACATATCTGACATCGAAGATAATAGTGAGGAGAAGGTGCGTGTATATTTGTATCGTCTACCTATTGTCACTAATATTTTTATATCTCCAGATAGATATAGTACAGACCCCAGTCAAGAGCATGGCGAGTACTAATACAAAGAAAGGTCGTCTGTCAGAGGCTGCAGCTATTTTTACACTGAGTGAGTCTATCGACTCTGTTCTTAATGCAATCAATGCAGCAGCACCGGGGGTGAATTCTCAGCCCCTGGTAACCTCTCCACAACGTAGAATGGCTGCAATACATGCCATCGAGAAGGATGAAGACTTAGAGGAGGAGGATTTGATTGACGTGGCAGACTTAATACAAGAGCGAACAGATATAGCCGACACCTATCTTGCCCTTTCCAAAAAGTCAACACGTTCTGCCTATCTACAGAAGCAGATCAATAAACATTTGGGCAAGTAGTGTAGTACGTTATCCCTGTACTTGCTTAAAAATACATCTATTTACTGATTTCTTCTTCTTTGATATTCCTTGTAGTTCTCCCACATGCGCTTTGCCATTTCATCACGAAAACTCTCTGCTCATCCCTTCTCTCCACTTCGAACACCTCCACTCCGCTCACCAAGTTCTTCAAGTTCTACTTCCTCTTCGAGATCATCAGGATGAGGTACGTCAGTTGGATCATAAATTCGTATGATATTGTGAATAACACATAGCGCCTGGACAAGACCTGTTTGTATTTGCATAGGATATTCTGGGGCTGCATTGAGGATGTGGAATCTTCTTTTAAATACTCCGAAGGTACATTCAACAATATTTCGTGCCTGTGAATGACGAAGGTTGAAGAGTTCCTTTGCATTCTGCGGTCTGTATCTATATGTAAGAAATATATCTATGTCTAATATAAATACATACCTCTTATTGCCCATTTGCCACTCTCGAAGATGATATCTCACACCTCGATAAGGTACAAGAACAGACAAGCTCACTCCAAAGCCTGCATCACCTAGGTTTTTGGGATAAATTGTCTATTCTTTTGTTCTTTTAATGCAGGACTCGAGTGCTTACCTAGATAATACTTTGAGCTTGGAATTAGAAAGTCCTTTGCTCTTGCATCCTCAAGAATGGCACTGTCGGCTGCACTACCCTCCCATCCGGTAAGAACATACATAAACTGCATATCAAATGATACAACAGCAAGTACATTCTGAGATATAATACTCTTTCGATTACGATATCGAGGTCGATCTTTTGCAGGAACATGTGCAAATATGTGTGTGCAATCGAGGGCTCCTAAACAGTCCTTTAAATATGGAAAAAGTTTGCTGTTCTCTTGAATCTCGGGAGGGGTAGGATGTGATTCTCGAGGTAACTTGACATATTTGTTGTATATACCCGGTGAGACGAGAATGTCAATAATTTGATGGACACATCTAATATATATATTAGCTCAGACATATCACAAAAAATAGCAGACTCATTAGCACTTTGAAATGGTATCTGCACTTCTCTGAAATCGATTCTGTGCCCGTCGATTGGACTCTCCTGAGACTGCAATATATAGAAAAATTGCCAGTTGCTCATCCGTACCCAGATACCTTGAATCTGTAAGCCCTCCTTTTATCTCCAAAATTTCTAATAGCTTGTCAAAGACATGTTTGTTCATTCCCAATGTTGTCTTAAACGATTCAGGGTGCCCCTTTCGAAGTTCTGCAATATATTCTGGACCAGATAATTTTGAGGTTTTCTTGTTATCTTTTGCATAGTGGCCAGAGATGGCCAGCACTGCTAGGCCAGCAGACATGCAGACAAGATGTGCAAAGGCTCTGATGAGCTGATATTGCTCAGTTGTGAACTGGTCCTGAGAAGGGAAGGAGTGTGAGGTCGGCATTATGAAGGACAATTTCGATAGTTTCAAAAATCAGGACGAAAATCAATTAAATATTACAATTTGGTACAGGAAATTGCTAGTGGGGGTCCCGGATGGATCAAGGCTGTTCAGTACACATGACCGCAGTGCGCAATCGCAATCTGCATATTTTGCAGATCGCGGTAGAGCCCGATCATGACCGTGCGCGGTTGTGCAGCCAAACAGGCCCTTAAGTTCCATTGATCTATTGAAATCTCCTTGAAGAATGGTCCTGGTCTTGAATAAAGCCTGATTATAGAGGGTGCATTTGGAGTTCTGGTTAGTTTCTTCAAGGTATATGCAGTGGCAGATAGGGCACATCAGAGACATTTCAAAGCTGTCTTCAAGATCTAGCTGTCTGAACACGGTTCGCAGAGTTGTAGCAGGTTTGTCTGATGGTGACAAGACTCCACGGCTCCTCAAGACAGCTGAAAAAACTGTAAGCATAAGATTAATAGCTTGATGTGTGACACGGAACCGAAGATTGAGTGAAGCAGATAGACAGTTTATAAAGCTGTTCCAGAGCGATAGAGTGTTGCTTGTATCTATACTTTCAATTGAGCTTGCAGCAAGCGACCTTGACTCAAGTTCCCATTCAGAATTAGATAGAGGGACTGTGTCTATGCTTTCAATTGAGCTTCCCAGTTGTCCGTTGGTGAGTTCAGTGCTAGATGTAGGTAGAGTCCTTTCAGTTCCCTTCTCTGATACCTGTTCCTCTTTGAGTAGTGCCATAGCCTCCTCGGGATCAATCCTATCTATGCTGTCAAGGACCAAATTCACGCCTTGTAGTTGGAAGTTGTAGGAACTGCCATCAATTTCCATCCAGTCATTCTCGAGTTGCCAGTCGGGCACGTCAACCTCTTCAAAGCCTGTCTCCTCAGCAATAAGCACATTAGCTTGTAGCGTATCTCTTGGTTCAACTCCTGAGGAAGGCTGTCCACCGTTGAAAGTTTGGAGCTCTGTCACTGTTTGCTTTGACTGTCCAGGCCGAGTGTTTGTTGCTTCTGTCAACCTAGCAGCTCCAGAGTTTAAAGGTGGGTGTCCAAGAGCAAGAATGAAGCCTCCTGACACATGCCCAATGACATAAGGTCTCTGCAGCAAATGGAATAGGGGTACAAGTGCTCACCAGACTCAACCCTCGCAGACCGAGCACCCTTTACTCGTAGTTTAACCTCTATCTTCTCATGTGACCGTTTCAGCGAGTATTCAATAAACTTGCCGTTGCGTGGAGATTCTGAGCACTCCAAGCAGTCGCAGAATACGAAACCTCGCGTCGACTTTGATTTATGTGAATGATGAGAGAATGTGAAAAGTAAGCATCTATTTTTATTGTGAAGAACGGTGCATACTCACTTGTGATACCTTGGGCATGATGTGCAGAGGTGAGCAGCACGCATGTTCAGGTACATGCGTCCTGCTTACCTCTGCTTGCTGAGTCCATGGGGGATTTGGGGTATGGTAGGTCACAGCAGGAAACAAAAAATAAGCTTTAGAAGAAGTACTGCGCAGATCAGTTGTAATATCTTATCATAGATTAGATTAGATTAGATTACATCCCATCATCTCATCTTATGTACTATCCAGACTGCCTGCTGGAATCACCATGCCAGATTCACCTCGCCCGTTTCACACGATCTCATTTTCAATATTGGACAGACCCTCTGACAAAACCGTATCGAAGAATCATCCAGATAATATATTTATATTTGACAATTGGTGTACATCGGTGAGATCACAAAACTCAATATCAGATTCTGCAAATCTTTCTCACACAATCTGGATGGACCCGGTAAGACATGCCTGACATGCGGTGCATGATGTTAGCAGTGCGTGATCTGAGACCTTGAGAGCAACTACAAGTAACGCTCCTCTATAGCAAGAGGATTCATTCAATCAAGAACATTACGGTAGCTTGTATGACAGACCTTGACAGACCCTATAATTTGCATCTCGTGCATCGTCCTCTGTTCGATCATCTGCTCCTGCACCCCGGTCGTCGTTGAGGTCGAAGATGTTCCAGGGCATGCATAATCCTCGTCAGGGAAACCCCCAGTAGCTGGAGAGGTTCTCCGAGGCTTTTCTTTCTGACTGTGAACATGGCCAATACACCGTGATGTAAACTTCGAAAATTGCCATGCCGATGAATATTCAGGCCAGTTATGTAATATAAATTCTTCTCTACTGGCTCGATCGACAACAATATGCAACAATGCGGCATATGATATGATACAATCATTCTTGAAATGCATGTGTAGCAAGGAACCTACTTGCTAGATAATAAATGCTGGAAGTGAACGCCTTAAATAAATCTGGTTTCCTCAAAGAAAGGAGGCATACTTGGCCAGCCATGATATTTGAACTACTTCAGCAGAATGGCCCAGAATCTATCCCAGGTGACTTAACCTCCAAGTGTAACTACGTCAAACTCCTTGGGAATAGGATCTCCAGGAATTGCCATCCATCCGGCAGTCATGGCCCATTCCTTTTCCTTCTCACCATCACTAAACATAGACTGCATATGAGCCACCCAATCCACAGCTATAGACCGATAGAATGGTGTAAATTTACATATAACACCCGGTCCGAAGAGCAAGCCACGTTTTATCGACCTAAGCGTCGCATCATCAGGACTGTACCAGTTTGATACGGCCAACCTGTTAGCCTCCTTCCCTTCAGAATACCGGCATCCGACCCAACATACAACGAAGAAGAGGGACTCCCAGTCGAACCTCTCCAGGTGAATCGGCGGTGAATCAGATTCTAGCAGCTCCCAAGCTATGAATGGGCGAGTCCCTGCTCTAGTTCCCGTATGATCTTCAGTATCCTCGCGGGATGCCACAGTAAAGTTAAAGTCGATAAGGACGCTGCAGATAGTCTTAGCATCGTAATAGCGAACCATGAGGTTATCGACACTGATATAGCGATGAAGAATATGCTGTTCGTTGGAAAACACGAGATGATTGGCTGGGTTTGAGCGTCAGTTCGGGCTTCGGGATTTGGAAAAGTATCAAATGTACCTAGCACTACTTCACGTATCACTTGCTTGAAATGGTCCACACGCTTCACATACCTTAAAGGCACCGGACGCTCCATGACTATCGCACAACATATCCGATTGGCCGGTTTGTCAATCTCGTCGAAGAACTTTGCTCTCCATCTAAAAGTCAAAAGATTGTCGATGGCCCTTGCCAAATAGGCCTTTGGAGGGCAATTCCTGAGTTTCCTCTTTATAGGGCCAATAGGCCATTTGACGTCGAGCATGGACGCTGAGAGTGAGTCCGAGTCACCAATATACGTTTTGTTGGATTTTTCAAGTTCGGCGACATATCGAATGTACTTCCAGTCTCGGGGAACAGGGCGGTTAATGTCTTTCGTTTCGCTACCACCTGTCCTACTCCCGTCCGAGCCCTCTCTGCCGACCTCGTCCTTTTGACCCACCATACCATTTACGGGAGGGTCCCTCTCATCGTAGTTCTTCCAGAGCTTGTTAGCGACGGTTGCACGGTCATCCCAGATGCCAATGATGTCTGATTTACGCTTGCTCTTGCACACTCCCTCAATAACCTTTGGATTCTCCCAGACGGAAGGAGTGTTCGACTGCCTGGCAATACGGTTTGCCAAATTGCAGATCGGTTCATATCATTTCATCTCCACCCTCATTTTCCCGCAGTACTTCTCGAGCAGATACAGCACCTCTTGTCTCTTCACGATACTCGTGAATTGTGCATCATTTCCTTCTCCCTCTCTGGACTCGACTCCAAGGTCTATGACAGATTTGTCGGCAGTCATCAGGAAAAATCCGAAGTGCAGAATTTACAGACTTTCTAGAACCGACAAAGAATCTTCAGACTGTATGGACTGGTCCCTGACAATCTGGGAATTTTGGAGACCAGCAGTCTTCATGGTCACGTGCAACATAGTTTTATGCTGATGCAAGTCAATTACGACCAGCCCTAAGCTATGAATGATTACATGTGAAGTCAAAAGCGTGATTCAGGGCAAGAGGGTTGAGGGCACAGGGCAGTGGGTTAGGCTGAACTGGGCGCCGAGTGATTATTATGTGGGATATGGGACTTGTACGACGATCTGAGATTTGATAGACCCAATGTATCTTACTCTATTAGATTAGACTGTCTTCGCTCCTAGGAGGACACATTGATCCACCGTGGGAAGCACTGGCTTATAAGGCTAGCAGCCTCTTAGCTGGCAACAGCACTGTTGTGGGCATTGCTGTTTTTGGCCAGAATTGATTGCGAAAGTACTCCATTTGTTCATCATCATCACATGCGACTTGATCATCGCACATTACTTCATCACGTGTTATTACCTTGATACTCCACGTGACATGCCAGCTAGCAAATACAGCAGGATAATTCGGTAGAGAGAAGATTTACATATACTGTACTGGAACGTATGTAGGCAACCGTAACGCGTAACAGAGAGTTGGTTGCGTCGCTTCAGTAACGTGTAACACAGGGTAGGTTGCATGAGTTTCATTTATATTATTTTGTGTGTGGCCTTTTCGCTCAGTACACACACAAGCCGTAATATGATATAATCTATATTGGTTGCTTACCTTGTGGCCTGTACCACATAACTTTGACCAGGTTCAAGTGACAGTTGCCTACCTACATTCCAGTACAGTAGTATAAGGGTTGCCTACTTGCGTGTTGGGCAATTGTAGAGGTTCTCCCCCCCACACAGAGACACATGAACTGCGATGACCATGGTTGGCCTCCTGCCAGCCTGGCTTGTTACCTGAGAATCCTCACTAAGACCCGCCTATACAGGATCAATAACATTTTTTCCGAAACAGGCTATTTTTAGGTCACGTGAATGTCGTCGAGGAAATACTGCAAAAGGTTACTATACCTGTTCGGCTGCAACCTAGTAAAATGGTCGTTGATGACAGCGATACACCAGCTTCTGTAGATGGTTCCGATGAACCGGGATCAGTATACGTTCGATCAATGACAAGTGTAAGGAACGACTAAACTCGATGAGGAGACTGCAGCGTCGACTTCCTCTGAATGTTGTAGTCCGTCGATTCCTTCTGGATGTTGTAGTCCTTCCTACTTCGAACTGTTGTACTCCGTCGTACGTCGAACTGTTCACCGGCAAAACATCATCGAACGTCCTCGCCTCCTGACGTGCGACCATCCTTGAGCTGCTTGCCGGCGTATCGTAGGCTTGTCTCCTGCAAATCAGAAAACTTTACTGAACGTAAGTGTTCTCTCACCTCTT
Organism: Inonotus hispidus; assembly: GCA_024712875.1. Taxonomy (NCBI): domain Eukaryota; kingdom Fungi; phylum Basidiomycota; class Agaricomycetes; order Hymenochaetales; family Hymenochaetaceae; genus Inonotus; species Inonotus hispidus. The sequence goes on along the minus strand of JANBPQ010000016.1, from coordinate 629,699 downwards.
GTTTGCCTGACGCTCGATCATTCATGTCAATTAGCATCATGCTTCCCTTTACCTTCATATTTCGCCGTTTCTTCTCGTCCAAGCCGACGCCGGGACTGTCCGTCTCATAGCACGGCTCTCATGTTTATGTGAGCAACCTGTCCTTCAGGTCTATCATCGAGGAGGCTACTCGGGAAGCCGCCGAAGTAGTTAGAAAAAGTAAGCGGCACATCGCGAAGGCTGAAATACGGTATGTACGTTCATCGCGTCTCATTTATAATCTTACACGCGTGCTCCAGAGGCCCGTTGCATCTCCATTCGCCGGACCCAAAATGTCACATCACGATCCAGCTAAACACAGCCAAGGACCAAAAAGTCGGTATGATGCATATCCCGTACGACACGGAGAGCGAGGCAAGTCCTTTTTCATTTTCTTTCTTTCTTGTTTTGCAAGTCTTAAACGTTTTGAGCTAACTGATGCGTCAGACTTTTGACATCAAAGAGGCAACGATATCTTTCCGAGGCTCGCGAAACATCACGCGCATTGTCGACTTGAAATAATGATGATATAGCGATTGTTCTTTCATATTACTTGTATGCAGAAATAACCCCCACTCGTGTAGTATCTTGTAAATGCGCATTAAGTAGTATGTCCGACTATAGTAGGAAAAAATCGTACCACATGACAGCCATGCATTGCGCCGCTTCAGTAACGTGTAACGAACGTTTTGTATTGGGTCCAGATGGCCACAAGACCCTGCAATTCGGTGACTTGTTGATTATTTTTCGTCTTGTAATATGTGTTTCTGCTCGGGTATGAGTTTCAGGCGACATAGAATGTAACGCTCTGTTTGACAGTACTTACCTACAGTCGGAATCAGTATCATCTGATAAATTTGCATGGGAGAATAAACAAAGTACATAGGGGTACATTAATACAAAGTGAAATGCGTGCTGCGATCCTTGAAGTCATTCAAGTAAAAGTCCTTACACTGTTCTAGTACTGTGCTGCTGGTCCATTCCTGGGGTACAGCGCTCCCGAAGCAAGGTATAAGATGCGCACTCCGATACAAGTCCACCACAGGTATGACGCCATGTTCCCTGTTGCCAGCTGCATCAAAAGAACAGGACAGCTTGTACATTCAGAAATTAGCATCCGGCTGCGTTGTAAACTTAGAGAACCATTCCACATAGGCCATACGCGAAGGCACCTGCACACGCAACTGCTCGTCGAAAAACAGTTGCGAGAGACATTTTGACGGCAGTGTGAATATGACGCGGACTTGTGCAACTCGGAATGCTACGAGAATCCACGGTTACTAAATGTGTTTGGTCACAAATAAGGATTAAGTACCTACCTTGAATTCGCCTTCCATCTCCTATACGCACCAGAGCCGTGTCAAAACGTCCGGCGACCTATCTACCTTGTTTATCTTGTCTTCCTGGTCTTGCGTGTATGGAATCAACAACAGGCGTATGAGTCCGTGATGTATCCTGGAACTTCGCCCTTTCGAATACTGGTACAGACCGTACAAGAATCAAAACATCCTGCGATGTTCGCCGAATACTTGCTTCAGTCAAGTCGTCCTGCTTCATTTGCAAAATATAGCATGCCAGAGCTTCCTGGAAGTGCCCCGCTCCATGTGTATCATTCAGTCCGGCAATGGTGCAGCTCTTTGACGTGTGTTTCGCGGTGGATATCTCTACAGCTGGCGCAAGTTCTGGGGATCTCCACGGAGGTGTCGCTTCTGGTTGAAATTGCCAGTTGATGTTTTTCTGCAAGTCAAACACCTTCTCCTTTCTTTCCAGCCATCACGTCATTTGTGGTAATTCATCTTTTCGATTCGTTGCTGCGTAAGCATCCTTGGCGAAGTCTATGTGCAGACGTTCCGTAAATTGAGTGTTGTAGTTGTCCATTGTCCCCCGTGATGAAATGTTTCTGGAATAGTGCACCAATCCGTGCATTTTTATGAAGTTGAAATCAGTGTGCATGCCTTCGTTGATGAACACTTGCTTGTTCTCATGAAACCTCCGTAGTGCATCATCCATTACAGCTAGCATTTCCGATGTATGAATGGGATACTGAGCTACGTAGATGAAGTCCAGGATGGCACGCGTTGCATGAACAAGTTGACAGGTTGCTCGTCTTGATGTCAACTTGAAGTCGACGAGCAGACCCACGAGGAACTGGCACATTTGACTGTGCTCCGTGCTGCTCACTCTCCTGAGAATGGTCAATCCCATGTGGAAAACTCGAATGCTGTGATTGGGCGGGATGCGTCTGCAGCGAGCGTCCAGTTTGTCGGGTCCGAGAATGTCAGTCAGCCACTGCAAAAGGTGCTTGACAATGCCCTGCTGCAGCTGATGTAGAATGTCGCAGCAAATTGTGTCGAAGATGTTGCAATACGGCAGGTCCATCCAAAAAGGATGCTGGATCGCTTTCATTCAGTTTGCCTTGCATACCTCAGCATACTGCGATGGGTCGGCGGAGTCGAGGATATCGAGAATGTCGAAAATTTCGTCCGGGTCCCGTGGGTTATGTACATCCTCCCAGTTGTTGCCTAACTCATCATTCGGGCACTTGCACTTCGCACAGTCGCCCGTCATAATGCCCATTACTTGCACTTGTTCTTGATAATCGATGGCTATGCTCGACAGAATAGGATGGCAGCGACAAGTTACTTTGTTGCCATCCTCCATGAACGTTCTATCTCCTCCAAGATCTGCCATCTCACGAAATATGTATTGCAGGCATGCATGCACGAGGTTCAACAGCATCCGCCGCCGCGTGGACTTGTTTTTTTTGTTTTGTAGGCGGCTCGTTGGCAGGTATGCCAGGAGAACTTGTGCATGCATTGAAGGTTTCTTTTGTATGTCCTTCGGTATGTTCCCAATTGTCAAATATACTGGGTATGCACTCTTCGTACGAAACAGAGTGATTTGTGTCTTGTCCAATGAAATAATTACGGGAACAACTGTCCCGCCAGGCTTCCGACGTTCGATCGCATACTGTTTTATTCTTCAGTGAACGATAGTAGGTGTGGAAAGTTTTAAAGCGCACCTGTGTATCCCACCACCATTCTCCTGTGTGCATGTCATGGTACACGGGTATCTGTCCCTCGTCGTCGGCATATTGCCGTTCCGCCTGCAAAATAAGGTGTCCTGCAAACTCTGGCGCGCCAAACAGGGCCCGTATGCACTCCATAGTGTCTCGACTGTACAATTCCAGCATCGTTTCCCCCACTACTATTTCTCGACGTCGAAAACTCGGTCGACGAACAGGTATCCGCTTGTCGATTATTGTATTGAGTTCACGTGCATTCTTGTATGATAGTCCGAGTCGATGCACCACCTTCAAGTCTAGCTAAGCGACATACCAAATGAACAAAATGCACACCTCATCTCGTCTATACAGAGCAGCTCGTCCAGTGTGGTCGACCCCGGTCCTCGTGTCTTTGCCCAACATGCAACCTCCCAATCCATCTTGGATGCAAACGGCACATATTGTCCAAGCATGCCGGTTCATGCACAAATGTCCTCTCTAAATTGCACATAGGCACCATCCCTGTTTTGATATGCTGCGTCCGCATGCCATCCATACGCCTTGCCCGCCTGTGCACCCTCGATGACTTCGTTGAATGTCACTGTCCGTACGGGATGGTACTGCAAATGCATCTGAGCTTCAAGGCGCTGTACAACGATTTGTCGCATGTGCCGATCATCCTCCTCGTCCTCCTCTTCGTCTTCATCGTCGTGTTCTTGCGTGCCATTCCGACCTCTATCATTATCTCCAGTTGCAAAAAATTGTATGTGAAGTGAGTCTCACCTGTCACATCCCTATATTAATTCATCTCCTTGTTCCCAGTCAAAATCCCCTGGATACTCTCCGTCAAAAAAATCTCCCCGGAAGGGCACCGCGCTGTGTGACGTCCCTTCGCTGTCAGTCTCAATGTCTACCATCGACCGAATAGCATTGACGTGCAGGATAAGGTCTGCATAGCACACCGTGTCGTGTTGCATACCGCGTTGATGCCTACGAACATCGGTGAACCGTTTGCGACACCTGCGGCACTGCTGAGCAGCGTTGTTGATCTGCATTCTCATGTGCATTCTCTGAGCTCTTTGTCGCTGCACTCGGGGTGCTGTTTCACTCGTAAGTTGTTCGATCGTCCGATGTGCACTGCCTCTATGCGTCTCGCGGTGTGTCTCACAGTACCATTTACCTGTTCTTCGCTTCGCACTGTGCGAAACTCTGGTCACTTTTACTGTCAGTTATTCTCGGTATTTTCAAAGCTACTGATCTAAGTTATATAAATTACAAATTGATTTAATACACGTTAGTGTCTCAAGTTTGAGCATAATCTTATGTTGGATAGGTGTCGTCAACCAACATCTTTCTCCTTTCCGAATCCACCACTCCTTCCGACTTCGCGATACCTTGTCTCCTTACAAGACTATACTTCCCACAGCTGTCGGTGGTAGGAGTAGTGAGGAAGGCTAAGACGGTATCATTAATGGAGTGAGTAAACCGTGTTGCCATACACGCCGTCGTCATCATCGTCGTCGTTATAACTGCGACGACGGATCGAGTAAATCCTCATACTGGAACTGCATCGCATAACGGTCAACAACACATTCGTGTTCACCAGCACCCTCACCATCAGTCGCTATGCCATCCATCCCACACCCCTTCCCAACCCTAACCCCTGCACCCATCCTGCTCATCCCACCTATCGAACCTATCGAAGTCATACGACTCATGGAGCCCATCCAGCTCATGGAATCCATCCCCCCGAATCCTGACCACGGAAGCAAACCCATATCCATACTAATATCAATCTCTGTCTAGAACAGGACAGTAACATAGCCAAGTCCATCGAGTAGGTAGGCAGTTCAGTTGGAGAGATTCGTTGCTGAGCCATTCGTGCCATGACCGTCGGAAGCAACTGGGAAAGGAGTGACAGAACGTCATGCATCTCAGTATATTCACGCCGAGTGTGAGAAACAAATTCTAAAAGAGTGAGCCATAATATCATGGGGTTTGCATAAATCACTACTTAACCTCTTTTGAGAAGGATATGATCGACAGTCCGGAGGTCGATCTGCTCATTTCGGTAAGTGTGATTCCCACGGTCGACGTGAATGTCACGGGCCGTTCGCCACACTTTAGCGCCTTTCCGTCTTGCCTCCTCCACTCACCATCTAAGTGCAGCCGCCTCTGTGTCTGCCGTTTTCTAGGTATGTTTTATTCGTTTTACATGTACCTGCAGATGCGTAGCTGACCATAGGCATCAGATCATTACCCGGACGCGTTATTTTGTAGTGTGTAGACGACCTTCAGTGTTCAGTAGGTAGCATAGTTGTAGTCGTTGTACTGTTGTTAGACTCTGCCGACAAACGACATCAGCATCGACAAAAAAAAAAGAAAGAAATATAATACTGTAAACAAAGCCCAATATTGCACAGCGTAAGGCGAATCTGTCCACCAGGAGAGAAAAAAAAATTGAATTGAGTCAGATAGCACCGCAACAAACAAGGTAGCAATACCATTCACCGATAAGCAAGTCAACGGAACGAAAAATTCACATCTGTTTCAGCTCCTCAGCAATATGTCAAACACGTCCACCTACAACCAAGTTGCTGTTATGCGGTACCTGGACCTAGCTGCAGAAGTTATAGACGAAACTGACGACGAACTGGAGATATTGAGTGACGAAGGTGAGCGTCGATTCGTCTTTTTTAGCAGACAAATGTACTCAACTTGTTTACAGGTAAGGATTTTCTTGATGACGCAGACGATGTTGGTCCATCGCATCCTCCCCGTTTGGAGCGCACCCCCTTCACCGACAGTACAGAGGACGACCCCGAAGCTATAGCCGAGCGCATACGCAAATGGGCTCGAAAGCGTCAATGCACTGGACCTGCCCCGTACGATGACGACGACGACGATGATGTTTTACAGAGACATGTCAGGCACGGGAGTGCACTATTTCGAGACGGAATTGAAGTGGATGATTCTGGGTATGAGCTGTACGTCTTGCAAGTGAGTACAGCATATCGGATTTTATCTTGCCATCAACTGACCGTTCTGCAGACATTTGACGGGCAAGCTGAAGCCCAGCTGGCCCGCACGAACTTTCCCGCCCACTGTCTCATGCTGCATATGCCCTGGCTGCACGACCAGTGCTACTTCTGGGTGCCAAGTCCTCAAGACATCTCGAACATGTACGCCTCACGAGGACGAATGGTTCCACGTCGGCTTGCTCGGGTGCCGAGTACCGAGGAGTTCGCTGTATTTGTGATGTTGCAGGACAAGAGCCATCAGTTCCATGTTGGTGGATGGGTCTGCATCACGTCAGGGAAGTTTGCAGGCGACTTTGCGATGGTGAAAGAAATGCTAGTGGAAGGGAAGGTGCTTAGAGTCGCTGCAATGCCCCGGATTGAGGTCAGAAAGGAACAGCATGCAGGATGTGCTGCACGTCGACCCGAGCAGCATTTAGCCACTGTGGAGTGGCTAAAAAATGCATTTCCGGACGAGCAAGTTATTGAGGTGCAAGATGCTCACACGTATATCTTCCGCCGCAGACGATATTGGAATGGGTTGCGCTTACTACGTCTCTCTCACGAACAAGTGGAACCAGCATTTCCACTTTTACACGACATTTCCTCGTTTCACCTCGCGAATTTTGGAGACCTCCAGGAACTGGAGTGCTACACTCGTCCTGGAGACGTAGTAAAGATCATGTCAGGACAGCTGAAAGGTATGGTGGGAACTGTCGCGCAGCGCTTGTACGACTCCGTTGTGGTTTCTGACTTGCGCCGAATTACCATGGCTGGTCTTTTCGATGACGATGACGATGATGACGAGCCGATGGAAGAAAGTGATGAATCCGCGATACTGCACATCTTACGGCGTTCAGATGCAGAGTACTTCATGCAGCGACCACCTCACGATGGAAAGGACCTCGGCGCAGTGCACGTGGATTTGAGACAGGTGTGGCGAATGATTGATGATGGGGATGAGGTGCTTGTGAAGGTTGGAATGTTCGCAGGTCGACCGGGTCTTGTCATTTCTCAGGACGTTGATGTTCTAAGTCTTCAATTGAGCTTGGAAGACCCCCTGGTGAGTAATGTCACACTTTGCGCACCAAACCATGATTTGACCTTTCCCACCAGGTTGAGGTTTCTCGATTTCATGTGGAGACCGTCGACACGAAGGAAGCTGCATACAGTGATGCTGCTGTCGCACTGTCTCGACGAAAACGTGGTGATATGATAGTACGAGGGGACATCGTCATGCCGGTTCGTGGCGAATATAAGGGTTGGTGGCTGAGGGTAGACACTGTAGCGGATGATAAAGGGGTAGTCATCGCAGTGCTGCGCAACGTGAAGAATGAAAGGGGTGACTGAAAACTGGTAAGCCATATTCGTCACTTCACAATATCCGCCACTGATGGAACTGTGCCGCAGCACACCTTCACAGTCCAGTCCGTCACGAAACTTGACGCCAGCATTCTTGAGACAGGCATCCAGCCTCAGCTGGGCGACGATGTCCGTTATACAAAGACGCATACGAGCTCCTATCTTGGCATGTTTGTTCTGATCCTGTGCAGAGACCAAAGCGACAGGAACGCGAAGAACGTGAAGGGCTCGTATGGTTTCGTTAGGAGCGTCGATGAAGAGAGGGGGCGGCCGTCGTCCATTACCACAACAAGGAGGACAAGTTCCTCCTAAAGAATCTCATTTCATTGTAAGCATTAAGATATTTCTGAGAAGTAAGATGCAATGGACTAAGGGCTTCACCAGTGACAGGGTCTTTTCTCTGGACATGAATGCACCTCTTTCGATCCCCCAAGTCGTATACCTGCGTCGGAAATTCGAAGACTACAAGACCAGAGTCGGTATGAAGGCTGCGCAACCCAGGTCTGCAACTCCACCTCCAGTCGATGCAGAGGATTCACAAGAGGCTCATTCGATGATTGATGAGCCCGTTTCAGGTGCGTACATTGTAGCGCAAGCGAAGGCTTCGGTAACGAGAAGCATGCAGACTTCTCACTTCCTGGAGCATGGGTCTTCGATCCCAGTGTGCGAGCACTGTATGATATGCACAAGGTTTACTTGTGCGTGGGCTCGCAAGACAGACAGGCATTTATCACTGGGAATCTTCAGGAGGATCACACGCATTGCTTCGGCCAGCATGGTCAATGTCAAATACGCGTACAAATCGACTGGATGCATTCCACCATCGAGATGACCGTGGGTGTCAGCGACATTGAGACGAGCCGACCAGCGAGGAAAGATGACCTTGTGCTACAAGTGCGCAACCTGAGAGGGGCTCTGGCTCGGCTACTCATTGCGAAAGGTGTTCCTAGGCAAAAGGAGCGCGGTATCACGGTGTGTGAGCCTGGCAAGGAGAGTCGGCGGACGGAGATGCCAGCATGGCAGTTAACGAAGGTGGTGAAGCTATGAATGTGAGTAGCCTAGTCTTCTGTTGCACGTGTGTCTCATGATACTTCAGTTAAGCAGACCGGATATTGCTTCTGCCATGCCGAACGCCTTGCACTTGGGAAGCAGGGTCGCAATTCTGTAACATGTGATGCGAGGGCCAGCACAACTTCAGAGGAAAAAATGGGTTTCTTGTCGATGCGGTTTTAGTTTATTGTTATCTATTATGATGAAATCTGTACACTAGGACTCTGTTGACGCATTACATCACACTAATGTTACTGCAGTTGTCAATTAGCCGTGCGTGCACGGTCCGAAGGCAGAGACAACTTTAGCAAAGAATGGACGTAGTTCTGCATAGTGCATGTTATGTAGATTTGCAAGGAACAGTGACCTGACAAAAATATGTTAGCGTTGTGATGAAAGCTAGCAGACAAGCTCGCTGGCGAATCGAAGGACCATGACGAGTTTATGCGTCTACAGCCAAGGTGATGAAAATATATTGTGTGGCTGAGGTGGCTAACTTTAAAGATTCTTGTCGTGATTGACCCGGGGTGAATGACCATACGAGAATACAATCGAAATACAGCTAGACCTGAAAAGATTCGACTGGAGCGTTCCTCGAAATGCAGATAGACAAGTGTGCCTATGACAGGTTCTTTCTCCTTTCCAAAAGGGGCATGTAATTGCGCAGCTGTCATTCTTGGGCAACAACTGAGGTACTGGTTGCACTGAGTCGCAACGGTCACATTATTTGATCGTACAAAGACTTGCGCACTGGGACGAAAACTCCCCCAAGAATTTAGCCCTCACGAAAGCTCTCTACACTTCAGTCGTACGAAACCCATATCAAATCACTAACAGACAGATATGCCTGCGAAGGTGCCATCTTATGCCGATGTCGTACGCCGCAGCCTCTCCCCTCTTCCTGTAGAGGTCGACGACGTTCATTGTAGGCAATCTAAGCGCAAGGCAGCAGAGGCGGCTCCAGAGCGTACGTTCTCTGTATCTGTTGTGGAAGAAAGTAGTACTATTAACTGCAGGCTGGCAAGAATTGAAGAAGAAGTCACGTACTGCGAAGAATGCTCAGCCGGCCCCTCGCGGTACCGTTTGATCACCAACTCTGACATTACGCTGCCCTATTGACACCCTGAAACAGACAAGAAAGTGTCGCGCTTCCGCTCTTGGTGCGTGGAGCACTCGGATGCTTCCGTGTCTCATGCATCCGAGGTGGAAGTACCCACGAGAGAAGTCATGCAGAGCTTCCCAGTCAGTCAGTACGCGCTAGATCGCATCAAATTGAAGGAGAACAAAGGTGATCAGGTCATGTCACTCACACTATCCTGCTGACAAGTTTGCACGGTAGCCCGCCAAGTGCTGCAGTCTCGGAGCAACAATGTGGCTGCACCAGCATTCGGGCCTGCAAGTATTAACGAAGGTGCCCCATGCACTGAGTTGTTGAAAGAGGGAACAATAAAGGGTAAGCGTCGATCCCTTCTTCACACAGTGCCTGAATTTTGCCTAAGCTGCAGTCTCTGCGGGTCTTGCTGCAGTTGGACAACATGCCAACTTCACGATTGCCCTGTGCACTAGCGAAGATGCGCGCAAGAAGGCGACCATGGTGAAGAATGCAGGTAAGGTTAAACTGAAGGTGTAGCAAGCCAAAGGGAAACTGCCTTCTCGGCCAGTGGCAACCAAAGGGAATGAAGAGAACTTCCCTCCGAGGACAGATGCTGTAATCAGGAAGAAGCAACAACCCATCGTATGTATTTGTTCTGTACTTACAAACCGCTGATCTGATGACTTCGAGTCGCAACAGAGGAAGCTGAACTCCACCGGCAAGCCATGGCTAGCAGGTGACGATAGTGAAAGACGCAACAGAGCCTCCGACGTCGGAGTCGGAGGCCTCCGAGAATGACAACGACAGTCTGCAATCACACGATGAGGTGCATGAGTGTGGCATCTTTTGATTGTGGAAGCTCACGACAACTTGTGAAGGATGTGCACTTGCTTCTTGCTGACGATGAATCGGGCGGGTCAGACTTCATCGACAAAGCATCGGAGATGGAGCCAAGGAGCAAAAAGTATAGGCTGAATTCTCAACCGAACAAACCGAACAAACGAGCTGTTCGTAAATTGCATCAAGAGGTATGTAAGTCATCCAAGTAACCGCCTCATGCTAATGAATGTGTTGTAGATGGTATTTGTTGATTCGATGGACGAGAGTGAAGGTGAAGCGAAGATGACTGCGCCAGTGCAGGATTTGATCAACTTGACGACTGCTGGCGATTCTGCAACGACTTCGGACATCGAACAATGGAGTTCATTCCAACAATTCCAGGCTTTCGTGAATCCAACCTGCATCGAGATCACGAACTTATCAAGACCAAAGTATAACAATCAGCCGAAGCTAGTCAAGGAAGTGCTTACCGACGTTTGGAAGAACGTCGGCAGTCGTTTATTGAAATATGGTGTTCTGCTTGACACCGGGCTGCGCAACGGTATCATTTGCCGCCTTGGTACTCAGGCGGCACACAAATTACGCCAGGACGAGATGGCGAGGCGGATCGAACCGATGGTAGGCCCATACTATCAAGGGTTTTATAGATTGGTGAGTAAGGTTCTGCATGAGATATGTTAATAACATATTCGGGCAGGCGAATGAGCGCATTAGCAAGATTCGTGGCGACATGAAGGACCTCGTGAAGCCGTGCATCTCTTATTACGATCTTCCGACCGATGGTGAAGCGAGGCAGAAGGCTATAAACGATCTTCAACCTGGGTCTGCATATATTTATACCGACCCGGGTAATGTAAGCTTATGATCCTGTCCGCTTACTGCCTTGTACTGACACTTCTTGCAGCTGGATGAGGAGACTTGTTATATGCACCCAGCTATAATTGCAGCATTACAGGCTCTCTTGTTCAAAGTCATCAATCCCATGGATGAGCCGATCGCAGTGTACAACCCAGGTGTTTTCTGTCCTCAGTCCGACGGTAATCCTTTTGAAAAGGAGATGCAACAATGGGTCGTTGCGAGTGCCGCAACATTGGTATAACTCAAGCGTCTACACTACAGACTACACTGGTGCTGACTAATTCTTCCTTACTCCAGGTGTACTATGCTCTGGATTCCGCTCGTCACAACGTCCTCAAGCAGAGGGACATCACCGACGGTGATTATGTGGATGAGTTTAGTTTTCATATAGACACGATGCATAATCTCAGGTCACACTCAGAGCAGAAGCGTCATAAACACCTTCATGCTATATACCGTGCTGTCATGAAGTGAGTGTGTTATTCTCTTTCCCTCAAACTAGCTAACAACGACATTAAGGATGAACGAGGAGAAGACAACGGCCTCCCGGGGGAAGAAAGGCCTTGGGTGGACCTGATTGGTTATTGGATTCAATGACGTGATGCGCTGATGTAATGGAGTATCACGTGTTAATGTTTTATATTACGTGCTTGCTTGGCTTTGCCATGTACCATACCTGATCTGCGAATGAAGGCATTTCTATATGCGGTTGCTCTGTCTTGGTATTATGACATATTTGCGTGAACCTTAATTTGAGTTTTGTGGCTTGGCATCAGATACCCAGGGACAATGGGGCTAACCATATGGGGTATTCAGATTTTGAGCAGAGATACCCAGGGACAATCAGGCTAACCAAATAGGGTATTAGAATTTTTGAGAATATGACAGTATCGAGAGAACGTAGAATGGGGGTCCTAGATAAAAACAGAATTGGAATATACAGAAATTCTGAGAAGTTCAGGGAAGATTTGATGAAATTCCATCAAATTCTGTTTATTCTCCACCTCGGGTTTTTCCTGATGGTGGTAGTCCTTGCATCGGCAGAGGGGATATCGAGGTCGACGTAGAGAGCATCAACTGGAACGACAGCATACTTTTCGTCTTGGCTATATATGGAGTGATTGTGTGATAGTGGTGGGCTGAATTGACTAGTGTTGGCAGATTCATTCAACAGAGCGCCTGCAAAGGACATTGCGAAAAGGCAACAATAGAACTGCCGACTGAAGAAGATGGGTGGATTAATGGTAAAGCATTGTGAATGTAGGTCATCCACAAACCCCATCGATAAGGATCTGTCCCCCGAAATGTCTGTAAAGCGTGGAAAACTCGTAGCAAGCGTGCTATTCACACTGTCCATCTCCCTAAGAAACATCTCGTCCTCATACACGCGGAGTACGAGACGTCGTGAACTTCATAACGTCTCGTACGTGAAGTCTAGCAGGAAGATCAGACACAGCTCACCAAAAGTTCTTTCACACCTGTAAATTGGTCTTTGTTTGAGCCGGGGATGGAGGACCAAACTGCTGTAGAATGAGACTTTTTCAGGGTGATTGTGGGTGATCCTCGAGGAAGATCGAGGAACTCGATGACTCAGATACGGTCACGTGAAATTCGACGAATGTCAAGTGCCAGTCACTAAGGCTGAAGATATCCTGGTGCATAAGCAATCCTGTTCAGGGCAACCATCAGAAGCTTCTCTGAGACTTTTATCTTTGGCTGTGAATAGACGAAGGTAGTTCCAGTCCAGTACTAGAAGAAGGCATATATCTACCATCCGGACAATAATCGTGGCAGTTACGTAATATAAATTTATCTCTACAGATCCGTACGACAGCAATACGACATATGCTATGAACACTGACAACATACATGCAGAGCAAAAAGAAAGTTGTTCTTCATGAATATCAACGCTACATATACTGTTGCAGCATCTCTTGAGTAGAGCTAGTTTCCTTGAGTGCAAGAGTGTAATCCCCCAATTACATTAGCATGATCTACAGCCTCGGTTACATCACACGGATCCGTGTCTACATCATCTTCGATCTCATTCCGTATCACGTGTACGTGAGTTGCTCCATTAGTACAGCATATAAGTAGTTGTCTCGGTTGTCTCCTTTCTGGATATCATCCTCCCTCCACCCGCATTCCCCCCTCCACTGCAGATTACCCCTTAATTCCCTAGAATACCGCTCGATCTTAGACACTCGAATATGAAGTTCTTGCCCGTTCTGCTCTCGGCGTGACTCCTTTACAAAGAGACAGGATACTCACAATCTGCAACTACTTCTTTAAAATCCCCCAAAATCTATCCCAAGTGATAGAACCTCCTGACGTCTCTTCATCGAACTCTTCGTCACTTATAGGATCTTCTGGCTGCGCAAAAAAATTGGCTTTCTGGAACGCGTTTCTTTTCTTCGCACCCTCTTCAAACATTGTCGACAAATCTACTACCCAATCTCGCGCCACAGGTACATAGAAAGAAGTGAAACCCACAGGTATAAAAAGCCAAAGACAGGTGTGTTTTATCGACATAAGCGTTGCATCGTCGGGATTGTACCAATTTGACAGGGCCGACTTGTTAACCTCTTTCCCTTCAGAATAGCGACAGCCGATCCAGCATATAACGTAGAAGAACGACTCCCAGTCGAACCTCACCAGGTGAATTGGTGGTGGATCGGATTCCAGCAGTTGCCATGCCATAAATGGGCGAGTCCCTGTCCGGGTTCCTGTGTGATCTCCGGCGACTTCGGTGAGCTTCGCAGCAAGGTCAAAGTTGATAAGGACGCCACAGGCAGTTCCATCTTTATTGTAACAAACCATGAGATTATTGACGCTGATATGGTGGTGGAGAATTTGAGACTTGCTGGTAAATAGGAGATGATAGGCTGAGTTTATATGTTAGTACAACTCATACAGGGTCACTGGAAGAAATCAAACATACCTAGCACGACGCTGTGCATCGCTTGCTTAAAATGGTCCACACTCTTCACATACTCAAGAGGCATAATGCGATCCATAGCTATAGCACGACAGATACGATTGACCGGTTTGAACATTTCGTTGGAGAACAGTGTTCTCCGTTTTAGGGAGTTCGTCAGAAGGTCGTTGATCTCCTCTACCAAACAGACCTCCGGAAGGCAATCTTCGCATTTTCCGTCAACAGAACCAATGGCCGCTTTGAGGCCCAGAGTAGGGACAGGGAGTGTGGACGAGTCACCCGAGTATATGTTGCTGTCATTACCATCTTTCCCTTTCCCTTTCCCTTTCCCTTTCCCATCCCAGCCCTCACTCCCTCCCTCGTCCCTTTGACACGCTCTACCATTTACAGGTGAGATCATTTCATTGTAGTTCTTCAATCGTCCGTTCAAGATGCTGACACGACCATCTGAGCTGTCAATGATGTCTGGATTACATTTGCTCTTGCATGCTCCCTCGATATCCTTCGGATCATTCCAGACGGGAGGAATGTTCGACCCCTCCAAGTGCCTGATAATATGATTTGCCAAATTGCAGGACCGTCCATATCGTTCCATACCCAGAGCCAGTTCTGTGTAGTACTTCCCGCGGAGACCCGGAATCTCCTGCTCCTGACTCCTCCGGGTACCCGCGAGTTTGGTATCACTCTCTTCGACCCACCTGGAGTCCTCTCTCAGCTCTACGAGGAATTTATCGATAGCGATGGACATTGCGCTGGCGGAGGAAGTATCGTGGTCGATGTAGCAATCAACAACTGAAGTAAGGGCCGGAAAAGCGGAAGGGGGACGTGAGTGTTGACTAGCTATGCTAGATTCATCCGGCAGGTCGTCTGCATTAGACATAGCTAAGAGATAGAGGGCGGAAATGTGGGCTGAAGAAGATGGACGGAATGAAAGTGAAGCGGGAACATAATTCATCCGTGCAGATTGTCGTAGTATCGATTCCATCGATAAGAATTATCCCTCGAAGGGCCTCTACAGCGTGGCTTACTCATACTAAGCGTGCTACTCACCAAGAGTGAACGAGGCATTGTGAGGTACAGTGGGGAGGCGCTATAGAGTCCTTCCCCTTCACATCCACAAGCTCATCTTTGTTTAGATCGGAGCTGGAGGGCCAGTCTACTCGAGGGCGAGAACGTCGGATAATTACTTGTGACTCTTGAGGATTCGCTCGATGGAACTGAGGTCAAACTCAACGAATGTCCAAACCAAACGTCCAACCTAGCTTGTCCACCGAAAGATCGATCGGCCGATACCAGACCAGAAAGGTAGGCTATTCACAATATTGACAATATTATCCAAATATCACCTGTCTCTAGGGCTGGATCAGTATTGACCCCACACCGAGAAATGGATGTTCGACTTACGGCGCTGATGACACACAGTCCTCTCCATCTTGCTCACGCATGACGATTAGAGGTACGTGATCTGAGAGTGGGAGATTTATCCCGTGTGAGAGTCCTTGAGTTAGCGGAGGAGACAATGCGGTTCATGTTCTGATCAACAACTGAAGTAACAATTGGAAAGCTTTCAATTTGGCAGAACATCCATATTAGGCATCGCGAAAAGGCAACAACTGAACTCCGAGCTGAAGAAGATGGGAATGGTAGCGAGGCGTGAATGTGAGTCGCATCGATAAGTCGTCACAGACAGCATGGAGTGTGACACCTGCTTGGTATCTTTGCAGTTATATCTGCGTCACGCACCGTGGTTATCACATCTCGGGGCCCAGTGATTGCAAAAGTCCTCCAACAGCTGGTAGTGTTAGCAGACCAACCTTCTCAGTGGACATGGGCATGCCGTTGGAATGAATTTAACCTCAATTCCGTGATCGTATCGTCGAATACTAGCCTTCCTCGAACCACAAGCATTCATCCTTCAGTGTCATCCTCCAGTAGACTGTCCCTCCAGCTCAGGTCTAAACAAGGATGAGCTTGTAGATGTGAAAGGGTACGCTATCACATAACCTCCCCGCTGTACCTCCCCGCGTCTCATTCACTTTGTGTGCCCGGGGACGAGTTGGTCGGTTAGGAAGGAACGGGGAGCATGAGGTCTAGCTGCCACATTGAGGTGGAGGTGGAAGACAATTCAGCACGTACATAATATTCATCCTTTCCAATCTGCTGGGAGATTCCATGGCGAAGCTCGCTGAGACTTTCATCTCTGACTATGAATAGAGCCCAACGGATGTGCGCAATAGGAGTAGAAAAAAAATTCCATGGGGACCGAATATTCATGTTAGCCGCAATAATATAAATTCATTTCTACTGATCCATTCGACAGCAGTACGACATATGTTACAATCATTGACAAAATTCTTGTGTAGCAGGGAACCTACTTGTTAGATAACGATGCTTGAAGTGTACATCTTGGATAATAAGTTTGGTTTCCGTGAAGGAAAGAGGTGCGCTCGGACAGGCATAATTTGGAACTAATTCTGCAGAACCCCCCAAAATCTATCCCAGGTGACATGACCTCCGAGTGTATCTTCGTCAAACTCCTTGGGAATAGGATCTCCAGGAATTGCCATCCATCCGGCAGTCATGACCCGCTCCTTTTCCTTCTTATAAACGAATGTCTCAGTCGAAGGAGTAACAGACTCTTTTGTTATTTTACCTTATAAACGAATGTCTACAGTTTGAAATAGTTAAACGTTGTAAGAAATAGGAATGTAAAGCGTCTCACCTCAGTCGAAGGAGTAACAGACTGAGGTGGCAAACAACAGGGGAATGAAACAATTATATGATCTACATTACCAATTAGAGCGATGACGCTGTCAGGCCAGAAACTTGCCTAAACATAAATTATCATATTATCCTCAAGCATTACACTATCTAACAAGGAGCATAACGAGGCATTAAAAGAGCATTAAGGAATGAAAAGATGAAAGTAATAAGTGACTCTATAAATGGGTTAGCACAGAAGACGTCGATCAGAAAAGCCAAGCATACTAGTGCGACTTGACTAAGGTGCACCTAGTAACAAGCACTGGAACCCACTCGACCCATTCCTCCTCAATCATAATAGTCGTCTCTACAAAAACTCTTCATACTAATAAGTATAAGAAGAAATTTATCTTGAGAAAAAAAAAGACATACTGTATTGGGTTGGAGGAAGCTCGATGATTTATAAAGGCCAATTTAAGAAGGCCAGAAGCATGGCCGAAGAAGCGATGAAGACGTGCACAAAGTTGTGATGATGGCATGACAAAAGAAGATGACTTTTAGCGACAAAGAGACAACCCACATCCAATATAAGCCAGCGTGAGAAAAAGTCAAGAAAACTTAGAAGCTATTAGTCATTTCGTATTGCCAATTTTGCCTGAGAAGCTATTCAATACATCGCTTAGAAAAGAAGACTAAAAGCACCACGATCTAAATAGAATAAGGGATAATATCTGGCCAGAACGAAAGTCGAACCCATAGCCTCAAGCCTTTAAGCCATAATGCACTGCCACTAAGTCACTCACGTTATAACCACTTATTGATGTACTCTCTAAAAGGAAAGGGTAACTCAACAAGTACAAATTGTATCCTAAACAATAGTCGTTACCAAGGATATATATCACCATGATATTATGCAGTAGGGTTGTATGTTTTATTCTCTTCTAGAATTACTATGACAACATATAGAACAATTGTCTTTATTGTTAAAAGTCACCATGACAGCATAAGCTTATTGTTCTATTGTTGAATATGTTACTTGATACCAAGCCAATAGTCTTTATTGTTAAGATTCGCTATGACGATATGAGCTTATTGTTCTAACTATTTTTATCCTATACTTTTGCTTACATAAGCAAGACTCAGAAAAAGTATATAAGAACAGCATGTAGAGGCCAGAAAAAGGACACATGACACAAGAGACACAAGAACATAGAACATAGACATAATCTAAGAACAGGTCACTTAAGGATCTGAAGTACTCCCAAGTAAGCTGAGCTGCTAGGCTCCTCTATCTAAGAAAGTCTTAAGTAGAAGGTGTCTCTCTCAGGCCTCATTTAGTTATTAGGTCAGGAGTCCTTAAGGCTAAGACCAAGAGAATAACAAGTGAAAGTTTTCAAGCCCGTTTGCATACTCATTACTACAGTTCGGTGCTGTAAGTAATAAGTATTATTGGATAAGTCGAATTCTTGTCATTACTGTGATAGTATCTTCTAGTCTAACGAGACTGGAAAGTACTACATCTCTCTCTACCCTCAAGAATCAGTAGTCTTAATCTCAAGATTACTTGATTGTGTGTGTTACCTCTAGACTCAAGACTTCTATATTACATAGTTTGTCACTGTCTAGCTCGGTGTGGTCAACTTTGATTGCATCTCACCCTCTGTAACCTGCAATAAGTAACTAAAGTGATTAGGAAAGTGATTCGTCACTCTCAAGTAAAGTTAAGCAAGTAGCTAGTGCTTCTATTGTGAAGGCAACTAGCATCTCAAGTATCTGTTTAAGTATAACACTTAAACAGATAACTCTCAACATCTCTAATCTATCTCAACCTCAACTACAATTATTGACTTTAGCTTTCTCGAACAACTGGGAAGACTGCCCGCCTACATAAATAGACCGGCTGACTCAGTGGAAGTGTATTTGAAACAATCATCAAATACCATTCCAGCACGACAAAACTTGGTGACCACCGCAGGGCAGCTAACAATAAATTGATAGTTGTCTACTTATTGAGCTATCTTAAGAATAGCCAAGCAAATTGAAAGAACAAGCTTTTGAGCAGAATCTAGTCATAATCATGACAGCAGAAGATACTACTCAATCAGAACTCTATCAAGAAATGAATTCTCATACAAACCATTCAGGTTTGTCGATTCTAGACATGCCATACTCAACCTCAAAGAATGCTCCAAAAATCTTTACTGGACATTTCTCAGAGGTAGAGGCATTCCTAGACCACTATGAACAGCTATGTACTAAGTACAATGTCACAAATGACATAGACAAATGCAAGACAATTACTCGATATTGCTCAAGAAAAGTAATTCAAGTAATTGAAGGCCTAGATGCATATCTTCAGTTTAACTGGAAGAATCTCAAGGCTAAACTACTCAAGTTATATGATGCCAAGCTTAATGAACGCCGGTACTCCAAGATTGATCTTAAAAAGTTCATGTATGAAAATCGTGAGCAAAGAATCAAAACTTGGAAGGACTTTACAGAATATTCAAGAAACTTCACTACTATTGGAGGATGGCTCTATGTCCACAAGAAGATAACTAAGGATGATCAGGCTACTTACTACTGGAATGGGATAGATGATTATACTCGTGCAGTTTTAGAAACTCGACTTTTATTAAAGGAGCCAGACCATGACATGACAGAGCCATTCGATATGGAAGAAGTTTGGAATGCAGC
This sequence comes from Inonotus hispidus, assembly GCA_024712875.1. Classification (NCBI taxonomy): domain Eukaryota; kingdom Fungi; phylum Basidiomycota; class Agaricomycetes; order Hymenochaetales; family Hymenochaetaceae; genus Inonotus; species Inonotus hispidus. Next base: position 610,119 of record JANBPQ010000016.1, on the reverse strand, counting down.
AGAATCATGGTTAAATGCAGACAGATTCGATAGACTTGAAGACCATGAGCAGAAAGGAGGCTCAAAACCTTCAAAGGTTACCTTTGAAGATTTACAAGAGAAGGAAGATGAAGACTATAAAGAAGAAGATAAGGAGAGTCAAGACATACCTGACAGAGTTAGAGAAACTCAATTACCTAGGATTGGACAAGCTGATTCAAAACTGAGAAAAGCTCAAACTTATACTAGAAACACTGAACAAGAAGAAGTAGAAGGTTTAATTGAGCAAATGGCTAAGTTATCAATCTCAGACCCAAAGTATGGCCTTTTATACTATAAGGCAGTAAAACTAGATCCATTGGTAGCTCAGGCAGTTCGCTCTCCAAATCTAAGAGCTAACAGTCATCAAGACACTACATCAGAACAAGAAAGAAGAAGACCTCGATCAGGAATAGAAAGAGTTCCTTTTCAAAATTGCTTTGGATGTGGTCAAAGTGGCCATGGACTCAGATCTTGTCCAGAAGTAAGAGAAATTATCTCTCAAGGAATTGCCAAGTTCAACTCATCAGGAAGACTTGTAATGGGAAATGGATCAGAAATTAATCGAGAATATGGAGAGTCACTAGTTCAAGCGGTTAAAAGGCAACATGCAACAGAAAACAAGGTAAACTTCATAACGTGTGACTCTAAATCTGAAGCAGAAATAGAGGAAAATCAAGAATCTCTATACATTCATCCAGAAGAGAATACTATGGGATACCCTGTTACTCGATCTCAAAAGTCAACAACAGGCAAGAGAAAAGGAATAATGGAAGGATCTCAACATACAAGTTCAAAGAAGTCAAGAACCTTAGTCCCTGAAGTAGTTATTGACAAGACTTCATTAGTCCCACTAAAAGAAAGAAGTAAACCTTCAACACAGAATCAACCTGTTATCCAAGACATCATAATGAATGATCAGCAACTCATCAAGAAGACTGATCCTAGAAGTAATAATGCAGAATCTAGAAGTCAAGCAGAGAAATTCTCAGAAAAACAGCAATATGCTCATCGAAATCCTCGCCAGTCAGAAGTATCAGCTAAGGTAGATCTTCAGACAGTAGCAGACAAGATTCTATCTCAAGACCAAGTAATCTCAACTCGAGATCTATTAGGAGCATCTCCTGGACTAGCAAGAATTATTTCTGACAAGCTTCAGTATAAAAGTATCAAGCCACCATCAGAAACGGTAATGGAAGCAAATATACCTGAAGAGACTTCAGAAGCATTTTGGACAAAGCCATTTCTACCCAAGACACATGGTAGACTAATCCGTCTGATAGTATCATGTGGAGGGCATGATATAAATGCAATCCTAGACACAGGATCTCAAATGAACATTTGTCACTCTCGACTAGCCCAACTTATACAGAGGCCTATTGACAAAACCCAGAGAATGAATATGAATGATGCTAATGGAGGACAAGGAACACTAGAAGGATTACTTGCTGGAGTGAGAATCGACATTGGAAATATTGTCACTACTGGAAACATCTATGTAGGAAGTCAAGTCCCATTTGATTTACTACTAGGCAGACCCTGGCAGAGAGGAAATCTCATTTCAATAGATGAACGCCCAAGCGGAACCTATCTCCAGTTTAAGGATCCTGAAGATCCAACTCGATCCAGAACAAGGTATGAAATGCTAGTAATCCCAGATGGAAATAATGAAACATGGGATTATGATCCATCAACATGGCTTGTAGCTCAACCTGATGTAGATGATCAAGAAGACTATCAGGCATTATTTCAGAAGTTTACTCAGGAGCGATCCAAGGCTATTGAAAATGTCACCAATGATGATGGAGCAGTATATACCTCAGTAATGACTCTACCTTCTTCAGCAGAATATATTGCTAAGGAATGGGAGATTGAAGCAGGATGGAGACCCAGAAAGCTAATGCTATTTAAGAAGGAATCAGACAAGGCTACCAAGCCTTACAGTGAGTCAGCTTTGCCAGAAATCAAGATCAAACATAAGAAAATGAGAGGTGCTGGTGAATCTGACAGTCTAGAATCATTAACTGCAATTCCCAAGTTAGACCTTAACTATAGTACAACTGATATTGACTCACCCAAGAAGGATCAGTTACTCATGGAAAGAGATACATGGAGACCATACACCTCTAATCATGAAATCAAGCAATGGACAGACAGAATGGAAGACTTTCTCAATTCAGGAGGAAGAGAAAGAGAGGAGCAGAACATGTTGAGTCCAGAAGAGAAAAGAAGCCTTAAACGGTATCGAAACTGGCAGAATTTTCATACACCACCAATATCCACAAGACCTGCAAATTCCAAGCAAGTACCCCAAGCTAAGAGAAAGAAGAAGAGACACCGGTCTCATAAGAATAAGAATGGAAAAGGAATAGAGGAGAATTCAAGAGAAAATGAATTTACTCCTCCATTAAATGACATTTTTTCGAATTTACAGGCAAATAACTCATCTGAAAGTAATGTACATCAGCCCCAAGGCAGCCACAGACAGACTAGGACATTCTATAATGAGGATTCAACAAGAAATGGAGAGGGGGAAACACCAAGCCACAAGGCAGGAGGACAAAAGTCGAAAAAATGGCACTATACCAAAAATGCTCATAACCCCCCGAGTTTTGCATCAATTCGCATGAGTAAACAACCGATAGAAAGCTCTCAAATGGCCGATCGAAACGCACCATCTCCCGAAAGGATTGGAGTCGATCCGCCGAAGCGCCGGAGGAAACCACGCAAGAAAAAGCAGAAATGTAAAGTTACATTTTCTGGACCGCTCGATGACGAAAATGCACGTGTAAGCAGCCGATGTGATAGCGCCGGACTAGACGAATCCAAAGAACGAACTCCGAGAAGATTCGGAGAAGAATTGAGTCCTCTACAACGATATTTAGGACAGCGGAAAAATGTGCATCAGAAAGGGAATGACTGGGATGAAATAATGGCTCACATGCATAAGCCAAGCACAGAAAGCGAAGTAGAGGATTACGGCAATCAAAATGAGCCCAGAAACAGGCTGAGAAAGGAAGAACTGAGTGAGATGTCACTCAGTCCAAAAATCGAAGTTTATGACCACCCAGGAAAGTCCAGACACAAGGCCAGCATGAAGGAGCCTCAATCAAGCCAAAGTTCTGAAGAGTCTCTGCAGGAGATAGTGTCTGAAGGAGTAATATCAGAAGTTGACAAGGAGATTGAAGAGTTTATGAGTACTCACCTATATGAAGACCCTTATAAGGAACAGCATCATATTTCGACATCTCCTACCGCACAAACTAATACGTTCCATACACCGATCGAAAGCTCTCATCAACGCGATTCAAATAAGACCAAGATCATGAAGAACGGCCAAGAATTGACAGAGATAGAGGGAGGTGAAAATCGACCTATAAACAGTGAGATAGCATCTCTAAGCACTTACTCTGACCTCCCAGTAATGGCACAAAGCCCAAATGACCTGGAAGTCACTTCTACAGCAAAGGAAAGCAAGGAAGGAAAGCAGAAATACACCAAGCAAGTGGAAGAGCATCAGAAAGACAGTTCGGAAGAAATAAGTGCACGAAACAACTGCTGCTCTAAGTCACATGACCTAGACTCAGAAACTCGGCATGGCCGGAATGACAAGAATGCCATAAGCCATTGGAGCACTTCTCTAGAAATTATTTGGCCCATAGTTGTGATTGGTTTGACATTGCTTCAAGTTATTATTTCAAGCCTAATTCTCTTAATACTCATAAGAAATGGTAATCAGGTCTATTCTTTTTAACCAAGCCGGCTCTTTATTCTTATATTCTTTTACAGCCCTTAATTTGTATATTCTGAGACAGAAACTTTTAATACCCCCCACTCTATTCTTTGTGCTAAATGCTTTGAATTTTCAGACATTTCAATGGAGCAAACCAATCACAGGGCATCGGCCAATTGATGAGCAAGAAGTCAAGAATGAAGGATTCGTATTTATGGCGAGAACAATAAATGAGCACTACAAGAGTGTTAATGAAGAAGAATTTAGTGGAACAGCCTACAAGAGGGTTGATAAGAAGATCAAGCCAGTTCCAGGAATATTTCCTGAAGATGCACGAGTAATAAGACAGTTTCCAGAAGATCCATTACAGTCATTACTAAAGCTTCCTATACATCCTCCAAAGTTTGAGCCTTCAGAGCATCTCACACTAGAGAGATTAAAGGAGTTACATATTAATGACACTGGATTTCTCTGGCCAGACGAAGAAAAGCTATTTATGCATATATTTAAACTCAATAAACACACTCTAGCTTTTGAAGAAGTGCACCGAGGCACTCTTCGAGAAGACTATTTCTCACCCTACATTATTCCTGTAGTTCCTCACATACCATGGGAGCACAAGAATATTCTAATTCCACCTGCTGCAAAAGATGAAGTAATTCGTATGTTAAAGGAGAAAATTAATGCTGGAGTTTATGAACCAAGTCAAGCATCATACAGATCAAGATGGTTCTGTGTAGCAAAGAAAAATGGGAAACTGAGAATTGTACATGACCTGCAAGCACTAAATGCAGTAACAATCAGAGATGCAGGACTGCCACCAGTTCTAGACGATTTTGTTGAACCCTTTGCAGGTCGATCATGCTATACAGTGTTTGATTTATTCTGGGGATTTGATGCAAGGAAGCTAGCCCCAGAAAGTCGAGACTTAACATCATTCTATACACCCTTAGGACTTCTAAGAATTACCTCAATGCCAATGGGATTTACAAATTCTCCAGCAGAATTTCAAAAATGCATGGTATTCATACTCCAACATGAAATACCAGAAAAAGCAAATATATTCATTGATGACTTACCAATCAAAGGACCAGCAAGCATGTATTTAAATGAAGAAGGAGACCCAGAGACTTTAAAAGAAAACCCAGGAATTCGAAGATTTATCTGGGAACATGCAAATGATGTACATAGAATTATGCATCGAGTCGGTCATGCAGGAGCAACATTCTCACCAAAAAAGACCCAGGTAGCAAGACCAGAAGTAATGATAGTAGGACAGAAGTGTACACCAGAAGGTCGACTTCCTGATGATGAAAAAATTAAGAAGATTCTTTCATGGCCAACTCTAACTACAGTAAAGGAAGTTCGTGGATTTTTAGGCCTATGTGGCACAGTTCGAATATGGATCCAGAATTATTCAGCTATAGCAAGACCTCTAACTGAACTAACAAGAAACTCTACCGAATTCATCTGGGACGAGCGAAGACAGAAAGCATTTGACAGCTTAAAACAGTTAATCACTTCAGCTCCAGCACTACATCCTATTGATTACAATTCAGAAAGGCCTGTGATTCTTTCTGTAGATTCAAGTATCATTGCCACAGGATTTATTCTATCCCAAATTGATGAAAATGGAAGGAGAAGACCAGCACGATATGGATCTATACCAATGAATGAAAGAGAGTCAAGATACTCTCAACCAAAACTAGAGCTATATGGACTATTTAGAGCTCTACGTCATTATCGACTTTACATATTTGGAGTAAAGAATCTCCAAGTAGAAGTTGATGCAAAATACATCAAAGGAATGCTAAATGAACCAGACCTTCAACCAAATGCTACCATAAATCGATGGATTCAAGGAATTCTATTATTTGACTTTAAACTGATTCATGTATCAGCAACTCAGTTTAAAGGACCAGATGGCCTCTCTCGTAGAATACCACAAGATGAAGACTTTAAAGACTTTGATGATAAATTTCTAGATGAAGTTTCACTGTTAGCATCAATGCAAAGAAGCACTTCAAATATCATAAAGAAGGCAAGCACATATAATACGTCAGCTAAAGACCAAGATGAATACCTCTTAAAGATTTTTCGATTTCTGGTCACACTGAAAGTGCCAGAGTTTGAGAAACTTAGTGACAGAAAACAATTCTTGAAGAAGGTCTCACGTTACTATGTTCAAGACAAATGTATGTATAAAAGAAACAAGGATAACCCTCAAAAAGTCATTTTCGACCTAGAAGAGAGATTTGCAATTCTAGTCAAAGCACATGAAGAACTAGGACATAGAGGAGAATATGCAACATATGAGATCCTTAGACGTCGATTTTACTGGCCATTTATGAGATCACAGATAAAACATCACATACAATCATGCAATGAATGTCAGATTCGAAGTACTCGCAAGATAGAGATACCTCTCATTGTATCAACTCCTGCAACTATCTTTATCAAGATTCATGTTGATGTAATGAATATGCCTATAGCAAGAGGATTTAGATATATTGTAGCAGCAAGAGATGACTTAACTCGAGCCAGCGAAGGTCGGGCTCTAAAAAAATCAAATGCAGCAGCATTAGCCAAATTCTTTTGGGAAGATATTTTATGCAGATATGGGACAGTTGGAAGAGTAGTAACAGATAATGGTCCAGAAGTGAAAGGTGCATTCACTAAGCTAATGAACAGATATGGAATCCCTCAAGTTCAAATCTCAGCATACAACTCTAAAGCAAATGGAGTAGTTGAAAGAAGTCATGCAATAATTCGAGAATCAATTGTCAAAGCATGTGAAGGCCATATAAATTCTTGGCCAGACAAAGTTCATGCAGCCTTCTTTGCAGATAAGATTACAACAACTCGATCAACAGGATTTAGTCCATTCTTTTTACTACATGGAGTAGAACCAGTACTACCTTTAGACTTATTTGAAGCAACCTTTCTAGTTCAAGGTTTTACAGACAATATGTCAACTGAAGACCTGTTGACATTAAGAATCAGACAGCTGGAAAAGAGAGAAGAAGACTTGGAAGAAGCAGCAAAGTTACTAACTAAAATGCGCTTCAAATCAAAAGAGCACTTTGAGAAACGATTTGAAAAAAGGCTAACATCTCATGAATTCAAGCCAGGAGACTTTGTTTTAATGAGAAACACTCAGGTAGAAAAAGAAATGAATCGAAAAACTAAGCCACGATATTTAGGACCATTTGTTGTAATGCGTCATACCTTAGGAGGAGCATATGACTTGCGAGAAGTAAATGGAGGAGTTCGACGTAACAAGGTAGCAGCATTCAGACTCATTCCATACATTGCTAGAAATAAAGAGGCATTACAAAGACTTCTAGCAGAATGGAAAGACACAAAAGAGGAGACAAGTGATATAGAGGAAGAGTATCGAAGAAATAAGGAAATTCAGCATGAATCACTTGGTCTAAAAGATGATAAAGATGAAGAATGGGTAGAAGAAAGCAATGAAGAAGAGGGAGTAGAAGAAGAAGAGGAAGAAGAAGATTGAACTAAAAAACTAGTCGAAGGATTAGCAGCATAAGCAGGAATAGGAGCACCAGTCGAATTGATCATGCATAAATACTCGAAAGAAGGGAAGGAGTCCAAAGAATATGAGCGAAGTAAATGCAGTGTATCTTTAAAATGAGTCGAGGTAAAAGTATGAATCTGAGGATCATTTTCCCAACGAAGAAGTTTAAACAATATCTCAGACTCGCCCCAAGTTATTGGCTGCAAGATATTGGTGCGTGGAAAACCAAGTCGAGCATGCATACCCAATCCACGATGGTGAAGATGCATGTAACGAGCACGATTCTAAACATGCTAGTTAGTATCAATCCAAAAAAAGATATAAGAAGGAATACGCACAATAACTTGAATCTCAATCTTATGAACCATACACTCATCGCTATGAGTACCCGAAAAGTAGAGATGACATGGACAGAATAGAGAGAGAAGATTAGAGCGCATGCAGAAAAAGTAAAACAGATCTGCAATAGTAGGAGGTGGACAGTCGAAGATCCAATAGTAGGTCATCATTTCATAGGTGCAGGTACGATTGTGGCGGACAGGTAATGTCCCAGGATCAACCTCGGCAATGGCTATAGCAGCTAGAATATCGGCATCAGGACTGTTAAGAACAAATTGAGAAGGAGGGCATGAACAAGGTTGAAGGCTAGAAAGATCGGGCCAGTCAAAGAATGAAGTAGGCAGAAACGACATAGCAAAGGAGCGATGAAAGTTGAGAGGACAGCGGCGAACTCACTATAAAGCATAAGGAGTTGGATAGCCTGCTGATATAATAAGTATAGTGCACTGCGAAATTACCAGAAAAAGATATTCATTTTCTTTTAGAACGATCTGATCAAGCCTTGGCAGAAAATGTGTTCTATAGTAACTCGCAACTGGGGACAGTTGGCATTTCAAGTGTGGGGTGGATGTCAGGCCAGAAACTTGCCTAAACATAAATTATCATATTATCCTCAAGCATTACACTATCTAACAAGGAGCATAACGAGGCATTAAAAGAGCATTAAGGAATGAAAAGATGAAAGTAATAAGTGACTCTATAAATGGGTTAGCACAGAAGACGTCGATCAGAAAAGCCAAGCATACTAGTGCGACTTGACTAAGGTGCACCTAGTAACAAGCACTGGAACCCACTCGACCCATTCCTCCTCAATCATAATAGTCGTCTCTACAAAAACTCTTCATACTAATAAGTATAAGAAGAAATTTATCTTGAGAAAAAAAGACATACTGTATTGGGTTGGAGGAAGCTCGATGATTTATAAAGGCCAATTTAAGAAGGCCAGAAGCATGGCCGAAGAAGCGATGAAGACGTGCACAAAGTTGTGATGATGGCATGACAAAAGAAGATGACTTTTAGCGACAAAGAGACAACCCACATCCAATATAAGCCAGCGTGAGAAAAAGTCAAGAAAACTTAGAAGCTATTAGTCATTTCGTATTGCCAATTTTGCCTGAGAAGCTATTCAATACATCGCTTAGAAAAGAAGACTAAAAGCACCACGATCTAAATAGAATAAGGGATAATATCTGGCCAGAACGAAAGTCGAACCCATAGCCTCAAGCCTTTAAGCCATAATGCACTGCCACTAAGTCACTCACGTTATAACCACTTATTGATGTACTCTCTAAAAGGAAAGGGTAACTCAACAAGTACAAATTGTATCCTAAACAATAGTCGTTACCAAGGATATATATCACCATGATATTATGCAGTAGGGTTGTATGTTTTATTCTCTTCTAGAATTACTATGACAACATATAGAACAATTGTCTTTATTGTTAAAAGTCACCATGACAGCATAAGCTTATTGTTCTATTGTTGAATATGTTACTTGGATACCAAGCCAATAGTCTTTATTGTTAAGATTCGCTATGACGATATGAGCTTATTGTTCTAACTATTTTTATCCTATACTTTTGCTTACATAAGCAAGACTCAGAAAAAGTATATAAGAACAGCATGTAGAGGCCAGAAAAAAGGACACATGACACAAGAGACACAAGAACATAGAACATAGACATAATCTAAGAACAGGTCACTTAAGGATCTGAAGTACTCCCAAGTAAGCTGAGCTGCTAGGCTCCTCTATCTAAGAAAGTCTTAAGTAGAAGGTGTCTCTCTCAGGCCTCATTTAGTTATTAGGTCAGGAGTCCTTAAGGCTAAGACCAAGAGAATAACAAGTGAAAGTTTTCAAGCCCGTTTGCATACTCATTACTACAGTTCGGTGCTGTAAGTAATAAGTATTATTGGATAAGTCGAATTCTTGTCATTACTGTGATAGTATCTTCTAGTCTAACGAGACTGGAAAGTACTACATCTCTCTCTACCCTCAAGAATCAGTAGTCTTAATCTCAAGATTACTTGATTGTGTGTGTTACCTCTAGACTCAAGACTTCTATATTACATAGTTTGTCACTGTCTAGCTCGGTGTGGTCAACTTTGATTGCATCTCACCCTCTGTAACCTGCAATAAGTAACTAAAGTGATTAGGAAAGTGATTCGTCACTCTCAAGTAAAGTTAAGCAAGTAGCTAGTGCTTCTATTGTGAAGGCAACTAGCATCTCAAGTATCTGTTTAAGTATAACACTTAAACAGATAACTCTCAACATCTCTAATCTATCTCAACCTCAACTACAATTATTGACTTTAGCTTTCTCGAACAACTGGGAAGACTGCCCGCCTACATAAATAGACCGGCTGACTCAGTGGAAGTGTATTTGAAACAATCATCAAATACCATTCCAGCACGACAACGCAAGGTAACGAAAGTGAGAAAGGAAAGGTATTACGGTCTCAATTCAACACCTTCTCGCCATCACTGACTAGA